>OY747702.1:30733679-30851179 GCA_963556495.2 Valencia hispanica | reverse complement strand
CACAATGTATATGGTTGTGCAGCATTCTGTAGTTAGTTTGAACAAAAAAGACACTGAGCTGCAAAGATAACATGTTGCATGTTTGGTAACTAATAGAAGCTTCAGGTATTACCCAACATATTTTTAAGAGTAATGGCAAAAAGGAAAATACATCCTCCTTCAATTTTAGGATATTATGCACTGTATGTACATGTTCTTGTCTGGTTCTAAAATTAGTTTACTTTAAGTATAAAAAAAACCAAGTAATAGATTCCAACATGTCACTGCTCATGACACAATAACCTAAATGAAAGCCAAAATCGAAAAGATGTGTGAAAATCTAAATATTAGCATGATTCAACAACTTGTAGAACCACCTTTGTAGCAATAACTATTAATAACTATCTCTATATTTGACCTCATCATTTTCTCACATATTTGTGGAGGAAATTTACATACAGCTTTAATTAATACAGCTAGAAACCACTGATCAGGCACGAGCTGTGCAGCTCAGCAAGGTCCACCCAAATGTGGCTGTCTAACCAATGAGAGAGCTGGTTACACTTGAAGAGCAGCTGTGATTGGTTGAACTTGATTTTCATTGTGCTCAGGGACCAGGAGGGTCACTCGAATGCTAAAAGGAGAGGGTAAACCATTTAGGAAATGCAATTGCTAAAAGGATTTGAAAATGAGAGCCGGAAAGAAAAAAAAGATGTAGAAAAGGGAATAACTTTTTTAAATGTATGAAAAGGAAAGATATTTACAATCTCATTTATTAATTGTGTTATTTAATTCTCAATTTTGAAATAGGATTTGAAAAACATTTTCAAATCACAGTATTTAATAATCAAATAATAAATACAATTTGCAATTCTTTTTTAGTATTTCAATTTAAAATGTGTAATTACAAAATGCTTTTCAAATTTGTCTTTTTTTGTATGGATTCATTGTTGAATTTGAAATTATATTTAGCAATCTATATTTTTTATTCACAATTAAGCACTCATCGTCAAAATGCTGTATTGCTTTTCCAATGACCCCCATAGTCCTCCATACTAAACATCCCTAGACTCAGAACCAAACATGGAGAAGCAGCTTTCAGTTTCTATGCTCCCCTTATCTGGAACAGACTTCCTGACGAGTGCAGAGCTGCTGAAACTCTGAACTGGTTTAAATCGAGACTAAAAACCAATCTGTTTAGAATTGCCTTCGAGTAAATGATTGATGCTATATGTATGAAATGTGTTCATGCTCTCTTGCTTTATTGATCTTTCTCTTGCTTTATTGTGTATCATGTGTAATCTGTGTTTATTTTACTTTTAATTTCCAATGTTATATTCCATGTCTGTTTGTTTTGTTTTTTAAATCACCAAATCATGTAAAGCACTTTGAATTACCCTGCTGTAGAAAGTGTGCTATACAAATGAAATTGCTTTGCCTTACATATTTTGTGGAGATTACAAAAAGTAATAATAATAATAATTAAGTGGTTCTGTTGCATTTGTCCAAAAACCTCAGCCAATAACATGGCTCATCCAAAACCAATGATGGGACCATCTGGTTGTCTGTCTTACCGGACAAGCACACTTCTGCATTTATGTGGCTCCTCCCACATTTTGTAACAGAACACCACTGGTGTGAGAGGTTCTCCACTGAATATTTGTCAGAGAAGGAGAAAAGGCCGGTTGCTACAACTTCAAATTTAGGACAAACTACCGGAGTCCCAAAAAGTAAAACGCCATTTGGAGTCACGGAAAACAAAAGACTGGTGACGAAACTGTGACGGTTGTTTTGCACTCTCGTTTAGGGATGATAGCCGACGGGAGGAGTGAGAGTTCGGTGACTGTGCTTATGTTTTATGCTAGCTTGTTCTGCAGATTCGGTATAGCAGTTTTAAGGTCGTACTGCAACATCTCTATCACGTTGAGTTTTGAACTTTGACTGGGCCATTGCGACACCTGGTTTCATCTTTCAACAGTTCTAGTGCAGATTTGCTGCCATGCATTGTTTTGGTCAGCCTTTAGCTGTTGGACATATGTCTCTAAAATACTTTGGTATTGAAAGGTTTTCATCAGTAACTCAACAATGGGAGCACGGACAGGCCTGGTGGCAACAGACTAGTGCAAATCATCACCCTTCCAACATTATGCTTGACAGTGGGATTAGGTGTTTGAACTAATACGCTGTGTTGGTTTTCACTAATCTTGTCACTGAGAATCATCACTAAACTTCTCTTGATTGTTCTCATCTGGTTATTCAGATGCATGTTTACAAATCTAAGTCATGCTGCCATATTTCTTTTAGAGACGAGAGGTTTTATCGTTTGCCCCTTTTCCACTAGGGTTGCGTAAGCTATACAAGCTATACTTTTCTTACTTTTCTCTACTTGTGCTGTCATGATTTCAAATGCCAGGAAAGTCTTTAAAGACCCACTCCAATGAAAACCGTGTTTTTTGTGTTGTTTACATGTTCTTGTGGCATTTTTCTGATGCCAGATGACATATCTTAAGAAAATTAGGCTCAAACTTGCATTTCTGAGTATTTCTGCTTTCAAATCGCTGTGAATCAGTAGCAGACGCTAAAAGGCTGTCTAATACAGACTGCGTTTGTGACGTAGCAACCGCACTGGGTGGGTTACAAGCTCCTGCTCCGCTCTGCCCTGCCCGTTCAGGTTCTGAGTAGAGAAGACGATGGCGGATCAACAGCTGTGTGCTGTTGCGGGTTGCAATGACAGGAAGAATTATATTATTAGCTTTCATACTTTACCAAAACCATATGCAGTGAGAGAGAAGTGTATTAAGTTTCTTGGTCACAGGAAAATTAAAAACCGCACATTGGTTAGCAGTCAACATTTCAGAGAAGACTGTTTCACCAACTGGCAGGAAAAAATTGGGCTTTGCCAATAAGCCGGTTGCAATGTCTTCCATCAATAGGACAGCCTGTATCTTTATCGGTAAGTTTATTTTTTTCTGTCGGGAACTAATTCAACCATCCGCTTGTTTTCTAGCATTACGTCAGCTATTTATGGGTCGACAGCCACTGCTGCATGCTGCTGTGTTAAAGTGATGTAGATTATAATATAAGGTAATGTGTATTACACGGTCTTTTTAGCTTTTTATTTTTGTTTAATTTTATACAAAAGCAGGATCAGATGCACACACAGAAGCCATTGCTGGAGGGAGAGGGGTGGGGGATCCTCTGCGCCAACGGTTCTGTCCACAACACAGAGGCGAATTGCTAATGAGCTACTGCCGCTCTTCTGATGCTATGTCCTAGAAAATGGCACAGGTTTTGTGATTTTGGCTAAAAACGGCAAAGTCATAATTGAAAGACCACTGAGAACACTTTAGAATAGCTCAAAAAGATGATCAGAGTGGATCTTTAACTGGCTTGTGTTTTTTGACATTTCCTTGAACATTGCACAGTCTGACCTTTAGAGTGAATTTTCTGCCTGGTCCACATCTGGAAGGGTTGACAATTGTCCTAAATGTCCACAACATATGCTACAGACCAGTAAACACTCCTGCTTCTATAGTGGTAGTAACACCTGCTGATGATCAATCAATGAAGTGTATTTAATCAGCAGTATCTTTCTGCAACCCTCCCTTTTTAATCATATGGATTTAGCCATTAGTGTTACCTATTTAAAATAAAAAGATAATGTGCTTTCTTTTCACAATGACTGCAGGGTTGAGAATATTCTGTATGACATGTTTTGTATTAGGGTTAAGCTCAGTTTATTAAAAATACATTGCATGGGGCATTGTGTGGCTTAGTGGTTAAGATAGCTGCCCCATATTCAGAGTCCTTGGTCCTCGAAGCGGTCGTCCAGGGTTCGAATCCCTTCCCCGCAGACCTTTGCCAGATTTCTGTGAAACAAAGGCCATGGTTGCCACAAAAGCTTTAAAGAAATAAACTGCAGAAATATTGCTTTGCACATTGGAAGTTTTAGAGTGTGCATTGTTTTTTATGCATTTATTTATCTTGAATTAAGTTGGACTATACCTTAAAGACAGATGTGTAAGCCCAAACATAGATGCACACACTGGGAGATCCGTGGTCCTTTATATAGGTAAAGTTTGTATCATGCTTTTTAATGTGCAAACAGACCAGCCAATAGTCAGTAACACATGAAGTGTTGGTGCAGCAGAAAGGCAAATTGTGGAGCTGCTTAAAAAGTAAGAAGATGCTGAGCACAGGACTCATTGAATTGAGGACAGCTGCGACATGCTGAGGGAGGAGCAACCTCTGCAAACTTGCTGAGGGGAAATGAGGTGGAAGAGGAACAGGAGGACAGGATTATACGGAGCAGAGTAATGCACTTAGAGTAAAGAAAGGACATTTATCTCTCCGTCCTCCTGAGCTGCTGCCTTGTTTTCCCAGTGGAGCAGATAGATAAGAGAGAGCCTGTGCATGATTGGCTTAACTCTTGGCTCACTGCCACTGCTGCTCTATCGCTGTGGAATACCGACAGGTGCTGAGGGATTCTGTCAGATGCGATGGTATTTAGACAAGATTGAATAGTTTTGTACATGAAGTCAGCTGCATGAATTTAAATCAGTATATTTGAATTCTGCATGTGATCTTAAACATGAACTACCCAAAAATCACAGCTGCAGACCTACTATCAGTCTCTTACATGCCTCTCACATAATTTCCCCAGATCGTATCAGTTATGGTATGCATTGTTTGAGCCGTTTTAACTGTGAAGCATAAGATATATTAATACAGTATTAACTCTCACCAAGAGAAAGTAGTGCTTTTTCTTCGTTTTCCCTGTACTACCGAAGCCTTACAAGGCTCATGAATGTTTTCTATTATACTGTGTAGCCTATAAAGTGACAAATGAAAGGTCTGTTTATTGTACTTTGCAAAAGTGTTTACTTTCCCTGAACATGTTATCATGTTAAAACACAAAAAACCTTACTGAATTTTATTGGGGATTTTAAATTTTACACCAGCACAAAACAGTGTATCATTTTGATGAGGATATAAAAAGTTGTGCGGCAGACATTTGTATTGAAACCAGCTGAGTTGATACTTTGTAGACTCACCATTTGCTGCAATTACAGCTTCAAGTCTTTTGTGGGATGTTTTTTCACCACATTTGCACATTTGCAGACATATTTTTCCCACTCTGATGTGGACAAGAGTTCTAGCTGAAGCTGGTTGAATGGAAAACATCTGTGCAACAGAGTTTTTCAAATACCACATGCTTTCAAATGCCTTTAGTCCTGAATTTTAATTGGGCCCTTCTAGCAACTGAATTTTCTTTGAGCTTCTTTTGCTATCAGTTCTGACCAGCTTTCCTGTATCTCTTAAAGAAAAGAATCCTCACAGCATGATACTGCCACTACCATGTTTCACAGTGAGGTGGTTTTGCAACAGATACAAGGATAGGAGAGCACAGTACCCTAGTTTTAACCTAACGTCAATGATTTTAAAACCCTATAATTTGTATTTTATTGTTGCTGTCTCATTTTATTTGTCAGAACTGATGCGTTTATATGAACTATCTCATTGTTTAAGGTCGACTGACCCAGGGGTGGGAAATCCCATAAAATTTTTGAGGGGGACAATAAACAGTAACATTTCAGAGAGTAATTTTTTGAGGGACATGAAAAAAATAGCTCTCTCCTGCTTCTTTGCAACTTGCCTTGCCTACATAATAGTAGCGATTGTTCTGTATTTGTCCATATTCTACCTGTATACAGGTTTTTCTACGTACAACCAGCAATATCAACAATGGTACTGGTTGAAAGCTGGCACACCACATCTAACAACATTTCTTTGCACCCTTCTCTAATTTCCACTATAGTCCATCAAAGTTAATTTAACAATAAAAACTTGAGCTCAAAATAAAGTTTTAAAACTATTAACGAAATACTTTCAAGAGTAATCCGACATCATACATTTCCTGAAATAACATGGCTACTTTTACTAGCAGAGCAACAACTGCATAGATCGGGTGTGGACAGATGTGAAGCCTATAGGTACAGTACTTCAACATCTCTAATCTTTTCACATTAAAGAGGGAAGACACAAGCTTATAAAAAAAAGGTAAAAATGAAATTATGTAGCAGCTAGGAAAGAAATCCACAAATTTTCCATCAACATAACATCAAATCTGAAAAGATATCTGTATAGTCTAGTAGAATAATCCTGGAGTGACCAGGGAACATGAAATGAAAGCTGCTGATTTTATTCTGTAGTCTGTCACTAAATTACCTGCTGTGATCAGCAGTAACACAATGAGAGATTCAGACAGCTGCATTGGTCACAACTTGGTGAAACATTGAAACCTCTCCTGAACGGGGAAGATGCACCGTCACCGTTCTAAAGAAACACCTCAAATAGTGAAAATATTCGGTTAAAGCGACCCCTGGCGCTGTATTTTTTAGAAGAAGAAAAACGCTGTTGTGCTTCTTCTTTTAAATGATTCTCAGCAGTTAACTTTACTCTGCTGCTGATGTGAAACTATAAATCCAAAACTGAGCCGCGCTGTTTCCTTTATCCCCTGCTGTGGAAGAGCTCTCCTGCGGAGGAGCAAGGTGCCTCAGAGAGGAGGACCCACTGCAGTCGGTGTGGAGAAATGTACAGCATGAAGCTGCCTTTAGTGATTCGTTAATGTGGTTTGCTTTTAAGGGCCACAGCCACCATAAAAATTTGCAAATATTAATGCTAACTTATTCTAGCAGGGCATTAACTTTATAGATATGAACAACATCTCTTGTTGAATTATACAGATATTTTTCAAAACCTCAAGATATTGTCCAAATTTATGACCACATCTAACAGACATATTTGAGCTTATAGAACAAATGGTGAGATAAAGACGTACATGGTTTCACACATTGCTTGGTTCCCCTCTCCCAGAGACTGTCGCTACTGAAGCTAACTAGGAGCAGCGGCGCAGCCAGCAGCCCATTTGAAACAGCATCACTTTTTGAAATCTCACCTAAAAACACAATTCTACTCCCTGGCCCTCAACCCTGAGGGAGAGTTTTACTTCGGTTTTATTTGTTTTATTCCTTGGATTCCTTTATTTTTCTCATCACTGCTTTATTTAATGGTTTCTCTATTTCTAACCCTTGATCTGTTCTTTTAATTCTCTTCTTCTGTACAGCAATTTAGTTAGCATTGTTGTTGTTTTAACATGCTTTATAAAATACAGAAGCATGGTAATATCTAGTGTTGGTACTTCTCCACAGATATGGCAGAAAGGTAATATCTGGCTCCATCTGGCCAGAAAAAAGTCTTTTGTGCCTACTACATGGCTTGTGGCAAACTCCAAATCAAAGTTCGTACGTATCTTTTTTTTTCTTTTTTAACAATTGTTTTCAGTTTGTCAGTGTTTTGTAAAGCCCAGGACCCTCATTTATCAAACGTTTGTAGAAGGTGTCATATATTCTATCCTACGAATGAAATTTAGAATGAACAGTCAAATCACAGGTTTAATCAAATATGCTGTGGGCAGTTCCTCCTCAATCAACTGTTGATAAATCCCACATGTGTGTACCTAGGTGCTCGTACCTGTTGTCAGTCTTGGATACAGAAACACTCTCAATTAACCATATTTGCTCACACCACATCCTCCAAAACATACATTAAATCCTTGCGTTCTTCCCGAAAATAATGGCCAACAGAGCAAAAAAAAGGCATTTCAGTGACACCAAGATCGATGTGAAACATAAGTGGGGCAAAAAAGAGTCATGATGAACAGGTTTTTTGAAAATTGTCATAGTTAATGCAGATTCATTTCAAAACAGATAGTTTTTTCACTCTGTTTTCAGCAGTTTGTCTGCTTCATGCCCCCCTAGCACGCAGCAGTTATATTCCTGCTGCAGACAATTTTTTTTAGCAAAGAATCGTTTTATTTGCTGTTATTCATTTCTGTGGAAATATTTAACTTCTCTGAACAAATTTAATCAGTTAAATTTGTTTCGACACACGAAATACCATACCAGTTTATTTATAAAGCGACAAGGCAGACAGGACACATGACAAGGCAGTCAACCAAAGTGCTGTATAGAGCGCAAGGTATCAACACAAGAAACACATTCAGAGACAGACAAAATATAAAACAGTTAGTATATAGATAGAAATTGAAAAGCACAACGATACACCACACTAAGACAAAGTACAATAGACAAAACCCAACAATAAAACCAGGTGAGTTATGGTGAATTAAAAGCTAAGCTAAAAAAAATATTTAAAGAGCGGGACTGCTTAACCAGGAAGAGGGAGCTCATTCCAGACTTTTGGAGCGTTCACTGAGAAAGCTCGCTCACCTCTGGATTTGGAATGCGCATTCGAGACACACAATACGCACAGATCTGTTCTTAAGTACAGCTGATAAATGAGAGCCCTGATTTGTTGAGTACAAATCTGAACTCGCATTGTCTAATATTTGGTGGACAGCAATGTCTTGTTAGGTTTTGCAGGTAGGCCGTAATCTTTCCATTTTAGAAGGATGGATTGAACGGTGTTCATTGAGATGGTCAAAGGTTGGGAGAACTTTGTTTTAAAACATAACCCTGCTTTAAACTACTTCACGATTTGATTCATGACTGTTGTGGTGTGTTCCTTGGAACTCATGATGCTGTTTGTTCACTGTTATTTGCTAACAAACCATAACAGAACAGCTGTATTCAGACATGAAGGTGCAGCAAAGGGGTGGAAAATACTGCAATGGTTTGGGGAAAAGAAATGAGAGAGATGGTCAGCTGCCTTGTCTTTCGCAGGGAGCAGCAAAACTCTCTGAGTTTTGCTGCTCCCTGCGAATAGCCCCTTCTGCATCTCTTCCACATAAATTATTCAGAATTAGAGGTTTAGCTGTGGTACAAACAACCCAAAGAAAACAGGTGGGCTATTAACAGTTTGCAATTTCCACTTTGTGGATGCACGTCTTCCTACAGTGGTGTGGAGGCAACAGCTGTCAAAGGTAAACTGTGAAAATGTTTGGAGCGAGGTCTTTATATTTCACACCAAGGAAAGGTTACAGAAGCACGACTGGCTGTTAGTAGACAGCAGCGTCAGACTGAGTTTATCATCTCGCTTGTGGCTGAACACACAATGGGTGAAGCCCTCTTTACTGATAAGAAAATCAAGGACACACACTAAGTGACATGTGGTCAAGCACTGCAGACAAAAAACAAACAGCTATGGGGAAGCAGACCTGTATCTTTGTCAGGCTAAGCTAGTGACATGTTGCCTTATCTGGTATTTATTACACTGACTGCTCTGTTCTGTTATCTCTGAATGCGTTAAATCTACGCTGATCTCTGTACGCTTGGGAGCTGCTGAAAGGCTTATGTAGTTAAAAAAAATGCAGCTTTGACAGCAAACTGTTTCTAACACGAGCAAGGTGCGTAGCAAGGATGTCAAAATCAAAGCAATTTTTTTTTTCTTGTCAGTTTCCTTCCGTGTCCCTTGATTTTATCCGCCACGCGCTGTCACTATGTGTGAGGCTGACATGTGGGCTCACCTTTTTCCCCTTTACCCTTGTCACTTTCTGACTGCTTCACCATTTCAGGTTGTCAATCAGATGTTCATCTGTTTACTGTGGCGGTAATGGGGAGGATGCACAATTCTTGAAAAATAGATGAGGCTTCCCAAAAAATATGTATTAAAAAGTCTTTGAAATGTAGTGTTAGAATGCTAGTTCACAAAATGTAAGATCTCAAAACATGTGTACGCTGGTAGTTTGGCAGTATCAGGGGAAATTAGTTATATGTTGTGGATGCTGTAATAATCTGCTTTCTATTTCTATCACATTTTAAACATTTAAATAAATTTTTTTGCGTTATTCCAAACATGTAACAATACACTTAAACGCCTAACCTTAACCATTGTAGGGTAGTTTATGCTTTATAAAGTGGGGCTGTGTACAGTATAGGAGTAGGCATATAAGGAAAGACATTCTCGAAGTATAATCTTGGATGAAAAAAATATATATTTCATAGTGTTGTGGTATTTACAGAAAAATATAAAACAGTACAACGTAAAATAAAACAACTGTCAAGAATGGCATTTTATGGAGCCTAATACAGGCAGATTATAGCTGGAGAGGTAAAGTGCAAGGTTGATGAAATAAGAGGACTTGCAGATTATGGCACGAAGAGAACAGGACATGGAAGCAGAAAAAAATCCAGCAGAACGTTGCAAACATTGGGAAGTAAATATCAAGTAGGTGTGGTAGCAACGTAGAAGCTCGGTGAGTCTAATCAGGGGAATGCTGAACAGCTGAGAGAGTATCGAGTATAAGAACTGAGGGAAGGAGAATAATAAACTTATACAACAGAGAGATAACTAAAACAAAACACAAAGGGGAACAGCAAGTGGACAAAAAATAACCTAAGATTATAGGAACACAAAACATAAATAATAAACTAAACAAAGGAAAAACCTAAATATGGTAAGACCTAAACCACAAAAATAAACATATGACAAAAATAACAATAATGAAACCCAAAAATGATCAGAACACCAACACAAAAGAAAACTAAAGTACAAACACTTGTGGATCATGGCAACATATTGATTAATACATTTAAATGAATGGTGTCTATAACATTTATTGTAATTTTTATTATAAAAAAACATTAAAAGTGGTTAGATAAGCTTCTTACAGCTTGGCACTCTTTACATGGATAAAACCTATAACCCAGTACAATTTTCAATGCAATTAAGGCAGTAAAACTTTACAAAGTTAACCACATAGTTAGCAGCAGACCTGTGGTAAACTGATGTTTTTATACTGACAGTTGTGCATATTCATGCATAGCAGCACAGGCTTTGTTTGGGTAAAAAAAAATTAAGAACATTTGATTATGTATAAATAAATACATAATTTAGCATTTGAGCTGCTTTTGTTACTTTTCTTCTGAATAGGTGGATACATCAAGCTTTTAAAAGACTCATAGTCTGCTGGAAACGCGTTCGGTCCTGCAATGTTGCTGGTTCCCGTTTCAAGATGGAAAAATACATATGTTAAATTTCATGGGTCTGGCAGAACTTTCTTTACTGTGGGTGAAAAAATATTTATGTAAAATGTTTGTTCGTTTAAAACTCCCAAAGAGAGTCGTCTTGAGAGAGCATGCCAGAATATTCCTCCAACTTTGCACTGACAGCGAAATGTTATCGCTATCCATGCAGCCTGCGCTGCCAGAGAGAGATTTTTCTGCAGCTGAATTTGTGATTCAGGAACGGAGAAAACGTCGAGGACTGTAGCCTCTGCACATAGTGTACCTGTTCTACGCCTGAGCCACATGATGACCCTGAAATGACTATTCAAACACAGGCAAGGCAATTTTATTTGTATAGCACACTTTCAACAACAAGGTAATTCAAAGTGCTTTACATGATTAGGGGATAAAGTAAAAAGGAAAAAAAAACCCAGACAAAGCATTTGATGTCATGTTTTGCAGTTTAAACTGGACCCAAAAGCAGCAGAGTAAATACAAAAAATGATTTAATGAAAAACCACACGGAACTTACAGAAACTCAGGAGGGTACAGGCAGCAACAGGGAAACACAGGAACCAGACGGGCAACAAGGAAGGCAGGAATCAGGCGGGGAAGAAAGACGGACGAACCAGCGAGTTGTGACTGAGTGGGGACTGCATTTATACTGAGGGAGGAGAGTGAAGAGTGAAGCAGAGAAGGAGCAGGACCAATTAAGGGAAGCGGTTGCAGCTGAGAGGGAATGAGCAGGTGGGAGTG
Organism: Valencia hispanica; assembly: GCA_963556495.2. Classification (NCBI taxonomy): domain Eukaryota; kingdom Metazoa; phylum Chordata; class Actinopteri; order Cyprinodontiformes; family Valenciidae; genus Valencia; species Valencia hispanica. The sequence continues at coordinate 30,839,477 of OY747702.1, read as the reverse complement.
ATTAGCTGGGACAGGAGGTGAAATGGCTGGGAGACAGAAAACTGGGAAACTAGGAGGATCTTAAGAAACTAACTAAAGACAAGACTACGGGGAAACCAGAAAGTACAGAAATCACAAGAAAGACTAAGAATAACTAAACATGAAAATAGAACTAAATAAGGAAAATCCCTAACAAAAGACAAACACCCAGAGATCACAACATTTGAGACCTAAAAAAACATTTAATTAATTTAGGATAAAGCCCCCACGACCCGACCCTGGATAAGCGGAAAAGGATGGATGGATGGAGGATAAACTAAAAACAACAAAGCATCAAGCACACACAAAACATATGATATATGAAAACATGACTCATTACTCAAAGGCAGCTCTAAACAGATACGTTTTTAGTTGTGATTTAAAAGAGCTCAGTGTTTCAGTAGCTTTGCAGTTTTCTGGAAGTTTGTTCCAGATTAGAGGAGCATAGAAACTGAAAGCTGCTTCTCCATGTTTGGTTCTAATTCTAGGGATGTTGAGTAGACTAGAATTAGAGGACCTGAGTGGTCTGGTGGGTTGGTGTAGTGACAGTGGATCTTCAAGATACTTTGGTGCTAAGCCATTCAGTGATTTATACACTAGTAAAAGTATTTTGTAAGGACTTTAGAACTGGGGTGATGTGCTCTACTTTCCTGGTTCTAGTGAGGACGCAACCAGCAGCGTTCTGGATCAGCTGTAGCTTACTAATTGACTTTTTAGGCAGACCTGTGAGGACACTGTTGCAGTAATCAATCCGAATAAAGATAAATGCATGGATGAGTTTTTCGAGGTCCTGTTGCAACATCAGTCCTTTAATTCTAGAAATGCTCTTCAGGTGATAGAAGGCTGACCTTATTATTGCCTTTATGTGACCCTGGAGGTTCAGGTCTGAGTCCATGACTACACCTAGATTTCAGGCCTGATCAGTAGTTTCTAGCTGTATTAACTGAAGCTGTGTGCTGACTCTTGATCGTTCTTCTTTAGGTCCAAAAGTAATTACTTCTGTTATGTTTCTGTTCAGCTGGAGAAAGTTATGGGACGTCCATCCATTGATTTGCTCGATGCATTTACTTAGGGTTTGGATGGGTTTAAAGTCACCTGGTGACATTGTAATGTAGAGCTGAGTATCATATCCATAGTTATGGTAGCTAATCTCATTCGTTGTTATAATCTGGGCTAGTGGGAGCATGTAGATATTAAATAACAAAGAAATAAGTTTTAATCAATTTAATTTAATCAGTGTAACTGTAGTTCTGGCTGTATATTCAGGGCTGTAGTCATCCGTCTTTTGCAGCCTCTAGCAGGTTTTCTTCAAGGATCAACTTTGACCAGCTTCCCTGTTCCTGCTGCAGAAAAGCATCCCCACAGCATGATGCTGCCATCACCAGTCATCTTTGTGTCATTATCACCCTATGTGACAATAGATTGATGTGCAGTGTTTATTTTTCTCCACGTATAGCATGTTGCTATACGTGGAGAAAATACGTATATACGTATATACGAATATACGTATAGTATACGCTATACCACATGTTAGCTAGGTCCCCTACATGGTCTATGGCATTCTACATATGGGACTTTTTGTGGGGGTTTTTAAGTTGTCCTGCTGACAGATTATCCTTCCAAAACTGAGAGATGTTTAACGCTTGGGATATTGTTTTCCAAAGTAATCTTGCTTTAAACTTCTCAACAACTTTATCCATTAACTGTCATTTGTGTTTTTGGTCTTTGAGATGATGTTTGTTCACTGTCAAACACACTGACAACCTCTGAGGCATTCAGAGACCACCTGATTAAATTACACACAGATGGACTGTGTTTCATCAGTAGATAATTTTTTATTGAGCTGAATTTTATTTATGGCATCTTTATTGAAATTAGCTAAAGACATTTGCACTCCACACTTTTTAGAATTTTATTTGTAAAACTTAAAACAGTGTATGTTTTTTCTTTCATTGTATTTGTGTTTTTTTGTTTTGTTTTGTACTTTCACACAATACCTTAGTAAAATACATGGAAACTTATAGTTGTAATTTGAAAAAATGTGACACAAAAGTTTAGGAGGTAATATTACTTTTGTAAGGCACTTCAAATACAATGTGCATTTTGGGTCAGCCCAAAAGGAAGAAATACATGTTCACTTCCATACATTTGAAAGTCTAATTAGAATAAAAAGAACAAGAAGGAAGAATTCATGTGAAAACTGCTAAATTTTACTTTACCTCTCTGTTAGAAAGCTGCTATGCAGATTTGATAAATGGCTAAGGCTAAAGGTGCCAATGTTACCCAACCAAAGTGCTTGTCACATGGATGATTAAGTTGTCCCAGTAAGCCAGGACAATGAGCCAGCATGCACCGGTCAATGGAACGAGGTCAACGACAGTTGTGATGTAATTAAATGTACTTGTTTGTCATTTGCTGTGAAATGTCAACAAGTCCACAGTGACGAAGATCTAATAAACATGGGGCCTACATCTCACTGCATTTCACTTTTCTCTAATGGTTTATATCTGCCCTTAAACAGGACTTTTGAATGCATTTAAAACACTTTTACTATTTGAGAAAGTAAAAAAAGAGTTTTACAACTAAGAACATAGTATGACAGGTTTTAGAGTATCATTTTTTATGTGCAAATCTAAAAAGAGCTAATTTTGTGTAAGTACATGAGAAAATGGAAGGGGATTAGATAAAAGTTCTCATTTCCATTAGACTGGCTTCTTTTGTTTCTCTCACAAACGCTCTTGTAGAAATCTAAACTCATGTACAGCACTGTTGAATATGAATCCTCCCAATAATTTCTATGTTATGCTTTGTACAATTCCTGAAGCAACAAAATCACTTGACATTTGAATAGAAATACAACTGTCATTCCACTATCTTGACTCTTTTTCTCCTTGCACTAATTGCTCCTGTCATTTCTGGTCTGTCTCTTTGTCGCTCGGTTTCTTCTGTTATTAACAGCTCGAAGCTGTTGATTTACCAAGTATTAAAAAAGATTTTTGTTTCTCAGAATTACACTAGGAGGCTTTCAATTTTCTCATCCTTTTGTTTCTTCAAAATGTTTAGTTTCTCCACTCTTCTCTGATAAGTGTATTTTCTTTAAATACACCCTCCACCAATTTTTTTATTTTTTTATTTCTTGATTTTGTGTTCAATATCCCAGCAGAAAATTGGACAGGAAATAAATTAAAGGAAACCATTTAGAGAGGCTATTGGAAAAAGAAAATGGTGTGAAAGATAGCACAATATTTTGATTAACAGACTGTCCAGTGAAGATCTTCCCTTTCATTAACTTGAAAAGAAAAGGCCAGAATGAAGAGGAAGCACTTTTTATAATGCTGGCTTTGAGCCACATTTTTAGGTTCCTGAAACTACTGGGGAACGTGTTCGATGAAAAGAAGGAAGAGAAATTGATGAATGAAAAAGGTTTTAAAAATAGAGAGCCATTGGGGAAAGAGTGGGAAAGTAAGCGGAAAGAAAATTATTTTAGTTTCCTTTTAGTGGGGCTTGTTTGGCTGTGAGTGTTGTCATTTGTTTGCCAGATTCTTACATAACCTACAGAACAATAACAGTATTAACAAATTACTCCTCATTCTTTGTTTTGTCCTCTCTTTCTTTGTTTTATAGAAAAATCCTTAGACATCCCACATTACATCTTGTAACATTGTACATTGTGTAACAATTCAGAATATTCAAAAGACCTAGAACACAGAAATTACAGATCATTTTTAATCTGTAACTTCTTCTGTGTAGACAAAATACACAAAATTTAAAATACTTTAGCCTCAAAATGAAAAAAGCTTTGTGTTGGATAAAATGCACAATTGGCGGCTGGCCAATAGAGGCCAATAGGGCGCCGCCCCCCCAGTGTTTCTAAAGTGTTTTTATTTTTATTTTTATTTTTTAATTAACAATAATCACATATTCTGAGTTAATTGTGTGTTTAAATTCGTAACAAAGTATCATATATAAAAATATATATCACTTTCGGAGAAAAAGCTCCCGCTGCACTGCTTGGGGCGACAGAAAGATCACCCCAAGCAGTCCAGCAGTCAGCCAATCACTGACAAGAAATTCGCACATAGCAACAGGAAATTTATCCAATCAGCGTAGTTGATTCGGCCGCATGAAGGGCGATAGAGAAATCGCCCCGAGGCTGTGTGAGGTTGGGCAAGATATCTGGTGGTGACATTGGCAGTGTGATTTCTATGCCACAAGGGGGCGCTGCTGTAAGAGTTAACAGCTTTGTGTGTAAAAGTTTTGTGTTAACCTAATAGGTTATCTTCTTCCAGTTTGGTTCTAAACTTGTTTGTGCAATTTCGTATTTATGTTTGGAATAAGAATGCCTCAAGTTGTTAATATTGGCATTAAAATAATCAGTATTTCACATAGTAGCCTACTGGTATCCAGCCGTTTATGTTAAATTGTTTTGGGATGATTATTTAAAATGACTTTATAAGCTATATACACAGCTTCACTACTTCCTGAACTAAGTACAGCCCTTTTATTTCCTGTCTGTATTGGACAAACTGATCAATCCAGGTGTGTCTGACCTCAGTAGTCTCAGACACACCTGGATTAATCAGTTTGTCCAATGATGTAAGACAGGAAATAAAAAAGCTGTACTTAGTTCAGGAAATACTGGAATTGTGGAAATAGCTCAGAAAGCACAAGTTTGATTTAAAACAAAAAACAAAAAAAAAGCACAGCCCCACCAAAAATATTTTTCACCAGCCGCCACTGGATTACTTATTCAAAAATATTTGTTTTTCAAAGTCTCCAGTGTGTTTCATGGAAACAGTCTTTTTCAGACTGCTTCAGTATGTTAAGACATTTTTCTCATTCAAAGGGACCTGCTGTTTTTAATTAATGAGACAACTTCTGCAGTGGTTAATCCGCTTTTCACTGTGTGTAATTTTTGCCTTGTTGGTGGTACCAGCAAAATATTTCTTTCTGCTGCTTCTGTTCTTTATGGTCATAATACTAAGAGTCAGAGATGCAAATTGATGGTTGACCAAAATTGGACACATTTCTGCTTGGCTGGCTCTAACCAGCCTGGTAACCTGCTCATCAGAAACCCAAGCATCTAATCTTTTTTCAATCAGTGAACCTACTGTACATAAGCACGTCCAGGCTGTGGTGACGACAACTCTCCTAGGTGTAAGCGATATTAGTGAAGGAAGGAGATACAGTGTTAGTTATTTTCAGTATCAGTAAGGTGTTTAAAAAATGAAGTTAGATGAAGCTCAAAGATGCTATTTACGTAAATGGAAACCGTATTTTCAACAGTATGTCATTAAGTGTCTGCAGTTGATTCAGGTTCTTAGAAACAGCGAGACCTAAAATAGACAACAGGAGGGCTGAACATATTAGCAGCAAAGTTTCTATTTTTTGTCTATTTGAGTTTTTAGCCTCTATCTGTTGTGGGACATCATGGATTTATAAATGTACTTTAGAAATGTCTTTTGAATATAGTGACGTTTGGGGTCATACACCTTCAACTGAAAAGAGAGACATCTCTGTTAGATTTTTTTATGTTAAAATAGTAGTAAAATTGTGTTTTACAGTGACTGTTGTATCAAACATGCTATCCCAAATACGGCTAACAAAACACTATATATGACACTTTTGCAGCACATGCATTTTTATGAATGATTATCTTGATAAAGGTAAAATTAATCATCTTTGGCCATTTCATGTCCTCCTGATGGCATTTCCATCAACAGCTATGTCTCCTGCGATAAATCTTATTAAGCCAAAAAATAATAATCTGACCTGGTGAAGAAAAGGTCCACACACTGCACATCAAAATATGATTGGCCGAACAATCAATCAATCACAATTTACACCGAATTTTCATCTTAAGGCTGAAGATATTCGACTTTGATACATAATACTCAAGGACACTCGGCCAAGTTTGTCAACTTGAATATCTGATCATCTTATTTGTTAATACAAATTCACCGTAGTACACAGATCTCAGACAAAAAACACATTTTACATCGTGATTTTCTAAACAGATTTTCTCTCATTATTTTAATCTACTTTAGATTATCGGTGACATAACTATTTGATTTATAAAATTTGAATTGGTAGTGATAAGTCACATGTTTGCTTTGAAATGAGATCTAATTTAAATGACATTTTTAAAATGCAGACACTCTTAAGGGAAGTTTTGGATCCAAAACAAACCAGAATAATAGGCAAAGCAGGTGTATAGACCATATAGCTAAGGGAAGCATAAGCAACATGATGACAGAAACGGTATAATATTGCAAAAGAGATAGGATGCCATGGAGTAAATACAGTAAAAGCTGATGGATGATTTTAAATAGTTGGAGTGATTATAAAAGAGAGGCAGGTGATTAATGAGAAGCCAAGAACAGGAGCAAGTGAGGACATCTAGTGGCTGACAAAAAACTGCAAATAAAAAGTAAGAAGCTAACTCAACTAAATAATCAAAACTCACAATAAACCAGACAGGGGAATTGAAACCTCCAAACCTAACATCAACAGCAAAGCCAAACCATGACAGTAAAACTGGTCAGGCATCACACTTTCACACATTTCTATTCAACAAGCATGCTTCGCTTTTTCTGATGCCTAGCAGTACAGTAATCTGATGCAGCGCATTTCTGGAAGCCACTCTCTCCTCCACTGAGCAACCTGCTCACAAAGCTCATATATCAGCTTCAGCAGATGCTGATCAGATCAGACGATGCAGCCTAAGGAGAGGCGTAAAGATTGTTCAAGAGGGGAGAAAGGTAAGACATAGATGGAGAGGGGTAGTTTAAGAGAGTATGGGGGGGAGATGAGGAAGGAAAGGAACTCGGCAATCTTCCAGAGTCATGAATAAAACGTATAAAGTACACTGTAAAATTTTAATGCTGTTTAGTTTCCTCAGAGAGGCCAGATTTGCATCCTCATCCCCTTATTATGACATCTATGGGCAGCACTGCAGGCTTGGATTTGCCTTTTGTAATGTTAATGTCAGTATTTGCACAGGCTCACAATTACCCACGTGTGAACACACACACATGCACGCACACATTTTCAATGAATGTTGTTTTTTGCTGAGAGAAGCTGATTGGAATGAAGTCAGTCACACTTTAGTTCCCCTATGGATCGATGTTCCTTCTCTCCATTTTTCTGTCACAGATGTCCTTAAGGGTGCACTATGAAAGTAGATTTTATGACTTTCAAGCATGGTTGATGGTTTTTATAGAGATTAAATAATTGTTCATCTTCCCAATCTTTTGAAAAGCAATGGTCTAACTGTGCAGCTTCAATGCTGACCACCTTCCTTTTTTACAATAGCACACCTTAAAGCATATAAACATATCCAAGTATGTAATATATAGTGACAAGAGGGCGTGGAATCATGTTGCTCTAAATATAGTGATCAGCGCATTGTAGCAGAGGATTTGTTGTAAACAAAATGTAAGAGTGTAATAATATTGGCAAAGAAGATCAGTTTAATGGAGATTAGATGGGAGATAACTTACAGCCATTACTTTATAATGTGGTAATGATTGTTTTGCACAAAACACATAAATACATATTTAGACAGAAAATTATTAATAGTTTTACATACTTCAGAGAACATAATTGTTTTTTTTTCTGTTTAAACACTTCTTTTTAATATGTAACACTTACCATTCACGAGCTCCACAAAAATGCTGTATGCCTGGTTTAATCCAGTCTGTTTTCCTTTTAATGTAGTGCAATAAATAGCTTGAGCCAGAAGTAATGATTTAGATTAAGATAGTTCTTCTGGTGTGGGTTCAGTTCCCTACTCATTTAGTTGTATCAGGATTATATTTTTTTACCATGGGTTTCAGCTACTCAGTCTGATTAATACTTTTTCTAATTTGAGCAATCTGCTTCTTTCTGTACTTTATCTGTACACATTTGGGCATGGACTCATATGAGATTCTTACAGGATGATAACCTTCAGTAATAATTAAAAAAAATTGTTTCACTGCATCAGGGTATGTACCCAAAAAAGATAAATGTTAAAATCATGTATTTTGTTTTTATTTTAAATGGGAAAACACCAATTATTCATATTGCTGCTAAAATCATCCAACATGGATGATGCAGTTAAGGTAGTGTTTTCTATTACTTTAAATTAATTTTCAGTTTAGCTTTATTTTTACTGGTAGTTTCCAAGTAATTGTGCTTATAGGGCACAGATATAACAAGCTGATATTTGCTGATTAATCAGCTGAGCTATCTGTTCAGGTGGAGCCTACTTTCAGTTGTTTACCAGACAGGCTGCTCATAGCTCACCAATTTTAGTTTTAAAACAGTGTTACCTTAGTAACATTTAGTGATGGTCTTTTTAGGTGTTTCATGCTTGGTCGGTTCATTGGTGGGTTTGATTGACCTTGGTTGGATGCTCGGTCTTGGTGCTTTGCAGTGTGCAAGATTGAAATTGAGTGGGGCGCCATCGGGTCTCCGGGCCCATGGCTGGATCCACCCTGGCGTGGCCGGTTGCCGGGAGAGCCTTTGGGCTCGTCGCTGGAGCTCTCCTCTGATCCTCTCTTGGTCAGCCCTGCGTTGGTCTGCCTGGGGCTCCTGTGCTCTGGGGATCCTTTGGATGTCTATGGCTCCGATCTCCTTTCGTGTCTGCGTCAATTCCTTCTCCCTGCTGTCCTGCGGGTGTGGAGGCAGACTGGGATGTGTTCTTGTGTTTTCTTTGTTCCCCTTCCTCTCTTGTATCTTCAACTTACCCTCTCCCTCTTAACTTTTTTTCCTACCTCTTGTCATCTTCTTTCTTATTTCCCTTTTATTTTCCATCTCCGTGTCCATAATACACTCTAAACTCTAAATCTTTTATTGAATTTTTGTTAATAAATGATACCACAAACACAATTAAATGTTGTCTAAATTCATTTTTGAAATTATGTCATTTTTTTAAGTTTTGGTAGAATAATTTCTGTTTATATCTGAACTTAAAACTATAAAATTGAAGGAAAATACATCAGTAAGCCATCACAGTATGGTTACTGACTTGAATAACACTGATTATGGAGTCTTTTAGTGGGTGGAATATAAAAGGAAACATATAAACACTTTGTCCTCAAAGTTGGGACAACTGGGACACATAAGGATTTCAGTGGGTGCAGGATGACAATGGCTGAATTGTTATGGCTCGATGACTGAGGCTGAACTAGACTCAATGCTTGTAGGGGTGGTTCCCATTTCAAGTGGTCAATGTATATAAAAAGTGGTTCAGGGAAACCAGACTGTAGTGTCATGACCAAGGCTCATTGATGCACATTGGGAGCAAACGTTGGCCTGTGTAGTTGGATGCAACAGATGAGCTGCAATAGCTCAGTTTGCTAAAGATGTTAATGCTGGTTCTGAGGTGTCAGAATACATAATGCTATGCAAGTTGATGAGTATGGGGCGGGATAGTCACAAACTGAGTGTCCTCTAGACAGATTTCTGTCTACCACCATAGCAGTAAGAATGGGCATACAGTGGGGCAAAAAGGTATTTGGCAGCCACCAATTGTGCAAGTTTTCAAAAAGATGAGAGCGATCTGTAATTTTCATAATAGTTACACTTCAACTGTGAGAGACAGAATATAAAAGGATCCAAGAAATCACTTTGTATGATTTTTAAAGAATTTATTTGTAGTGTTGCAGAAAATAAGTATTTGGCCAGTAACATTTCAATGCTTTGTAATGTAACCTTGATTGGCAATGACAGAGATCAAACGTTTCCTGTAGGTCTTCACCAGGTTTACACACTGTAGCTGGTATTTTGGCCCATTCTTCCATGCAGATCTTCTCTAGAGCTGTGATGTTTTAGGACTGTCGCAGGGCAACATGGATTTTCAACTCCCTCCATAGATTCTCTATTGGATTGAGGTCTGGAGACTGGCTAGGCCACTTCAGAACCTTGAATGCTTTTTACGTAGCCACTCCTTCAATGGCCTGGTGGTGTGTTTGGGATCATTGTCATGCTGGAAGATCCAGCCATGTTTCATCTTCAATGCTCTCACTGATGGAAGGAGGTTTTTGAACAAAATCTCATGATACTTGGTCCCATTCATCCTTTCCTTCTTATGGATCAGTTGTCCTGTCCCATTTGAAGAAAAGCATCCCCAAAGCATAATGTTTCCACCCCCATGCTTCACAGTGGGTATGGTGTTATTGGGATGCAACTCAGCCTTCTTCCCCCTCCAAACACGACGTGGTGTTTATAACAAAGCATTCTATTTTGGTCTCATTTGACCACATGACGTTCTCCCAAACCTCCTCTGGATCATCCAGATGGTCTCTGGCAAACTTTAGATGGACCTGGACATGTGCTGGCTTAACCTCAAGCTCTGCAGGAATTTAATCCATGACAACGTAGTGTGTTACTACGTATGTTAGTAAACCTTTGTTACTGTGGTCCCAGCTCTCTTCAGGTTATTGACCAGTTTCCCACGTGTAGTTCTGGCCTGTTTCTTTACTGTTCTCAATATCATGTGTACCCCACGAGGTGAGATCTTGCATGGAGCCCCAGACGAGAAAGATTGTCAGTGATCTTTTTTTTATTCCGTTTTCTAATAATTGCTCCAACAGTTGATCTCTTCTCACCAAGCTGCTTGCTTACAATGTAATTTTTTGGATTTTTCTTTTACATTCTGTCTCTCACAGTTGAATTGTACCAATGATATGATACAAACCTCTTATTTTTTAAGCAGGACAACTTGCACAATCGGTGGGTGCCAAATACTTTTTTGCCCCACTGTTTGAGCATCAGAACTGCACCACAGAACAATGGAACAGGGTGGCCTGATTTGATGAATCGCATTTTATTAAATTTTTGGGGATCACCTGGCACCACTTTGCACTATGGGGGGAAAAAAGGCAAAGTGGGAGAGGCAGTAGGATGCTTTAGGCTGGTTTAAGAATGGGTTTGACGAGCACAACAATGAGTTTGGGGTTTTGGGTTGTTCTCCAAATTCTTAAGACCTCAATCCAACAAATGAGTTCCATTTGTCGAGGCTTGACCTCAAAACTTACATGACTTGAATGATCTGCTGCGAAGATCTTAGTGAAAGATACGACAGAACATCTTCAGGAGTCTATAGTAAAATCCATGCTTTGATGTGTGAGTGCTGATGTGGCAGGAAAACATCTATAATGGAGATTCAGGAGATTCATTTATATATGCTGCAGACATGGAAGTAAATTTAAGCATTTAACATCCATATAATCTTTAGGGATTACTAGAATATAGAGAACACCATAATATTTTTGCTCTTTTTTACTTTTGGACAGTTATGATGTGTAGCCATGGCAATAACCGCTGTTGGATTTTAGCTGCCACCACATGTATGATCATCATTATGATGAATTTATTTTATTATTGTTGCTTAATGTTACTCAAGTTAAAAAAAGAACTATACCTACTTCATAATCACATATAAGAAATGTGGCTGAACAGAAATATTTTCTTTCTCTTGTTTTGTTGCAAGTCACATTTCTTAGATTAAATCTGCTGTATTAGATTTTCTTATAAACAAACACTACACAAATAAAAATAACTTGTCCTCTAATATTGCAAACCATTCAGAACATCTTACAATAAAGTGAAGGTTTAACATTACGTCTGACACAAGAAATGGTGTTTACTCTGTGTAGTTTGCTTTTCCTCATTGCCTGCTTTTTCCTTATGTTTCTTTCATTGATTGAACATTGAAACTTAGTTTAAGCCAATCCTTTAATTACTAAACAGCAGAATCTGATGAAAATACTTAATTTAACTCCGAACTGTTTGAAACCATACTTGCGTTTAACACTAATTAAAACATGACTGTATGAAATAAACTCGTGTGCAGTTTTATAAATAAGGAATCCCATTTACACTGAATGATTAAATGTATTTTAAATAGTTTTTAACTAACGATTTAAATAATTAACAAGACATTTACATTTTTGGTCTGCAGCTCCAGCAGAGTGTTCCTAACTTTGAACCATTACACTTTGATTAGTTTGACACCCACTGCTGAACGTAGCAGCTCCACCTCTATCAAAGATTATATGATAATAAAGGCACAGTTTTATCTCCTTCTAATCTCTTTAAAAGGTTTGAATGACATTGGAACAGTGTCACAGTGAGCTAAGCAGGCTATTAATGCTTCAGAGATGTGCACATTCAAATATTAATGGGGGACTCTTGTGAGGAAAGGTCATTCCTGTTACTTTAGCTGAATAGTAATGGGTTCACCAGCATCTCTTTGATCCCCAAGTAATAGGGGCTTGTATACAGTACAAGGCCTTCTGTTAGATGCTACACGTGAATGCCGTGAATGTAGCATCATTATGGCTGCAGGTCAGAATTGACTTCAACAAATTATCAACAAATTACAGGCTGTGTAGATAGCTGAAGAATAAACAAGACACCAAAAGTATTCATCCTTTTCAATGTGAGTCAGATATGCCATTTAGTTTTCTGCCTTTGTTCTGTGAATTCTGTGAATCACCAGATTCTAAAAAAGCAAGAAGTACAGATTAGCTAAAACACAGATAATTTTAACAAGAAAGGAAATGTATACATTTCCACTTGTAGCTAGTTTACTCTATTGAATTTGATTTGCCTTGTTCAACATTGTAAATCAGAATTACCACGAGAAGGAGTAGCAATATGTACAACATTGTTGTACGGCAGCAGAAGACATAGAAACTGAGGCAAATAGACAGTTAAACTTTTTCCCTTAGCCCACAGGACCCAGAGGAATTTTTAATACTGCACACTAGCCTTAGGGGCCCTTCAGGGAAGCATGCTTTTACCAAACAAACCCATTCTTTCACATAGTTCGTCCTTTTACACAGTATTTTTTTTAAAGCACAGATTTTGGTTTTTGGTGCCCACAGTTGGGAAGTTTCATTTGAATCTAAGTTCCAATAGAGCCAAATATGAAAATGACCAGGAGATTGCTGGTCACAAGCAATATTTTAAATAGCAAGAAACAAAAACATGAAAAGAAACTGCTAACATTTGAATGACAAAACATTTAAAATGCATTCATCCTGCCCCGTTTGTTACAGTTAACATACAAAAGCACATATGATATAGTTTCAAACCTAGTGCTATCGCCAACTATGGAAAACAAATGGAAAAGCATGCTGCAAACAAACGGTCGGGCAAAACAATAGGTGGGTGGGTTAAATATGCCTCCAATTATATATTGGAGGCTTGCTCATTTTAACCAACAAATTTCATAGCTAATCTAAAATCGAGTCGATAAAGCTTTTATGATAAGACAACAACACAGAAATGTGTTTTCTTACCTATTAACATGATTTCAGGATTTTTAGGTTTTTATGAAACACATCCAGTGCACTCTTCTGTGCCCTGACTACATTTATTTCAGTTCAGTGCCATTTTAAATGGCAAGCTGAGCTCAATTTCATGACTGGGCGTGTATACTTCGGTTTGCTATTTCACAATCATGCCAAAACAAATTTACGCTTGACACACAGCCCATCGTTAATGTATGAGGTACCATACAGTATATAACCTTTACAGCTCCATACTAGCACACAGAAATCGGACCTCACTTCATCGGCAAACAAGCACCATATTTAGAGTGATGTGGGGACCAGATGGCAGGTCTTACAACACCCAAAAATTACCAATTAAAGTATTGACACTTACAGACTAACAATCTTATTAAGTATTATGCAAACGAAGCCAAGGCCTTTTTGTGGTCAGATTTAGGTTAAACATATGGCAAGCTACATGACTACATTCTTCCAAAGGGACTTCTAATGACTGAATGTGCAGCAGAAAGACAACAAACACACTTGCTCACTAGATGAGACAGTAATGTTTCCCTGGCTCGACCAAACATTTTTAGATTTGATTAGGGGCTCCAATTCTGCTTCACATTATTTATTAAATACATAGGTGTAAATAAATTGTGGAAATAAGGTTATTTCTGTGACTTATTCCTTTGGTCAGGCCATCATGTCTGAATGTTTCAGTGTAGAGCTTGAAAAGAGGTGCCAGTTGTGATTTATTTATTGATTGGTTTGCAATTAGATGGTGCATAAAATGTGACCTCAGCCCAGACACAAGCAGCAGACATGGATAAACTTTAAATTAGAACTATAAACTTTAAATATTAATAAACATTTACATAATGGTAATAATATGAATAATTACATTTGTTACTACTTTAAAATCTCCTAAATAAATAGAAATTTGATATTTGAAAGAATATAAAATTTGGTACTGTATACTATTCATTAATCTTTGAATCCAATTTAATAATACACTGGTGACCTAAGTGCACTTCGCAGCAGCTTACAGGTGCATCTCAATAAGTTATCTAAGTGAAACAAAGAATTCTGTTTCCAAGCCTTTATTTCTGTTCATTAAGATCTTCTGCTTACAGTTAATGAAAACATCACATTTAATATTAGAATATTACCTTGGACTAATAAAAGAAAAAATAATATAGAAATGTGGGCTTAGTGAAAAGTATGTTTAATACTTAAAGTGGCAATGGAATGCATATTCCAATTTACTGTGATGTACTTGAATTTTCATTGCCTTGGGCCGGCTCTGGCACGGGACATGAATTCAAAGTTTAATGTCCGAGACACCTGGCTTTTAAAGAGAGGTAGGGTATGTTGAGCTGTATCTGTAATATTAAGCTTCTAATCCCTGTGTGCTCACAGTGGTGAAACACTACTGTCAACAGTCATGTCCGACCTCACTGGATCAGTGCATTATGACATTATTCAGAAGTTTTACCCGATGCAACAGCATAGTTTTATCTTTTCTAGAGTGTTGTGCTTTTCCAACTGTGGAAAAAGATTTTACATGTCTTGGATACTGACCTTCAATTTGGTGACAATATGGATGCACGTTATATCAGTATGCAGCTCAGTTCCATTGCTAAATGACACTGAAAGGCATCAAGTTGTGGTTGAATTCTCTATTATTGCTTTTTTGTATTTTATTTCCATTACTTTGCCATCATTTGACTGAACAAATATATGTATTTGTATGTTTATGTAGAATGGAAAGGTGAATGGATGGATAGTTGCATGCATACACTGTATGGATGAATAGATGTTTATCCTTTTATCTTGTATCAAAAAGTCAACACAAATACACCCCATTTAAACTCCTGCTTCAATTTTTGAACAAGTCTGATGCGTCTTTTTTTCTCTTATTCTTCATCTTTCATGCTTTATTCTATGCCACTGCTCTACCCATACAATTTGCCCTGATTGTGTCTTAAATTACACGCCACATCAAATAAGGCCACCTCATAAGGCTGGCAGTGTAAGAGCGTGAATGTACCAGTCCTCTGGTATTTTACCACCTTCTGAATCCAATTCACATTAAAAAGATCTTTGGGGTTAAGTTCAGTATTCAGAACGAGTAACACAGGCTTGTAGTGGATCCGATACATAGCGTATTGAACCATATATACTAACCTTTCTTTCTTTTCTCTTTCCCCTTCTGTTCTGCTCTGCCCTCTTCAATTATTTAAAGGAAGCTGAGGTAAGTGTTGTCTTTGTTTAATGTAATGCTGTTTTTCTTTTTACTTTCCCAGTAGCCTCAGACATTGCAGGGTTTGTCTGACACTTTTTTTAAATCAAAGAGCAGGAGAAAAGTTGCTGAAATACATGCACAACAAATTTCATGTCTTGAAATCAATTTTAATGCCTGATATCAAATAGCTTGGCATTGCTCAGCATATTAAAATCTTGCTTAATTGTTTTTATTGTATTTATTTATATTCGTTTCACTCTTTCAGTAACTGTTTAAGATATTAGCAGCTATTTTATAAAGAATTTATGTGGTTCAAAGCATTAGTTGCACAAAATCATGAAGAGAAAAGACAAAGGTACTTGTTTGTATTTTTTTTTTGATAATTAACCTGTATCCAAAGTTAATCTGAGTATAATTGCATAATATAAACTGTTTTGTGCTGTCTCAAGAGGTTTATTATAGAATATCAGTGAACAAACATCAAAATGAAGCTCAAGGACACATTAGACAGGTTTAAGAAGTTTTAAGAACAGTTAGATCTCTCAATTCAAGGCTATGGACATCTTACAGAGAACTATGTATTCCATCACTGGGGAATGGAAAGAGTGTGTCAGAACTCCAAACCTACCAAAACATTTCTGTTCACCCAAACTGACATTTATCAGAGAAGCAGCCAAATGGCCTTTGGTAACTTTGAAAGAGCCACAGAGCTCCACAGCTCAGTTAAAAAATCTGCTAGCAAGACAAATATTTGTTGTGCTCTTCACAAATATAGTCTTTAAAGAAAAATGTCAAGTAAAAGGCTATTGTTAAAAGAAAGCCGTAATAAGTCAGCGGTAAAGTATAGTAGCAAATAATCTATGTAGGAGAACACATCAAACATCTGAAGGAGGGTCCTTTGAATGAAGTGAGACAGAAAGCGAACTTCTTTGTGCTAAATGCTAAATGTGGAGGAGAACTAACTCCGGTCATCATCCTGAACCCACCAGTCCCTATAGTGAAGCATGGCATTGGGAGTGTCATCCTGTGGGATGCTTTTGTTTAGCAAGGATGGTGAAGCCAGTCTAAGTTGATGGAAAGATGGATTAAACTTAAACAGAGAAGTCCTCAAAGAAAACCTGTTAGAGGCTGCAAAAGCCCTTAGACTGAGGTGGAATTTCACCTTCCAGATGGGTAATACCCTTAAACATACAGTGAGAGGTGTGATGCAAGGGGTTCCAAAAATATGTATGCGTTAGTAGGTTACAGTCAAATTCCAGTGTTGATCCAATTGAGAATCTGTGGCTACAAACAATGGAACACTGATGTTCACACACACACACTCCTTTCAGTATGACTGAACCTGAGCTGTTTTGCAAACAAGAATGGGTAATTTTTTATTTGTTTTCTAGATGTGCAAGCCATGTAGAAACACTCCACAAAATAGTTGCAGATCTAACTGCAGAAAAATATGGTTCTACAAATGATTAGAATACTGAATGTATATGCAACACTTTTCAGAGTTTTATTTATGAATATTTTCACACTTTTTATTTTCATTCCACAACAGAGCACCATTTTGTGCTGGTCTATCACAGAAAATCCCACCAACGTACCTTAAAGGTTTGGGTTGTAAGATGCAAAAAAGTTCAAAACCTTTGAAAACATTTACAGAGCTACATTCTTCACCTACAGCTCACTGTAGGTGGTAAAAGGGAGCCGACGTTCAGTCAAACTATTTAGTCTGTTGGTAGTTACAGGTTAAACTTAAAAAATTAGAATATTGTGCAAAAGTTCAATTGTTTCAGTAATTCAACCTAAAAGGTTAAACTAATATATGATATAGACTCAGTACATGCAAAGTGAGATATTTTAAGCTTTTTATTTGTTATAATTTTGATGATTATGGCTTACAGCTTATGAAAACCCCAAATTCAAAATCTCAGAAAAATTTAATATTACATGAAATCAATAAATCAAGGATTTCAAAGAAGAAGAAATGTCAGACCTCTGAAAAGTATAATCATGCATATGTACTCAATTCTTGGTTTGGGCCTCTTTTACATAAATTACTGCCTTAATATGACGTGGCATGGATGTTATCAGCCTGTGGCGCTGCTGAGGTGTTATGGAAGAACAGGATGCTGTTCAGGAGCGACTTGACATGAGAAAGACGACGTTTGAAGCCGATGTCCAGGATCTGTCTGTGTGTGGTGGCTCCATTCTCAGTCCACACCTTGTGAAGGTCAACAACACTTTTGAATACCTTTTCCTACAAAATCCTCTCAAGACTGCGGTCATCCCTGCTGCTTGTGCACCTTTTTCTTCCACACTTTTCCCTTCCACATGTCAGGTCAGCAGTCTTCCCCATGATTGTGATTCCTACTGAACCAGACAGAGAGACCATTTAAAAGCTCAGGAACCCTTTGCAGGTGTTTAGTATTAATTAGCTGATTAGAGTGTGAGACTTAGCATAAAATATTGAACCTTTTCACAGTAATATAATTTTCTGAGATTTTGAATTCGGGGTTTTTGTGAGCTGTAAGCCATAATGATCATCATGACGACAAATAAAGGCTTGAAATATCGCGATTTTCACGTAATGTGTCTATATCATACATTAGTTTCACCTTTTAAGTTGAATTACTGAAATTAATTAACTTTTGCACAATATTCTCATTTCTGTAGTTTCACATGTAGCTGAGGAGTTTAGCAAATTTGGCTAATCCTCTTAACATACATGTCATAGCTGACCCAGACTGTGTAGCCATAATATTTTAGTTGAGCTCTTCCTTATGATTATGTAGATTCAGTATTCAGTGTTGTTGGATGCATTTATAACATTTTTACATTGAGAAAGTACCTATAGAGGCATATACATATTCTCACAAGTACCTTGACTTGTTCTGCAGATTTCATTATAGCAAGAAAAGAGCTGGAAGCATTGGGTCCCAGGTATGGGGCTCATTAACTTTTCAGTCTGAAACCTTACGTGTTAAGTGTTTAGAGTTTTGAGTTATAGAGTAAGCACTTGGTCTATGTCAGTTTTTATTAGGATTGTTTTTTCCACTCTTTAAACTTTAGGATTCAGCCACTCATCTCATCACACCAACCCTCTTCTCACCCCCACTTCCATCTCTCTTATTCAATAATGAAGGAGATAGAGATCGCACTTTGAGACCCAGTGGGCTCCTCTGCCTCCATCACATCGTGTCACTGACACTGGCCGACTACCTGCTGACAAACATATGGTTCGCTCTGGGAAATACTTGTACTTCAGACACCGCCACTTCAAGTCTAAGAGTGTGCTGTGTTTGTGCACTTACAGTTTTTTTCTTCTTTTTTTTTAACTTGTTTTTATCAGAATAATTGACCCTATTTTCCTAGGTCACTGGAGATCATGGGAACTACAGAGGCTAAGCCAAGTATAAAATTATTAGTCTTAAAAACTGTATTTTTAATTATTGAAACAGCATCACATTTAATACGTCTGCTTCCATCAATAGGTTAGACTGTCCTGTATGTTAGACTGTTAACCGCTGCTGTCATCCCAATTGTAAACAAAAATCTCAGGTTTAACAGTGAAATTTAAACCGTGCTTTATTTCCTTAGAGATGTTTTGAATTAATCTGCACAAGAGGAATTGTATCTAAAAAGGCAGACAACTTCACTATATGACTTCACTGAATCAACAAGCTTTTGTCTTAATGAAATCCAAATCTGTTTTCAGTTGGGACTAATTAAAAGAAGCCAGTTATCGTTTTCTTTTACATTTAATTGATTTGATTTGTCCTCTTTACATGGGTACAAATGCAATAACAACAGTAATGAAACAAAGAGTATCTTTTCTCAAAGAACAACTAAATTACTTTTATTTCATTCTCAGAGTTGTTGTCCTTACTGGGTTTGTACAGTTTAATATTCTCTTAAGACCCTGCATTGTCACTGTTTATTCTTGAAGATATTTTCATAGCCCATTTTCTTGTTTTTTCGCTTAGGATGACTACTTCAAAAGCTGGGCTCCTGCCAAGTCTCTGGACCAAGGTAAGTTAGTGAAATTTAGCCTGTCTTTGAAACTTAGTGTAAAAGAAATACAAAAAAACTAGAAAATGATTATTGCAATAAAAAAATAAAAAGTTTGATAGTAAATCCGACAATGGTACTGCGCAGGGATGCAGTTGTTTTCACTGTTGGCTCCCAGCAAGAATGTATTGGGTTCAAGACCAGCCTGAGCTCTTTAATAGAAGATCCCACGTGCCACCCAGAGATGAAAGGACATTGGTTGTATTATGAAACAACCTTGTATCCACTGAGGCTTAAATTTTCTTTAAGTTTCCACAATCAATTTTAAGCTGGGATTTACAAAGAGGTGTCTGAACAAAAAAGAAACACCTGTTGCAAATTGACACCTTTAGGCTTGACTGAAATTTGCAGCTATCCACATGGACAAGCCAAATACCAACTGGAAAAATGTTTTACAGTCAGAATGAATATATTTTGAGCTATTTGGCTTCAATGACAAGAATTATGTTTGGACAACGTAAGATTTTAAAGCCTAATAACCCTGTACCAACTATAAAACATTGTGGTTGTAGCATCAACCTGTGGGGCCACCCTCACCTGAAATAAACAGCAACTGCAGATTGTTAAAACCTGGACACAGTTGGGCTTTCTAACAAGGAAAATGATCTCAAATACAATATAGAATTGTTTATTATTATTATTAAACAAGTGATAAGCCCTAACAACATCACCGTGGTTGTGCCAGCATACCAAATCTTCCAGTTCTGCTTAGAAGAATAGTTAAACATCCATCTAAAATCATGCCAGAAACTTGTTGATGACTACTAAAGGTATGTGGTTGAGGTACAACTTGCTCAGAAATATTTAGCTTTTTTTTGTGGGGTGTATGCAGCCTACATATTTAAGGTTGTGAACCCTGAAAGGATAAAAAGAAAACAACACAAACTTCAGAGTTGTTAAGCTCAATTCTTGTTTAAAAATGGTTCGATAAATGTATCTTGCATAACAGTTTCAGCCTAAAAAAGTGGTATAAATTATCAGTTAAATGACAAATTAATAACATTTATGCTCATGATGAGTTCATGTAAACAAATCCTAACAGTTCGTATTGTTAAATAATGTTGACTATTATGGATAGGCTGATTCTTTCTTTTGCAACCTTTACCTGATGGCACACACAACTTCGTTTGTATGTTTGTTGTGCTTATCATGTTGGTGTATAGAAGAATGACCAAGCCCTCAAGTGTGCAGTGCTCTTAGATCCATAGTAACTCTTAACTACACTCAGTGATTACAAACATCAACTCCCTCACACCCTAACTCTCAATCTCATCTTCACACTCATAGTTTGGTGGTTTGTGGAGGCTTTAATTGAACTGCAGCTCTCTGAACAGGATTCCAGACTTTAAATCCTCCCACCACTGAGCTCGTTCTGTTCTTTGCTGGCTTGCTTTTGCATATGTAGCACACTAACTGCATCTCTTCAGGGAAAGACTTGCTGAGCAGGTTTATCTGGGCCAGCTCCTCGCGGATACTGAGACTAATGAGAACAGCTTTGCCTCGGTGTGTCAAAATCCGGTGTTGCTCTTAGAGACGGCTGTAAGGGAAAGGTAACACACACAGTGTCCTCCTAACTGGAGTCTAAACATACATGAGAAAAATAATAAAGCCTTTGTGCCAAAGTGAATGATGTGTGTAGTCTGATTTAGATGCTGAAAGATTCAATAATTCCCAGAAATTTGTGACTGTGGTAGCAGTATTTTGCTTTTCTTTTAAGACGAACACAAAACCCCCGCTGCTTTAGGTGTTTTCTGTAGGGACAGAATCCTGGCACAGAGAAGACGCTAACTTATCTATTATTGTACATACTGACAGCACGCTGACACAAGATTTGGAAAACTTCCAATTTGATTACCTCGATTAAGACTAGTGCTACATTCTCATTTACTTCGAGCATCAGTGCAAGAACTGTCCTATTTTTACACTTGGATAATGTACAGCCTCAATCCAAATCAGTACCCACAAGAGTAACACTGTGCTTGTACAAAGTGTCTTGGTTAGTGTTTAGCGATCCCTTGGTAATAGCAAAGTACTGCAAACAAAATTCAAACGTACATGCAAAACACACCAGGCAGAAGGCCGCTTGACAATAGACACAGGGAGAGGTGCAAAAAGTTTAGCTAGAAAAGAAGAGAGCAGGTGGAAAACAGGATAAAGTAACTGATAACAAAACAAACAGAAAAAGTTTTTAGCTAACATAAAAACCAAAAACCCAGGAATCCTGTTGAAAGAATTTAAATATCATGTTTTTTGTCTTTTTTGAATAAAATGTATTATGCATTTATTCATTTATTGATTTATAACGCGCTTTAAAACATACACATAGGAAGACCAAAGCCGATAACAATACAAAGAAGCAACACTTAAACATAAAAACAAAACGTTAAAAAGGAATATGCTAAGAAATATTAAACGCCAGTTCTCATTAATATTCAATGAGCTAAGGTGCTTGAGTTCCGATTGGCTAATCGCTAGGATATGCTAGCATGGCTATTCCTTCACCCAGCGCAACAGGTAGGCTAGAGGAACTTTGTTTACTGTCTTCTGGAATCGTGGCAGAAATGGCTTCTTCAGGTATAGGCGAGGCGGCCCTTTGAACATTTTGTGCCCAGGGGCCTCTGCTAACATAATCCGGCCCTGTTTGCATTGGTTTCCTCCATAACACGACAGCTTGGCAACAGCGTAGCATTTTCTTGAGTTGACAATAGAGTTTTACTTAGGGGCTGTGCACTGGCCATAGACTGACGCGATGGTACTGCTCCAGGCTTTCCATACAACCGCAACCGTGCCGCGAAGCCTTTGCTGTACTCCCCAAAGTTGACGAAGTCTCCCTCTTCAAACTGTGTTGAACAGATAACTAAATTCGTATGATCCTGTTGTGACATTGTTCCAAAAATGAACTGAAGCCATTTCATCCTCAACTCTGGGTTCTTGGGCAACATGTGCATTGTTGAACTTCTATTCTTGCATAGGGCACAAGCCTGTTGGCGTTCAGCCATCTTTGCTGTATAGGAAAACTCACTGAGCTACACGAATTCTGTGGGAGAGCTCATGAATAGTAATGAGTAACGAATCACTTCCACATCAAACTGACGAGCTTTTCTAGTTGGCCTAATTTCTGCGTTTATTTTGTTTCTTTAACTGGAGCTGACAGAGGATGTAGCAGTTCATTTTCACATTCACGACATAACACAAACACATATGGACCTAACACATTTAAAAAAATACAAGTAAAAATGGTTTTATGTGACAGGGCACCTTTAAATGAACCACATAAAATAGCACAAACCTACACACTACAAACACCCTTTTATATAAATGTAATTGAAGAATGAAACCTTTTTTATAGATGAAATTGCAAATAAAGGGTCACTCAGCAGTTCATTTCTTGAACAAAAAAGTGCAGATCTTTCATCGTGGCAAATTGTTAAATAACTGCATAGTATTTCCAATAATCCCCTTTAAATCTATGATAATCTTTCAAAGTCCTTGAACAATGTTAAATTCCACTGGCTGGTGATGTCCCAGATGTATAATCTCTAGTTTTTATTCAAGAAGCAAGGTGCTAAATTTAGATTCCATAAAAAAAATTAAAAATAAAATCTTCTACTTCATTCCTTTTTTTGTCTTGGTAGCTAGCAAGGATAACCAACATTAGATGGCTGCACACTTCTATCCGACAGAACATAAGAAACATAATGTGTGTTATTCCGATATTTTGTTACGAGTTATGCATGACCGCATCACTTCCTTCGGTTGGGAGCCCCATGGTTTGATAGTGGAAGTTCAGCTGAATTGGTAACAGAATCGATCTTTATATATAATTACTCTATAAAATACTTTTAAGTTGAATTAATGAAATAAATGAACTTTTCGACTTTCACCTGTAAATTTGTTATTGCTAAAATCTGAAAACTAAGCCAACCATATGTCAACCATTTGGTTTTGAGTCCACACCTGATCTGTTATACAAATTAGCTCATATGCTATTAAAATATTTTTTCATTGATATGAAGAACATCAATTTTGCATTTGGTAATGTTCAAGCTGTGCATTTAAATCTTTCTTTCTTTCTTTCTTTCTTTCTTTCTTTCTTTCTTTCTTTCTTTCTTGCTTTCTTGCTTTCTTGCTTTCTTTCTTTCTTTCTTTCTTTCTGAAACACTCAACTGTTGTCCTATATACTTGTTACCATTTTGTTACTTCACCCTTCTATGTTATAGTCATTAAAAAATATTTAATTCTTCAACTTAAACATTTCCACATCATTCAATCTATTTCATATTTCTGTTAAATTTAGTAATTAGTTATGGAAATATTTTGCTCAAACCTCCTTTGTAATTCAATGTAATTGTATATTATTTTCAGATATAAGAACTATGAGATTTCTGAATACATGTAGGAAATAAAATTTTGTACTAATAAAACATGACTAACAAATCTCTCACCTTGTTTTATATTTCAAACCATTGACAACCCAAAGTATTGACCATAATTTGTATCATCCCAGATACAAATTAGACCATGTATTTAGTTGTTCATGCAGCCTTTTCTCAGTCATCTCCAATAGAGCAGCAAACATTGCTAATACCTTTTTTAGTGCTTGTACTTTCTGCCCTGCTTCTCAATCTACTGTCTTTTTTATTTTTGTTTTTATTACTGCAGCACTCTGATATCCTAATTAATTATTTCAGAGAATTCAGTAATATCATATTAGCCAGATAATAACACAGTTTTGTTTAAAAGAGAAAAAAAAACACAAGCAATACACATTAGTCTTCATTTAACAGTTGGAGGAGACTAAAGATTTCTTTTAACACATTTCTTTTTAGATAAATTATTCTTATTATTTTATTTTTAAAGGCTGTAATGTTAATGGACTGAAAATCATCTTTTCAAACCTCTGTTTGCTCTGCTGTTTGTGCAGCACCACCAGGTGGAGTGGCTAATTGGGAGGACCGGGAAAATTCCCGGTGCGTCAGTCTGATGTTTGGGCCGCAAGGGCCGGTCTACTATGGCAAGCCAAGTCATACTAGTCTACCAAAGGTGTAACTAGACAAAAATGATTTGATGGTAAGAGTATTTCCGAACTAGTTTGGCAAAAGTTCAAACCAGTAGCGGAAAATGTTTAACTAGTTCCGTGTAGTCACATACTAGTTGGCATACACAACAGTTGATATCAAGGATATGGAGTTTCTACCAAAACGGCTTTTGCCATACTGGCCCGCCTCTGCCTCCATTGCTAGCTTGTTTTTTTGTTGGCGTTTTTTGCAGCACACATTGATATAATAGTCAGTGAACTCAGTCAGCGCTGTTTGAAAGTTCAAAGAGCAATGGTGGCGTGGAAAGAAAAAGAGGAAAGCTCCAACAGACGCTGCTAAATGTGCAAAAATCTAGGACAAGGAAATGGTAAAGATAACACGTTGAACTTTGCCTACAAGCCACCATTCGAGTTAATTATCAAGTCAATGAATTGTGTGACATTGTGGCAACTAGCATAACATATGATTTTAATATTAATATGATGCAACGCCACATAAGTGGTAAACCTTGTCTTGTAGCTCCTAACCATTAGAAGGAAAATCCAGCAAAAAGCAATATAAACCCACATGTCCAGAGTGGGCAGGATTACTTTTTAAGTGAATATTATTATTATTATTAAAATAATGAAGACCTTCGGTCAGGAAATATAAAGGGTGTGTGCCCCTGGCGGGAGCATAATGTGCATTTGTATTCATTAGTATTGAGATAATGGCACCATAAGATTTATATAATATTTAACAGGGGCGGAATTCAATAAGTTTACTTCTTTCCACCCCCTTTCAAACATACAACTATTTTATGTATATATTAGTAAAATATATCTTAAGTTACATCTCTTAATTTACATATTCTTTGATATGTAATGTATACTGTATATTAGTAAATATTTACTGATTTATGTGAATTAAGTTATTAATTTACACTTGTTACTTTACTGGCGTTTTCATTTGTTTTTGTTTTTATTTTTGCTTTTATTGCTTGAAATAAATGCAAATACAAAATACAAATACAAGAGCATGGTGTAGACCTGCTCCATATGAAAAGCGCACTGCAATGCTAGCTGATTCAGCACTACAATAATAAAACTGACATGGATTAATCAGAAGCTTTTTAAAACTGGGAGATTTGTGCTGAGAATTTAGAAATTTTTAAATGTAATTTATTTTCAGAAGCAGAGTCAGGAGTCTGTAGTGATTAGGCAATTTATCTTGTCAGTATGGTAGGAACAGTGGTGTGAACAAGCAGGCATCAGTTCCAATATGAAAACTTACTATGCTCAAATGACAGTGACCTGTTATATTTTTTTCTTTAAAAGTAAGACGATAAATGCACAAAGCCCACATTTGAAAGAGAATAGAATGGCAGTAATATAACATAAGGCTGCATGTTTTGCCATGGAAAATATGTTAATTGGTTAAGTCAAATTTGTTTTCCATATCAAATGCACTAAAGCTTTACAGAATATTATTTTCTATTGCAACACAGGTGCAGCAGGTGAGTTTAGGGAAACTGGAGAAAATGTGTAGAGGGAGAGCAGAGTCTACTCAGGGACTTATTACAGAGGCAGCAGCTCAAAATATAGATTATGATATTATTAATGGATGTGTTGTAAAGAATAATGTAGATGTGAAAGCATGCGGAAATACATCCACCTTGTGAAGCAATTAACTCTTATTTGCACTAAATTGGACATTTTTTAGAAAAGTACTCTGAATTACAAAGCTTTAAAGAAAAACAGTGTGCTGTTGCAGCTTTAACATAAAGTTATAATTACATGATTTTAATAATAATAGGCTGTGATATAAAGTGGGCCAGCCTGCAACTTCGGGGCTAAAAATGAGTCCCACTCCGGCCCTGAGCACCACCACAACATGACTACTGCAGACCTGAAAACACGCTCTGCAGAGGCTGTCTCCCACAGTGACAGCACAGCTGGGAGCAATGAATGGCAAAACAATTAGACATCAAATAAGTTATACACATCGGTCAGACAATCTGATCCCCCTATTGGACAATTTCCTGGTATCCTGGGGCTGACATGCTTTAAAAGTGGTCAACATAAGGAGTGATGTATCATATTATACTGTACATGCACAAGTTTGCAATTTCTCATAGCTTGATGTGTTCAAACTGTATTGACAAGTGTGACAATAACACATTGATTTAGAGTCCGTACAGGTCCAAGGATGCAGGCATTAATCAGCAGCTGCTGATTTCAGTACGATTAATGAATCCCTGGTTGCCCTTGGAGACTAATCAGCAGCTGCAGGAGAGTTGATGGTGGAAATCTAGTCAACTGATCAATCACTCAGCAATTCTTGCTCGTCTTAGTTGCATGAAGGAATTCGGTGGCATCAAAAACTATTTCTTCCTGATACCTAGCAATTAATTCCTGCTCTGATATATTAGTTTTTTAGACTTTTTAAGGGTTGTAATTTGGTTACTCTAGTCAGTAATTAGAGTGGCAGGTTTATTTCTAAGGCTGTAGTAAAATTAAACTGAACCCAAGATAATAAAAATAGAAAATGAAAAGCTTAAATTCCACTGCTAGTTTATGGGGAACATCCATTGCCTGGGATGGAGATAATTATTATGTTGGTGATTTTGTCATTTAGTCCTCTGATGCATCAAATACAACTCATTAACATCTGAAGGGGGCTGAAACCATCTGAAAAATTGAGTCCTGCCGGCATTATTTGCTGGTTTTACATATAGTGCATTCGTTGACCATTGTATGCAGTAATTACCCAATGTTGCATTAAAAAGGTAATGTTTAAAAGTTGTTGATCTCAAATTATCAAGCAAGACTTTATGAACTGGATGAAAAAAAATTAACATTTTGTGTTTTTGCATATTTGGGCTGATTTATTAAAGGATCAAGACAAAAAAATTATTTTAGTCCTCACTGTGTTTTTGATGCACTAAGCAATTTTCTACAGCATTACTGTTGATAGAATAGATAGAAAGAAAAAGGTTATCATTTACATTACCAACAAAAGGAGTCTAGGTAATCTGTGGATTAAACCTAAAAAAACACAAATAAATGTAACAATTAGATAGACAGAAAGACGGAGATCAATATTTCAGTGGGTGCCCATTCCCAGTGACAAAGCCTTATTGCTAGTTTTTCTTTTTATTATTGTTTTTTTTTTTTTTTAAGCCACTAACTATTCGGGAAACCTTTCTTTAGAAATTCGAAGGCACAGATACATTTATTTCATTAGTGGAGAAAAACACTAACAAAGCTCAACCCAGTCTTTACGGTGTATTTTACTACTTACAAAGTGATGCAAGTAGCCACCTGCTGCAGGACATTAGAGAAGTAGCACTTAAAAACTGGCGTGAGGCATTGCTTCAAAAGCAGAGCAGCAACTGTATGTACTGTGTGTGTGTGTGTGTGTGTGTGTGTGCGTGTGTGCGTGCGTGCGTGCGTGCGTGTGTGGGTGTGTGTGTGTGTGTATGTATGTATGTATGTATGTATGTATGTATGTATATCGATCCTTCACTCACCTCACAACTCATGACACATTTAGCCAAATATGTATTGTACCTGGTGGCTTCAGCGGCTTTAATGGAGCTGTTGCTAAGAACCTTGCTATAAGATTGAACATTTTTCACATGTCATAAAAGTTATTCTGGCATCAAGTCATATGATGCCAGTGTTGGTAGGGTGATCAACCCTGTGAATAGTTAAGACAAAGAAAAGAAAGGCTCTAAGCATCTACCCTTTTCATCAGCAGCATACAGAACAGGCACACTTACATGACTCTTGTACCAAACTTACCCAAAAATTGTATTTATGCTCCACTTGTTGGCTTATTACCTTTCAAATTCTCTGTATTCAGCTCTGCTTCCACAATGGTCTAGGACTATTCTCATTTGCCACAATGATATTCCCCTCAGCGAGACAAACTCATGAAGATAAGTTACTCAATAATGCATTCTTAATTAACCTGGATAAAAGAACGGATGTCTCTTAGGATTCCTGTCACGAATCATTTAACGGAATGGAAGAAAATCCAACATTTCTGTAGGAAATCTAAGAACATGAGCAAATAAACACTGCCACATTATAATATGTCATATAAACGAATAAGACAGAGCAATAGAAATGAAATACGGACAAGCTGAAACCGATGTGAAAAAAATTGTTCCAAAAAGAGGGAACTACAACTGAAAAGTAGTCTTTAGTAAGAAATAAAAAATAAGCCCCGATCAGAAGACAGCTGTCTAGAAGGAGTAGCCTATTGAATGTAGATATCTGTGCTGTATTACAAAATATTGTTCTGGAACTTGAGTTTCTTTTGGTCTTCTAAATAACTTTAGTTTCCCTCAAATAATTCTTCAAGTTTTAGGCCATGAGTGTCTTCTTTTAAACTCTTGATAGACTCTTTTAAACTTTGGTTAAAATTTAAACCTGTAAGCTTGTAAAATTAAAGTGTTTGCTGATTGCTTAATATGCACTGTTGACATGTTTGTCATAAGCATCCCCAATGAGAGGCTAATATGAGGACAAGTGAAGAAGACTAATCCATCTGGCTGAAACTTCCCGTCACACTTGCCAGCTCTAAACAGTACATACTGCCAGGATTTGACATTGGGTCCTTTAGATCAGTGGTTCCAAACCTTTTTTTTTTAGCCACGGACAAAATCAGACAATATTCACATGGACCGGCAGATAAATGCAACAAAATAAAAAAACTACCTGCATAAAGAAACAGGGTTAATTTTAAAAATAAAATTGAATGTAAATCCAATGTGTACTCATAACTTTATTAGCATTTCTGTAACATCGTGCCAGCATGAGTAACATTTTCTCTGCCCTGATAACTTTTACACATGACTTTACAATAGGATTTATTTAAGACAAATATAAAGTGCACGAAAAATACAACTCACCACCATGCTGAATCAGTGGGAGCCTAGTGGCTGTTTCACTGTTACAAGATAGCCCCGTCTGGGGCAGTTTTAAAGGTTCCATTGCCTCATTAGAAGGCTGGTTGCATATTATTCAGAGCAGGCCTGCTGCGTGAAACTTGCCTGACGTGACAAATCCATATTTAGGAAAGACTCTTGGTATTGTCTTTTGAATATAGCTTTCTTTTTTTGGAATTCATATGCTCTTCCTTTGTCTTTTTACCTGACCTTTTCATTTTTGCAACGATACTTTTCAGAGACCTCTCTTATCAATAATTGTGCTAGCTTGTGGGTTTGTTATTAGTAGTGAAGTATCCTGTCACAAGCTTATTGACATGCGTAAAGAGTGATTTATATCTAGATGTTACGAAGGGAATCCGGTCATTTTTCAAAATAAAACACCTTTTAGACTCGATAATAAATAAAACGGAAATACTGTAAGTGATTTATTCTTTCTGTGTGGCCCGTGGCCGTTACCAAATTACCAAAACTGTTTTTCTACTTATTATGCTACAGGCAATTATTTCCAACACATAAACAAGTTCCTCCTCTGCGGCTCCAGTTATTTACATTTCAGCATCCATCAAGTTGAAACTAGAATCCATTATGTCCTGCAGGTCAGCTTAGCCTTCTTAAGTCAAA
The DNA here is from genome assembly GCA_963556495.2 of Valencia hispanica. Classification (NCBI taxonomy): domain Eukaryota; kingdom Metazoa; phylum Chordata; class Actinopteri; order Cyprinodontiformes; family Valenciidae; genus Valencia; species Valencia hispanica. The sequence continues at coordinate 30,809,282 of OY747702.1, read as the reverse complement.
CTTTGTATTCACTACTTTCTATTTCTATTCATTTCTTCTCATCCCTGTCAGTGATGCTTTGAGAGTTGCGTTAAGCAGGGCTTTTGAGCTAGCAGGCCAGAGACGAGGGAGCAGATAAAAGCTATGCCATCAGTGAGTCCAATGACTAAAACTGTATTCAAGCTATTTGGGTCTAGCTTCTTGTAAGTGGCCATGCCCTGCAGAATTGTGAGCTTGTGATTTCCATGCATTATCGAGAGAGGGAAGTCAAAGTGAGGATTACAAGGACCACATTATCACAGCCAGTCCAGAAGACACAGGAGGGTCTAACTGGCATCAAGCAGCAAAGAAAACAAGCAAAGGGCACAACACTGATGGGCACAATACAGATTGAAACAGAAAGTAAACATTTGAAATGTTACGTTGAGCCCTGTTTCTCCCCAGTGTTTGACATAACAGGTTACACAATGAATAAGTAGTTGTTATGGGAACCATTTTGGCAGCAGAAATCAAACTTTGTTGCAACTTGCTCTTGTTTGGCCACACCAGCAGCAAACAAAGCCTTGAAAATCTGTGGCTTCCAAATTGCCAATCAGTTTGATTAGACTCGAGATTGTGTTTTCCCAGCAGAGTGTTTGTCGTCGCTCTATGTATTTCGTCAGCTGATTCTTCAGCTCACTAAGCCTCTGTCTCTTAGTAGATATGCCTTCTGTCTGCTCACAGTTCTCATCGGTCCATCTATAATCTCTCCAGACTCTGTCACCGCCTTCTTAATACGACCTCATAAAACTATGTTTGATCTCCCCCTTAAGAAGCTGGGAGAATTAGCAAGATAAGAAATAAGACAGTGAGTACTCCAAAACGACGTCAAGCACCTCAGGTCTCTGTGAAATGGAATATAGAATAAATATCTCATTTTGGAGTAATGTGGTGAGGCTTCGCAACTCTCTATCTCTCTTTTCTAGGCGCTCTTTAAAACATTGTTTGCTGCTCTGATTTTAATGGCTTGTTGGCCACATCATAAACAGTGACTCGGTATCCACGACCCTTAGCTCAGCCTTATCTTGCTTTTTCAGAGGGATGAGTGCTTACAATGTTGAGTCTGAGCACCTAAACAGGATTATCTTCTGAAACCTACGCTTACTTGCTATAGTGATATCAGGCATTCAAAAATAAATCAACTACTCAAGCATGCACACCCTCACAGAAGTGGCTGTAAATAATACCTGGAGAGGAAAGAAATGAAGACTGCTCTATCAAGAGTTTAGGTCATTTAGTAAACTGATACAAGTTTATCAAGAAAGGCATTAAATATCTATGTAGTGATCAAAGGTGTCAAGTAACGAAGTACAAATACTTCGTTACCTTACTTAAGTAGAAATTTGGGGTATTTATACTTTACTGAAGTAATTATCTATGGGACTACTTTTTACTTCTACTCCTTACATTTTCACGCAATTATCTGTACTTTCTACTTCTTACATTTTAAAAATAGCCTCGTTACTCCTATTTCATTAAGTCTTTTATTAAGAAGACATACAAAAAACGATCTAAAAATGCGCCAACTGGATAGAATTTGACACCGGTTTGATCATAATTTTAAACATCTACCATTCTGACACCCCGCTTGTATGCAATCCATTGCATACTGTGCACACAGGGGTCCCATTAACCGAATATTTTCCATATTAGTCCTTTTTCTTGTGTGTTTTTTTAACAACGGTGACAGAAAATCCAAAGGCCACTTGTCATTTTGACAGATTATAATTCACACCCCTGACCATTTGGTGCAGACGCGCGGACATTTTTAGGTTGGAGTTAAAGCGCGGAGTACAAGTAACTGAATCAATAAATTAATAATAAAAGCATTCCCATGAAGCCATCTGAGCATCATTTCAGACCAGGAAGCTTTGGAACGTGACCGTTACCTGTGCGGCTGGTTAAAAACGTGCTTAAAAGAGCCCGAAGTCGTGCCAAACACCCATGCGAAAGAGCGCATGCTCCGACATTTTCTGCTGCTGAAGCGATATGAAGCTGGGTTCAGAGTCTTTCCGACCTCTGATCACTTGAATCAGAGAAAAGTTCCCTGATTTCAAAACTTTGGCTGAAGTGGAGCTTTTAGTTCCAGTCTCCAGTGCGTCAGCGCAGATTCAGCCTCCAGCTAAAATTAATACAATTTAATGGGCATATATGTGCAGTGGCGCAGTTGGTAGCACTGTTGCCTTGCAGCAAGAAGGTCCTGGGTTCGAATTCCGGCCTGGGGTCCATGCAGAAAGCCGGCATTTAGCCCACGGGTTCTTGCTGAGATCGCAAACAATCAGTGTGTGCTCGGCACCCTGTGAAGTTTATTTATCATAACTTATGATGGTTATCAGAGGCTGCATTGGCTATGTAGGGAAAAAAAGGCAGATTCAAAACACGTATATGCTTTCCTTATTTTTATTTTGTTTTTGCGATCTGTTGTGTGTAAATCCCGTAGAAAACTGTTTGTTCAGCACTGCTCATACACTGCAGCCTATCGATTCGACAGTCTATTTTGTCCTGCACTTGCTTTGGACTCGTCTTTGTAAATTGAAGGTGCAGGACACTAGAAATTCATTGTGCTCACTGAGGTCCTGACAGCCAACTGACCTCTCCTGACCCTTTGTTTAGCTGATGCTCCTCAGTGAAGCATCCTTTTGTTTCCCATCATGACTGCCAGAGGTGTCAAAAGTATTCACATTCAATACTCGAGTAGAAGTATAGATACTAGGGTTTAAAAAGACTTCTGTAGAAGTTGAAGTATCAAGTCAAGTTTATTACTCAAGTAAAAGTAAAGAAGTACTTGATTCAAAACTACTTAAAGTATAAAAGTAAAAGTAATGTATTTTAAAAAATGACAAAGAATAAAGCTTAAGCCACCCCCCAAAAGAAAGGCCATAATTATAATGTCATATAAAAATTTTAATTTTGAAACATTTGGGACACACTAGGCTACCTGTTTCAGCTGCATATATGCCCATCCATCCATCCATTTTCTGTACCCGTCCATCCTAATGCAGGGTTGCGGGGGGGCTGGTGCCTATCTCCAGCGGTCAAGGGGCGAGAGGCGGGGTACACCCTGGACAGGTCGCCAGTCCATCGCAGGGCAACACAGAGACATACAGGACAAACAAACATACATTCACACTCTCATACCTAAGAGCAATTTAGAGAGACCAATTCACCTAACAGTCATGTTTTCGGAGGGAGGAAGCCGGAGTACCCGGAGAGAACCCACGCATGCACAGGGAGAACATGCAAACTCCATGCAGAAAGACCCAAGGCCGGAATTCGAACCCAGGACCTTCTTGCTGCAAGGCAACAGTGCTACCAACTGCGCCACTGCACATATATGCCCATTAAATTGTATTAATTTTAGTGCAATGCAATTACATTACAGAACCATATGTGGACTGCTGAGCATTAATAAGTATGTATATATATATATATATATATATATATAACTAATTAGGAATAGTATTGCCAAAAGTCTTCAAATCTCAGCACAGACAAGATTGTGCAGACCCCTGCAATCTCTAATGACCCCCTTGTGGCCCACGAACCTGATGTTTGGAACCACTGTGCTGGAGGCTGAATCCGCGCTGACGCACTGGAGACTGGAACTAAAAGCTCCACTTCAGCCAACGTTTTGAAATCAGGGAACTGAGGAGCATCAGCTAAACAAAGGGTCAGGAGAGGTCAGTTGGCTGTCAGGACCTCAGTGAGCACAATGAATTTCTAGTGTCCTGCACCTTCAATTTACAAAGACGAGTCCAAAGCAAGTGCACGACAAAATAGACTGTCGAATCGATAGGCTGCAGTGTATGAGCAGTGCTGAACAAACAGTTTTCTACGGGATTTACACACAACAGATCGCAAAAACAAAATAAAAATAAGGAAAGCATATACGTGTTTTGAATCTGCCTTTTTTTCCCTACATAGCCAATGCAGCCTCTGATAACCATCATAAGTTATGATAAATAAACTTCACAGGGTGCCGAGCACACACTGATTGTTTGCGATCTCAGCAAGAACCCGTGGGCTAAATGCCGGCTTGAGAAAGCGACAGTGGCATCAAGGAGTGTCCCTGGGGAGGAAGGGAGAGGGAGATACAAAGATCTATAGACACAAGGCCCACAGAGAGCACTTGAGAGATATTGCCTTTAAAGAGGGTAACTCAAAGATAAGAGAGTCATCCAGTAATGAGGAGAAAAGAGGTCTGCCTGGTGAGAGGGAGAGAAAGAAAAGAGTGGATGACAATGAATGGAGGACATATTGGCAAAAGTTGAATGAACTTTTTCCTTCACATACAGTTTGTTTCTGCTTTTTATATGCAGTACATGGTCAGGACTATTCAGCACATTTACAATTTAAACCACGTATATACTCTGAGCCAGTTAACTTGACACTTATCTTTGGGCTGCTTGGTAACGTTACCACGACTGGCGCTACCTGTTGAAAACTGAGGATTTATGTCCATCCAACAACCATTGGTTTGCTAGCAAAAGATATACTGAGACAGCAGATAGATCTCTTACTTTATAGAGAAAAGGGGAGACTGTGCCAAATGTGTTGCCGAAGTGTTCCTCATTTTAGTTCATGGCAGCAATACAAGCATCTTTGTTATAACACATCACTATAACAGTATGCGGGAATTTCCCACATTCTAAAAACTAGATTGGCATTCTAATTGATCTCTGTAAATTTTAGTCCTGTGTTAGGCATACATTGAAAATTACTAATTTAATTCCAATTGTTCAACATTTTAAGTTTGATATTAAAATGCATTTTAAAATGTCAACTCTTCCACTGATAGAGATTTGAAAAGAAATCCAGCTTATCGCTATTTTGGAGTTCTTTTTTGTAGCATGAATGAGCAAGCCCAAATAAAGTTCCAGTATATGCTATTTTATATGAACCTTGTAAATGCTGTATTGCATTCTTTTTACTTCATATAGACATTTTTAAATGATAAATCAAAATAAATGAATAAATAAAGCTACCTCATTTGAAAAACATCTCAGTAGTTTTAGTTATCATTTCTATTTTAAACAATGTTTTCAACATTCACTAATTGGTTGTATTTATTGTTTGTACAAAGAGCAAGTGGCTGAACCTGGCAGAATTAGAGAAGAAGGAACTCAAGCCCACTCTACCAAGAAGACTAGACAGAATGGTAAGTTTGTGCCACTTCATTTTCAATTTCTGTGGGCAGTCACATCTTTATCATGTCCAAAGCTGGCAAATAATAGAGGTCATACTTGTACTATCTGTGAACTCGCAACCATAAATATTTTTGCATTGTATATTTTATTACCAAAGCACAATGCCTGTCCCAAAAAAAAGCACCCTCTAATATTATGCTAGACCGCCTTTACCCTTGATTGTGTTATACATTTTCTGTGACATTGTTTCTATAAGCTTATGCAATGTAACATTTCATTTTTATCCAGAGTTGCATAAATTTTTTTGCTAAGATCTAGTAGAGATGGTTGGAGAGTTGGACAATTGCGCCAGTTATTCTTCAGCACATTCAGAAGATTCTCAGTGGTGTTTTTGTCTGAACTCTAGCCAATCCATGGTCCTGGTCACCTCACGATCATTTAACCAATCTTGCACAATTTAAACCTGATGAATCCTGAACTATCCCCTTAAAATTTGCTCGTGTCATCAGGGAAGAATAAATTCACTGTTGAAATAACCTGATCATTCACACGGACACATAATATTACTTTGAACTATAAAAATTCATGTCAGGGATGAAGGAAACACGTCGTTCCTTTGGTTCTTTGGCAAAATCCTCTGTTAACAACCTTGGCAAAAACTATATTCTAGTTTTTACTTTGTATACACATGCCAAGTCTCTGGTTAGGCAATATTTCTCAGATGATAAACACAAAAACAAACTAAATCTCTATTATCTCACATCCTGAATTGGAGATAATTATTAATACTTTTATTTCATTATGATCGGATTTTTGCAACGCACTTTACACATGTCTTGTGAAACCCTCAAACCTTCCCAGAACGGTTGCAAATTGCTCAAAATGCTGCTGCCAGATTTCTAACAAAATCCCCCAAGTTTCACATGTGACTTCATTCTTGATACTACATTTGCTTCCAGTTTTAGAGTGCAATTTAAGATTATTTCTTTGACCTGGAGAGTTCTCCATGGACAGGCACCAGACTATAACACAGGCCTTCTGCACGTATACGTCCCTGGCAGGGCTCTGAGGTCCTGTGATCAGGGTCTGCCGATATTTCCCAATAGTAAGACAAAGACAAAAGGAGCCGGACTGTTCTTTTCAGTGGGCCCCAGACTCTGAACCTCTCTTCCTTTGGACTTGAGACCGGTGGACTCTGTGCTCTCTTTTAAAACCTATGTTAAAAACAATTATTTTTAAATATTCTTTTTCCTAATGTCACTTATGATTTTATGCATTGTTTGCTGTTGCAAAGCACATTGTGATTTTTATATCTTGAAAGGTGTTATATAGAAAAAGTTTTACTTACTTGCTTTTACGGAACCCAAGCCGGACCAACTGCTGCGATCTCAGATCACAGTATGGCCCCCCAATTGCTTATATAGAAGACAACAGGCATGATGGGTGCATCATCTGCCCATCACTCTGGACTCATTAGCAGATTCTTTCTTTGCTACAAAGTCCAATCTTTATGCTTCAGTGCAAATTGAATCCATTTTTTCCTGATTATACTCGCTCATCAGCGGTTTTCTTAACACTACACAGCTGTTTAGTACAATCCCTTGAGTTCTCTCCTCATTCTGTGTGTGGAAATGCTCTTACTTTCACTACTGAACCTAGCCATGATTTCAGCTTGATTCTTTATGAAATATTTTTTTTCCAACCACGTCTCCTCTTAAATGATGGTTCTCCACTATCCATCCGGTTATAATAATTTGTGTTGGACATGGCGACTTATTTAGCTCCCTAGTCTTAGAATACCATCCTTTCCGTAACCCAAGGATGTGTTTTCTGACATTATTTAAAAAACCAGAAGCTAAATATCTGAACTTAAATAGGTTGTTGTGAGCTAAAACATAATAATCCATGCAGTAAATTTCCAGTGGAACGGTCTTACTTATTTGCTTAAATCTATATAATTTTTTTTTGGGGGACAGGCAGTGTATACGTTTTGTTTTTGTTGCCAGATTATTTCACAAGAGTAATTTGCTATGCTTCAACAATGCTTCATTGCCTACTTCTGTTTTATATGATAACAAATTAAACAAAAGAAGTAGGTAAAATACAGAAGGTAGTCTGTATGTTATGTAAGCCTCTTAAAAATACTAGCTAAATATGCACAAGCATTGTGTACGAGAAAGTATTAAAATCTATTTTGAATAAAGGAACTATGCTCTTATCAGGAAAACGCAATAGAAAGATAAAATGTGTTTTTAAAAAGCTATGTTTGAGACCACATTTGTCTAAGTGCAAATGTGCAGAAGTGAGGTTGTTATCTGTGTCTTAGTGTGTTAGGATGAAATGATTCTCCTCCTCTTTAATAAAGTTTAATTAGCCTATTAGTATTCCATCAAGCAACCAACTGGGAGACAATTTTGCCTATTTGGAAGTACTCACAGAGGCTGAATTACTAAATAAATGATAATAACTCTGAACCCACTCACAGCTGTGGTTATTTAAAAGGTATATTAAAACCATCCATGGTAACAAAGTTTCTCAGCCTAATATTAAATTTCCTATATTTGCATAGAGTAAAGACCTGGCAACATGGGCATACCATCTTACATCAGGTTGTCACAGAGACAACATTATAGCTAGTTTTGCAATTGTAATGTAAACTGTGTTAAGCATCTTTCTTTAAATTTGTCTTCTTGTCTGTAACTGATACTGTAGATCATAGCTAAGGCATTCAGGATGATGAAAATGATCTCTTCTGCCAGTAGAAAGATGAGCTTCTGTGCTTATTTTTGTGTCTGTTTCCTATAGTTACTCTGAGCCTGTACTGCTACATTAAATTTTCAGCTATCAGATTAACAACAGCAATTGAAAAACCATACATTTTATAATCAAATAGAAACAGTAAATGTGACTGAAAGATGCGGTATGGAAAGCTTCATCTAATGTACCATGACCTGACGTTTACTGGCTTTTATGCTCAAGGCAGGTTTAGACAATAAAAGAATTGTCACTCAAAAACACAACATATCTGGAAAACTTAGAGACACTGGACTGCTTAATTTATATGGATATTGAACAAGAAAAAAGAAAACCAATTGGTAAGTTCAAAATACAAATGTCTGATTGTATTTTATGTGTTAATCACAACACCATTACCTGAGAGATGAAAAATATACAATTCATTTTGGAACTTATCAAGCTTCAGAGCCTTAGAAAGAGTTGCTAAGAAAATGGGGGGACCTTCTTTTTCCAGGAAAACTTTGAATATGATTTTATTTTTCTCTAAATCTGTTTATGAGATTTCATTAAACATATAAGATTCATTCATTGGTTATTTCAAAGTAGTTGTTTTTTTTCACTATCCTACTACTAAAAAGTTATTACAAATCATGTTTAATTGTAAGGCAGAAATAACATGGGACCAATTTGTGAAACATAAATAATTAAAAGGAATGTGCCGTTTGGTGTATTAGCAGATTTTACACACATTTTGCAATCCTAATAATGTTGGTGGATGTGATCTTATAACATGAAAGTGAATTTAGATTAGCGAGAAACGGAGTGGGGGGTTTTGACACATGCATAAGAGCACATAAGCGTAATTAATGACACAGAGTGTGAAAACATTTAATTATCTCTAACACTGGATGGTGAGGCAAAAGGCGAGATCTGTCAGCTGTAAAGATTCATGCAGTTAGACTTGTGGTCTGTGACCTGACTGGAAACTGACTTAAGGTTGAACTGACACAAACTCTTTGTCAGGCAAAAATACGTAGTTAGCAAAGGGTCTTTGGCATTGTGACAGAAGGAGACTGCCTGACATTGTACAATTGTGTGAAAAGAGAGCGTAAACAATCTTCAAGGTAATTAATAAGAAAGCCTTGACTTGCTGTACAGCTACCACCCTTTTACTTCTGACGGTGTTAACATGATGCCAAAAATGATATGTCCTCTATCACTCCTCTTTTATTATTATCCAAACAACATTTCAGCTATTTTGGCTTAAAGTCAGTTTAAAAGTTGAACAAAATATTTTACACTTAATTGGTTTTATCTATCATAAGATTATTTCAAAAAATCCTCTTGTCTTTACTTGGTCTGAAAATTGCTTCATTAAATCCTCAGATGTGCAAAAGCTAACTGCTTATTACATCATAGTTGCATTTCCACTGTCGAAACTTCTGGGTAATTTGACCGGACCTTCCCAATATGCGCGTGTCTCCACTTCATCGGGCCGGGCTGACGGGGCAGTTTTGAGGAACCAATGGAGTACCTGTATGGGGGTACATACTCGGAATGTCCCGATCGAGTCACTCAGTGAGAGCTGCGGTTAAGTCGCATTGATTGATTGGTTGTAATTCAGAGGGAAATTAGCAGATGTCGCCAAAACAAACGGCTTTGTAAAAATAAGAAGAGTTACTGACAAAGCAGTTTTATAACAACAACAACAAACATAACGCAGTGTTGAGGCTATGGCCTTTACTGAACGAACTGGATCTCCCAGCATCCTTTCACTGAACGAACTGCATCTCCCAGTATCCTTCCACTGAACGAACTGCAGCTCCCAGCACCCATTGCGCCGCCCTCGACCCATTCTCATTGGTCTGTGGCCAGGGATGACATCACAGAGTTGATAAAAGAAGCGCGAATATTGAAATCTTGGTCTTTTGGTTCCCCAGCGGTGCTGCAAGGAGACGCTTTAATCCACTGCTAGCATTTTTCCCTTTTTTCGTTCAAACCTGCTGGACCAGGAAGAACTTCCCTTTTAAACTTCAAAGTGAATCGGCCGAGCAAACAGACTCCCCGTCGGCCTAACCAGGGAGTCAGCTGGCCATCTGAGCTCTATTGAAACAGGCCTGAGTCCCTCAGAGCCTAAAGGTGGACGTCCGCTTTTTCTGACCTCGGTTTTGCGCAAACCGCTCCTTTAAACTGGACACTTTCTACGTTCTTCATCGTGGACTGTGGAGAGCTGCCCCCACCAAGTAGGATTAAACTGATTTTTTTCTCTCGGTCTGGGTAGAGGAGAGATCTTGACGGTTAATATCCGTTTTCTGTTGGTTAAAATAAGTCTGTCAACTTGTTAACCACTGTTGTTCTTGGTCGTCTGTCGCTGTACACCAACCCTGAATGTGCATGCTTTTTGTGTTTTATTATTTGACTTGCAACCAGAAGCAGTATATTATATTGTATTATTTCCTTGTTTGTTTATTGTCCGCTGCGGTTGGCGCGTGTCTGTTTAGACAGGTCGCGTGGACTCAGTAGATCTCCTTTCTATGTCGCCCCCGTTTCCTTTGTCCAAGCCACCATTGCTAATGAAACTAGCCTTTGTTGAATCGCCACGCAGTCTTCCTTTGTCTTCCTTTGTGAACCGATCGCTCCAATTGATAAGGCTTGAGTTATCGCATTGAAGGGGTGAGTCAAACCCCCCCTCTTTCGCTCGCTGTCTCCCACACACACACACACACACACAGTTGCACACACACACAGCCGGACACACACGCCCCCTTCCCTCGACGTTAACTTTGTTCTATATTTTTGCATTGGTTAGAATAGATGGAAATAATGAATGAAGTGTAATCTGTAAGGTTGACCTATTTCATTAATAAATTCCCTTAAGTAACGAGAAGTTTCCTGTGCTATTTCAGTGAGTGCTGTGAAGTTTGTTTTAACCCTGCGGACGAACTCTACGCCTTTTCAGAGAGACTGACAGTCTGGTTTAATTAAAATTATCTCATTTATGAGATTGGTGCCCCGGAATCTTTAAATAACAGGTTAAACTCGAACGTCATCAATAATTATATTAATATTAAATTATTGATTATAATTATTGATGCTCAGAAAACCAGACAACAACTTTTTATTAGTAGTAGTTACAACATTAGCAACAAGCCCTGCATCTTCCATGTTGATCTCTGTTATTTCTGCTGCTCTTGGCGCTTTTTTGCGCTGATCAGTGACACTACTCACTGCTGAAACAGTGTGATCTGCGGATGTCTAGCTGATTCCTTAAAGGGCCGATTGCGTATGGAGACACGGCAGCTGAGTGGAGTGGGCCGACAGATTACCCCGTCAGAAAACGATCTGGTTAAATTACCCTGAAGTTAGCGGAAGCACGCCTCATGTTGCTGTTAATTGAACAATAAGTTTTCAGTGTGCTGAATTTCACTGACAAATTTTAAGGACATTTTTTCAGTGCACCTAGCTGAATAACATGACCTTTTCATAAAAAAAGTGATTTTTGATTTTTGTTGTTAGTTGGTTGGGTTGATAGTTGGGTTTCAACACAATTCTATAGTGGAAGGACATTCATGTTAATCTCAACAAAACATTTGTTGCTCCTAATCAGTGCTCGACAGGTTATAAGTAGGAAAACAGTTATTATCAGCAATCTATGTTCAAGTTATTTAGCTATAGGCTGACACATAGTCCCTGCCTAATGCTTCATTAAAAGTAATAACATTGGTTCTTTTTATATGCTTTCAACTCAGTAGCTTTAAAGTACAAAGTAACATGGTACGACACAAGACATTTAATCAAAATTACACTTCATTTAAGCAGCAGTCACTCCTGGCTGTTGTTCTTGACTGCCACAGTTATGGCTTTTTTCTGCAGGTCACCTTCAGTTGCTTCTCCAGCAGAGGTTAACTCTTGTCAGAAAGCTACAAACATTTTCTGACAATGCATCTTAATTTAGTCATTTATTTCAAAATATATTATCTAACTCCAAATCTGTAGCTGTATTTATCAATTACCTCATGTCTTGATCCTCGCCGTTTCCATGCTCAGCAGTTTGTTTTAGTGCTATGCTAATTTTGGCATAATGACCCGTTGATACTTCAGCTCATAACATATACATTTCAGTATGCTTTTAATCAATTGTATGTGGTCAAAAAGTACAGAAATCTTTGTTCTTGTGGCTAAGAAACTTTGTATCTATTTTGAATGTTAGAAAATCTAAGAACTAGTGTTTCAGCTGCACTTTGTGTCTCTATCCCACGCCAAGAGTAGTCTGTAGATCTGGGTGCCACAGGCAAAGCTGGACACCTTACACGGACAATCTCTTTCACTGAATCTAATTTTAAAGAGGGACAAATATTTTGATTCAAATCAATATTACCCAGTTTTGATCAAAGGAATATACATTAAAGGGCCTGATTTATCAAAGGTTTCCTTGTTAAAATGTTCACAAACCTCACAGCAGGCACAAAAGCATGCAGCAGGTGAATTAGTGATTTAACATGCGAAGATAGGACTGCGCCTGTTAAACCGCGCAATCCATTTAGTGCTTTTGCCCATGATGAATATGCAATGTGGGCGTTTCTGTCAGAATGTGCAAAATATTTGGAGGAGAACATGCAAATAAGTAGATGTTCCACGTGCAATGTGATTTATCAAATATGAAACTGCGCTGGCTGTTTTTGCGCCTATTTTTACCGCCTCTGAAAGGCATGTCTGAACTTTACGCCAGCACGATTCAGCATAAGTTTATTACTGACAAACGAAAAATATCATTCACACAAAGTCTAACCTAATGATAATTAACACTCTAATGGCCATAAACCTGACAGTTATGCTGATTTTTTTTTCTTCCTTTGTTTCCAAAGACGCTCATAACTCACTGCAGGCTCAACGCGTCTGCACCTGCTGTTCATTTATTTATTTGGATCCCCATTTGTTTTGACCAAAGTGGTTACTAATCTTCTTGAGGTCCAATTCATAAAATATAGTAATCGTGTACAATACCACAATAACAATTAAATATTTGACATTTTACAAACAAAATTCATACTTTTCAGAATACATACAAAGGCCAGATATACAGAAGGGTAAAAAAGTATTTAGTCAGCCACCAATTGTGCAAGTTCACCCACTTAAAAAGATGTGAAAGGCCTGTAATTTTCATCATTAAAAATAAGACAACGTGATTTTCTAAGAATCTATTTGCAAAATATGGTGGAAAATAAGTATTTGGTCATCTACAAACAAGCAATGTTTCTGGCTCCCCTGTCCTCCACTTGTTACCTGTATGAATGGCACCTGTTTGAACTCGTTATAAGTATAAAAGACACCACACAACCTCAAAAAGTCACACTCCAAACTCCACTATGGCCAAGACCAAAGAGCTGCCAAAGGACACCAGAAACAAAATTGTGTGAAGAAATCAACTGTGGGAGCAATTATTTGAAAATGGAAGGCATACAAGACCGCTGATAATCTCCCTTGACCTGGGGCTCCACACAAGATCTTACCCCTTGAGGTCAAAATGATCACAAGAACTGTGAGCAAAAATCCCAGAACCACACGGGGGGACCTAGGGAATGACCTGCAGAGAGCTGGGAACAAAGTAGCAAAGGCTACCATCAGTAACACACTACGCTGCCAGGCACTAAAATCCTGCAGTGCCAGACGTGTCCCCCTGCTTAAGCCAGTACATGTCCAGGCCCATCTGAAGTTTGCTAGAGAGCATTTGGATGATCCAGAAGATGACTGGGAGAATGTTCAATGGTCAAATGAAACCAAAATAGAACTTTTTGGTTAAAAACTACATGTCGTGTTTGGAGGAGAAAGAATGCTGAGTTATATCCACAGAACCCCATACCTACTGTGAAGCATGGGGATGGAAACATCATGCTTTGAGTCTGTTTTTCTGCAAAGGGACAATGACGACTGATCCCTGTTAAGGAAAGAATGAATGGGGCCATGTATCATGAGATTTTGAGTCAAAACCTCTTTCCATCAGTAAGGGCATTGAAGATGAAACATGGCTGGGTCTTTCAGCATGACAATGATCCCAAACACACCGCCCGGGTAACGAAAGAGTGGCTTCGTAAGAAGTATTTCAAGGTCCTGGAGTGGCCTAGCCAGTTTCCAGATCTCAACCCAGTAGAAAATCTTTGGAGGGAGTTGAAAGTCCATGCAACACTCTCAAAACATCACTGCTCTAGATGAGATCTCCATGGAGGAATGGGCCAAAATACCCGCAACAGTGTTTGAAAACCTTGTGAAGACTTACAGAAAATGTTTGACCTCTTTAATTGGCAACAAAGGGTATGTAACAAAATATTGAGATGAACTTTTGTTATTGCCCAAATACTTATTTTCCACCATAATTAACAAATAAATTCTTTAAAATCAGATCATGTCACTTTCTGGAGCCCCCCCCTCATTTTGTCTCCCATAGTTGAGGTATACCTATGATGAAAATTACAGGCCTCTCTCAACTTTTTAAGTGGGAGAACTTGCACAATTGGTGGCTGACTAAATACTTTTTTGCCCCACTGTAATTAACTTGTCAATTTACAACCTTCAATAAAATACTTCCGACATATAGGTAGATCCAAAGCTCAAATTAGATTTCATCCACCCATCTTCTTCCGTTTATCCGGGGTCGAGTCGTGGGGGCAGCAGCTTAAGCAAAGAAACCCAGACTTCCCTCTCCCCAGCCACTTGAGCCAGCTCCACGGGAGGAATCCCAAGGCGTTCCCAGGCCAGCCAAGAAACATAGTCCCTCCAGCGTGTTCTGGGTCTTCCCCTGCGCCTCCTCCCGGTGGGACGTGCCAGAAACACTTCACCAGGGAGGCGTCCAGGAGGCATCCTGACCAGATGCCCGAGCCACCTCAACTGACTCCTCTCGATGTGGAGGAGCAGCGGCTCTACTCTGAGCCCCCTCCGGATGACTGAGCTTTTCACCCTATCTCTAAGGGAGAGCCCAGACACTCTATGGAGGAAACTCATTTCAACCGCTTGTATCCATGATCTCATTGTTTTGGTCACCACCCAGAGTTCATGACCATAGATGAGAGTAGGAACGTAGATCGACCGGTAAATCGGGAGCTTCGCCTTTTGGCTCAGCTCTCTCTTCATCACGACAGATCGGTACAGCACCCGCATAACTGCAGATGCCCTACCAATCCGTCTATCGATCTCCCGCTCCATTTTTCACTCATTCATGAACAAGACCCCCAGATACTTAAACTCCTCCACTTGGGGAAGGATCTCATCCCCAACCCGGTGAAGGCACCCCACCCTTTTCCAGTTCAAGACCATGGTCTCTGATTTGGAGATGTTGATTCTCATCCCAGCCGCTTCACACTCATCTGCGAACCACTCCAGCGAAAGCTGTAGATCACGTTCCGATGAAGCCAACAGGACCACATCATCTGCAAAAAGCAGAGACCCGATCCTGAGGCCACCAAAACGTATCCCTTCAACACCTTGGCTGCGCCTAGAAATCCTGTCCATAAAAGTTATGAACAGGATCGGTGACAAAAGGCAACCTTGGCGGAGTCCAACTTTCACCGGAAACAAGCCCGACTTACTGCCGGCAATTCCAACCAAACTCTGGCACCGGTTGCGTACAGGGACCTAACAGACTGTATCAAGGGGCCCGTTACCCCATACTCCCGGAGTACCCCCCACAGGACTCCCCGAGGGACATGGTCGAACGCCTTCTCCAAGTCCACAAAACACATGTAGACCGGTTCGGCGAACTCCCACGCACTCTCTAGAACCCAGCTGAGGGTGTAGAGCTGGTCCAGTGTTCCACAGCCAGGACGAAAACAGCATTGTTCCTCCTGGATCCGAGGTTTGACTATCCGTCGGACCCTCCTCTCCAGAATCCCCGAATAGACCTTACCAGGGAGGCTCAGAAGTGGGATCCCCCTGTAGTTGGAACACACTCTGGTCTGCCAATCCAAGGGAACTGCCCCCGATGTCCACACAATATTGCAGAGCCACTTTAACCAACACAGCCCCACAATATCCAGAGCCTTGATGAACTCTGGTCGAATCTCATCCACCCCCGGGGCCTTGCCACCGAGGAGCTTTTTAACGACCTCGTTGACCTCAGCAGTAGAGATTGGAGAGCCCAACCCAAAGTCCCCAGACTCTGCTTCCAGATTGGAAGGCGTGCTGGGCGAATTGAGGAGTTCTTCGAAGTATTCCATCCACTGACCCAGAATGTCCTGCATCGAGGTCAGCAGCACACCTTCCCCACTGTAAACAGTGTTTGTGGCAGACCGCTCCACAAGTGTGGTACATTTAAACAACATTAGTAGAATATGGAATATAGGACTAAGCGAGCAGGCTTGTTCTGGACAAGCTGCAGCTTTAATAAGTCTGACTCTGGAATACAGTGCCTGCATGGTTTATAGAGCGGCGCATGTCCACCGCACGCATTAAGTTTATTAATGACAAACGAAAAATATATTTCACAGAATTTCTAGCCTAATAGTAATTAACTCAATAACCACTATAGACTTAACATGTATGTTGTTTTTTCCCCTTTTTTTTTGAGCCAAAGACGCATCATGAATCCACTGCACCAATTCCTCCTCTCTCTGGCTGTGGCACAGCGCATGGGGCAGAAAGGCTGGCACACACAACAGCGGATGCAAAGTCCTCATTTCAATACTGCTCTTTGCACCTGTTATCATTTGAACACACAATCTTAGTAGATGACCCGCAAATTAGAAACATGCCCTTTGAACAACTTTTTTGGGGCACACATAAATTGGCGTTCCTCATTTGGAATAGTGATGAATCAAGCCCAAACTGTATTACAGGTTTGCTGGCTGTGCACACAAAAAAGCCATGATTGTTTACTTTTTGCTGCTGAAAGTAAACTGGTGTCAGCAACGGGTGTCAAGAGCTGATTTTTTTATCAGGTTTTCCTAAGACTAATCCTTGATCCAATATTTGGAAAAAAAATGTTGACTGGAACACTGAGCCTTTATCTGAGATCAGATTTGAACATTACTAGTTATGAGGCTAATTTCAAACATCATTCTTAGCAAAACCTACTTGTGTAAAACTTTGAATGCAGCTGCGTTAACAGCCTGCTAAGTATACCTGTTAAAAACTGTAAGAGGTACATTTTAAACTTGCAGGACATTGTGTAGTATGTCGAAAGTTGAAGGTTGAATTAAATATCTTGTTTGGAAACCAAATAAATATCAGAGCCTCTTGGCTCTGCCCCTGATTATTATTAACTGCACCGGTTTCCCTGATCAGTCTCACCTGTTTCTCCCTACCTGTTCTGTTATTTAAGATCTGGCGGGTGCTCCATTCCCCGTCGGATAATTGATGTCGCTCTCCTGATGTTGCTGTCGCTATGCTGCCATCTTCATGTGCCTCCATCTTCTGCAATAAATCTTCATTTTTACTTTTTAATCCATGTCTGCGACTGGGTCCGTCATTAATCTAACAGTACATCCTGACAATAAAAGCCTCCTATCCTGAAAAAAACAAAGACAAACAAAAGGTCAGTTAAGGCTTGCAAAGTTCTTTCAAAATAACACAACAGCACTTTTAAAAGAACATCTTTTGAACAAACAAGACCAAAACAGAAATATTCGACTATAATGAACAACCTGTTGTTCGGAGAAAACCAAACATATCAGCATAAACATATTCTATATAAGAAGATGAAACGGAAAACTAGAATAAAGACAATATACCTGCTACGACTTATGATATGCTATACAATAGTGACAATGGCATGTCTTTGAAAGTAAGTGTCAGTAACTTCAGTTGCATAACCTAGTGCCAACATCATTAAAAAAATATTTTTTAATTCTGCTTAAAATGAAGATTTTGTTCAAACAAGGCTTTGATACACAGCTAGGTAATAATGAAGTAATTAGGGATCATCTTGCAGGTGGAACACCTCTTCTTTAGTAAACACCTTCAGCGTTTTTTTCTAATGCCAGCTGAGCTTTCCACATTTATCTGATTAGAGAACAAAAGAAGAAGAGATAAATGAAGCTCAATGATAATGTAAGGTTGACACAGAATAAGAAAGTTCAACCATCTTTTATTTTCATGGCCATCCATAGGCGTCATTTTAGTTGGGGACATGTCCCCGGCAATACATATAATTGATGGTTTTGTCCCCACCACTTTTATAAACCTGATGCAGAATTTCTTCCCAGTGCAGATCTAACATCCATTTGTACTCCCAACACAATTTCTGTGTAATCAGTATCCGAACTAACTGATATTCCAGTCCAGAAAGAAACATGAACGCGAATGCTGCACCATTCTTTGCTGAGGTTGATGCTACGTTCAAAAAAGACTCACAATCAAAACTGGGTACAGCATCAACAGGTAACTGGTTTACTCATATCTCTTTATTGTAAGGTTTTCTAATTATGCAGTGTCACCTGCATGTATGCAGAGATGGCACAGGTCTATGCGCACGTCCCCCAAGGAGCAAGGTGGGCATTCACTGTGCGATGTTTGGCCCATTTTTAACCCATTTTCCAGTCATGCGACAATTTTGGACAATCGGTTCGTCTTCAAAGTTGGATAAAAATAAATATTTTTCTCTAAAGAATGCCATTCAAGGCTCAATTGTCTCTCTCATGTAAGTTAAATTTAAAACCAACCCACATTTTCAAGATGATTTTTAAACTCGACAGCTGTTATGCCAAGAAATGCATGCCTGCCGAAAATTGCATCCCTTACCACGGGAGCGCGCATCATTAAAAGCTCCCTGATCACGATGACAAAATGGATTAAATTATCAGCGACGAGGTAGCTTTTAAATATATTCATAACTTTCTTACTTTCTCCATACATTCCAGCACGGTCCCTTAGGTCAGCAAAGCAGTATCTACTCCAAGTTCCCAAAGCCAGATACAAAGGCCGTGGCAGCCGCGCTTTTTCAGTCTGTGGTCCTTCACTCTGGAATTGTATTCCACTTCCAGTAAGGCTGTCGCCAACCCTTGTACACTTTAAGTCACGACTCAAAACGTACTTTTATTCTTTAGCCTTTCCTTCCACATAATTTCATTTGATATATTTTATATTTTATTGCCTTTTAAATTTATTTTATTCTTTTTTTATCTATTGATTATTATCTTCTTTTTATCTGTATATGTCTGTTTTGAAATGTGCAGCGCCTTGGTCAGCTCTCATGCTGTCATAAAGTGCGCTTTATAAATAAACTTGGTATGTTATGGTATGGTAATGTTACCATGTTTCTTAAGCATGTACATCCTGAAAACATACTGTTTTATGGCAGATCAATAAAAAAAAATGACTGCATGCATTTCTCGGCATAACACCTGCCTGTATCTGTGGTTATCTCCAGATCAAATCAAATCCCGGCCTGACCCGTTCATTTAACCCACGGTCTGTGTCCGCAGCTACGCACTTCAAAGTCTCCGTAACTCTCCATGGTGCTGTCAGTGGAGCTCGAATAGCGAGATACATTGAGGTATCCAGGTCTGAGATGATGCTCAATGCTGTAATTGGAATCTTTTTTTGATTGATTCAGTTAGTTGAAAGTTGAAAATGTCTGCGTGCCTGCATGAAGTGATTAGGAATGTGAATTGTAATCTTTCAAAATGAGGATGGTCTTTACATTTTTCCACCACCATAAAAAAAAAAAAATCGAAGACTGAAAATATTGTGACCCCTGATTGAATGGTAATTACATTACAATGAATTATTTCCCTTTTATTTCTCTGAAATGTTGAACAGCTGACATTTATTTTGATGCAGAAACAAAATATCGTCCACAGTCCCTATCTTTAACTGTGTTCTATCTTCCTGAATCGTAAATTAGAAAAGTTGGGAAATATGACCTGCAACCGGCTCGGATAAAATAAACTTCCCCTCGGACCCATGAAAATTAATTTATGTATTTTTTAATGTATGTATTTTTTATGTATATTTCCACCTGCGGGTGATCGGCTGCGTTGCAGGACTGAACTGTAGTGAAGTTAAAGTTGAAGTTTCTCTGCATAGAACGGCAAGGGCTCCGAAGGAAATGTATTTGTTTTTGTTGCGCCTTCTTCTGGCAGGAGTGGGCTATATTATTAATGTACTTCCCCCTGATTATCCCTGGGAAGGAACAAGATTCAAACTGGAAACTTCCAATGCCGTGGCCACCTGCTCTACCACCCAAGCCACTGTCGCCCCAGAGATGAATCAATCAGCATTGCCAGATTTTACAGACTTGACCTGCCAGTAGAAATTCCAATGTTATGTTTAACTCTAGAAGCCTTTCTCAGTGGGGTTTAACAAAATGACGTGAGGTTAGAGCGGTATCTCTAAAGCAAATGCGACAGTTTCTGCTTCAGCAGTGGATTTAATTTCAAAGAGACAATGTTAAATATTTGCATGTCTCTACCTCAAAGTATGGAAGGAGTTATTGCTGCCAAAAGAGGACAAACCCAATGTCGGACAAATGCTTTATTCTTTTTATTCGACATTGTTTCAATTAGGTCTTCCAAAGACTGTACACTATACTGTTTACCCGGTGCGTTAAATGCAGCTGCTAGAAGTTTTACTTTGCATTGATTTATGACCGGAGGGATCCTAACACAGACCCACCAGACTTAAATATATACCTCTGCTCAAACCAAATATTTTGAGTTCTTAAAACTTATCAGAAACAAATTAAAGGGAAATGCATTCCTGGCGAAATAATGTTATTCAGTTTTCAGGTTGGCTGGCAGCAACATGACTTAAAATTAAACCCTTCCACTTTATGCCCATATTCTCACTGGCTTACAGTCTGCATTACCCTGCTGTTATCTGTGTGTGTATACTGTACATTTTTACCTAACCAACCCTATTTCATGCATTTCCTTTTTTTTGTTGTACTTTTTCTCTTCTCCATTATGATGACAGAAATTATCAACTCACTTCAGGCGACATAGGTTACCTTTGTTTAAACCGTGACAATTAGACTTGCACCTAAAATGAGTGTCCTCTGCCTGGCGTGTTGTCCTTAAATGCATCCTTGCTTTTTTTCTTTGAAGCAGTCTTCAAAGACCGCTTGATTATTTGCTGACATGGGGTCCTATTAAAATTGGTCCGCTGCCAGCAGCAGCTCCACAAAGGGTCCTCTTTCAGGAATTCGTACAATAAACCACGAGTGTGGATGTGCAGCTGTGTGTGCATATTGGTTGTGTGGCAGTGATGAATATTCTGCTTAGAACCGAGAGTCAATAGTGTCTCCCTCCAGATATTTTTCTGCCCTAAGCCACCATGGTTTCTTCCCTGACATTCAAAATGGAACAGGCTGTTTATCTTCCCCGTTCCTCAGTTACAACCACAATAATATGATTTGCTGATGGTTTCAATAATTAATTTTCTGGATGGTGAATCTGTTCCATCACCACATTCTCCCAGAGGCCCTGTCTTAGCTTTCATCCCTCCATCATTTGTCTCTGACATCCCTTGCCTCGGTGCCATTCTTGGGCCAAACAGCAAGACCCTGAGGAACACTCACAAAGCAAGGAGTGAAGTGGATTTTAATCTCCTCTTGATCTGTTTGTCTTCTCGCTGCTTTCCCCTTCATCTGGGTTTCCTCAGTAGCCCCCTAGGTAAAAGAAGAAACACCTTTTTAATTAGTTTATCAGAGCCTGAAAGCAAAGTTTATTTTTCTAATAACAGTTCAGAATTTGTCCTTTGGGTATTGTTGTCAAAGCTTTTGTTTATTTAATCGCAGACTTGTTTGTTTGCTATCAAGTAAAGCAACATGGAGAGCAAACTGGAAACCGATAGTTCAGTGGGTTCAGTGGGGTCAATACAGAACAAGTGACCTTCCAGCATAGCATCAACTAATTTGAGCTCAGTATCTACTCTAACAGAGCTTGTTGGTTTTTCAACATCTCAAACTATCTTTGCTATCAAATCACTTTGCATCATCCTGGAATCTCTCCAGAATGAGAGGGCACAGAAAAAGAGTATTACTTCCCATCTTATTGCCACTTCAAGGCTAAAGAAAGGTTGAAAAGCAAAAGCAAATTAAAGGGCTAATTTACTGCTGGCTGTAATTGTAAAAAAAAAAAAAAAAAAAAAAAATATATATATATATATATATATATATATATATATATATTGTTTCTCACAAGGATATTTTTCTTTTTTGTCAGGAGCACATTTGGAATGCTTGTACCAATTTGACTGTGTGGAAAATAGCATATTCGCTGTTAAAGGGGGCGTTTTCCAGGGACATTTTTGGGTTGCTAAGGACATTTTTATTGCACATCACATTAAAAAACAATGCATACTGAAAACCTTTCAGTTCTGATCTCTCTGCAAGTCAAGCTAAACACATGCCTGTTTGCAAGCTTGTACCCTTGTCTCACTCTGTGGTGTTCTTTATCTAACTGCTAAATAATAGAAATAGCTTTAGCTTGTATTTTTATCGTACCTTATTTGATCTTCAAATTAGATCTCTGCCATAGGCACTGAACTAACACTTTCATGCATGTGGGTGTGTGTTGAAATATATACTTATATGTGAACATATGTGTACAGCCACTGGAGAACCAAAACAGGTTTTTTTTATTAGCTTTTTTCCTTTTTTGTTTTCTTTTCTGAAAGTAATTAAATTTTTGGTTTGAAAAGTGTGTGCACACTGGATTATAAAGAAGACACTCCATGCTTCAAATAACACTGTGAGGCTTTAAAACTGTAACATTTATATTTAAATTTCGGTTCTTTTAGAGGAATATTTTAGCAGGACAAACTTAAATCCTTTGTTTCTCACTGACCTACCTTGACAAGTCTTCCCATTTAAATTGTCACATTTTCTTCAATTGTTTTATCATGTGTTAGACATCCTTGTGAAGTATGGTATCAACACTCTCAGACTCTGTTAACAACTCTAAATGCCCCTCTGGAGACTTCTGGTTTTTCTATGGCTGGTCAGCCACTTGATTGAACTTTGGTGTGTCACTCTATACCTGCCACCTATTGGGAAAGTTCTCCATTTTATTCTTTCAAACAAAAATGCTTAACAATCAGCCAGGAATCCTAAATGCCTCTTTCCACGGTATGACATCCTTACAAGTTAAAAAAAAGAACAATTCAAGACATTAACTTACAACTAAGCAATGATATATTTAAAAAGTTGAAGTATTAATTTTTATTCTTTTAGGTTTTTTGAGGGGGCAGAAATTAATGTCTATTGAAGTGGACACCATGCATCACTGGCTATGTTTGAACTGGCATTTTCACAAAAATATGTACTGTACTGTTAAAAATGATTAATACACAGTAAATGTATTTGCAGTACAATATCTTTTAGACTGTAACTTATCATTTCTGGTAGCGAACACATTATTTTTGCAGATAATTATTCATTATTGAAGTTAGGTTTTTTTCTATTGTAAAGCTGAAGAACAGTGTATGAGTGAAAGATCTACAGAAAGTGTAGTGGAAGTAATATCATAGTCAAATGAGTTTGATGTTGGAGAATGCCTCTGAATGTCTGTGAAAAGGACAGACAGGATTATGCTGAGTATAGTAAAGTTGGATCTGAGAGATATGTGCAGGAATAGCTGAAACCTGAATTACCTAATGATGCTGAGGATTTCCTACCCAGCAGAGTTCAAGGAATTTATTAGTTACACACATATTTAGAAACATATTAAGTCTAGATGCCTTTTTTTACTGTAATAGATGTGAAAAGTCCATGTTTTTAAAAAAATATATTGTCTTGGGACAATTAAAAATGTGGAGATGGAGTAAAGCTATCAAAATTCATGCATGAAAGAGTTTATATTGAATAAAAAATCTAGTGTGCATGAAAGACTGTTGCAGTAATGTTTGGTACATATAGCGAAATTTTGGTAACCTTACATATTTATACATATACTTTAACTGGGCATTTGCTTGAAGGCTCTGTCTTTGATCTTCTTGTTCAGTCAGATGAATCTTATTTTTCTCACTGTGATCGAGCAGAACGTTGGGTGTCGGCAGCAAATGTATTTTCTTTTATGCGTTTCCTGTTTTCTCCAAGCATGAGCTACCAACCAAGAAGTATATTGATCTCCCCCCCACAGCATTATAAAAAGAAATCTGGCCAGATGGCAGCTGGGTTGACGGCAACAGCAGAGTGTTCAAAGCAAATACTATTACAGCAGTGAAAAGTACATCCGACATGCCGTGGCAAAGTCAACTGAATCTTAAAGTCAGATTGCAAAAGTCATGTAGTTTGGGCATGAAGGAGCAGTTTGAGTGTGAACAATGTAAGACCCTAAAATTATGACTGCTGATATATAAGAACAACAGTGCTCATCTCGTCACGGTCTTTGAAATGTATCACTTTAATGCAATTTATTTATGTGGCCCCAGTTCAAAAAACATCATCAGGGCACTCAGATCCAGATCAAATACAAATAAAGTATATACAATTCAGTTTGTAATAAATCCAATTAATCTATGAATTGATTTTCTATAACTATTCAACCTTGAAGGGTTGCCTGAGGACTGGTGCCTAACTCCAGAGGTCAACAGGTGCACCCTTAAAAAGTTATCACAGAGCTCATATAGATTCACTGTCATGCTGCCCTATTCACCCTCTCCTCATCATTGTCCTCACCTGTGTCTCTCAAATCATCCACACATGAACCTCCTCACCTCCTGCCTTTATAACCTGTCACTTCCACTCACTCAGCACTGGATCATTATTGATGTCTACATAGTGTGTTGTCCTGCTGTTATCCTGTACTGCTCATCAGATGTCCTGTCTCTCTGTTCCTGCCGTCACCATCATCACTTCTTCAACCAGCACTTATCCTTCACCTTATTCCGGCGTCTGCGTTTGGGTCCATGCTTCACACACCGCATCCTGACAGAATGATCCAGCCATAAAGATGGACCCAGTCCTCGCCCAAGAGATCGCCGGCCTGCACAAGGACGTCTGGGTTACCCTGTCCAGGCTCTCCATCTCCCCTCACCCTCCGCTTCGCATCTCCCGGGGCTGGGGAGATCCTCAAGGTTCTTCCTCAATTCCGCAATGTGTTCCCCGCCGGGGATCTCACCACGCTGCTGAACGAGGCGGAGAGGGTTCGCCAGGAAGTGTGGGATCGGATCATCGGTCCACCTTCTCCGCCTCCACCATCTAACCGCCGGCGGAGGTCCTGCTGCACCGGGACTGTCTCCGGGAGCAGGGAGCAGAGGGCCGCCCTCTCACCAACTGCCTGCGCGGCCGCTGCTTCCTCTTCTTATCCTCCGTCGACCGACGTAACACCCCTGCCTGCCTGTTAAGTCCTTACCTGTCTGGCTGCGTCGGTCAAACCAACATCCGAGATAGAGGACAACTCAGAGCAGCAGTCCGCCTTCCTCGGGACAAGGTAGGCGTTCTGTGCCCCAGGCACTGGTCCTCGACGGCATGAGCTTCCTCAACTGCCTCACCGCAGGCAGCAACACCGTTGAGGTAGGGCCTCTTCCGGGGAGGAAGTCTGAGCTGTCCGCCCAGCTCCTCCAGTCAGCCCATCGAGACCAGCTTCCCCTGTCTCACCGCCGGCTCCAACTCTGACCTGCCCGCTGGCTTCCGCCTGCTCGATCCCGAAGTCAGCCTCTGCCTGTGAGCCAGTCAACCAGTCAGCCAGCCAGAGCCAATCCCAGTCTTAGAGCCAGTCCCGCCACCAGACTCTTCTCAGCCGGCCTCCGTGCCGCCAGACTCAGCTCTACCGACCAAGCCTCTTCGTTGCTGCTGACTTCCAGGCCTCTTTGTTGCTGCCGACCAGTCAAGCCAACCGGGCTGTCCGCCCGACCGCCGTCTTTTCAGGGGACGCCACCCGGGCTGTCCGCCCGACCACCGTCCTGTCAGTGGACGCCATCTGGGCTGTCCACCGGATCTCCGGGTCCTCAGTGGAGGACCACCGGGCCGTTCACCCGACTACTGTCCAGCCAGAGGAAACCACTTGGGCTGTGTCTCTCCAATCATCCACACCTGAACCTCACTTCCCCTTACTCAGTGCTGGATCATTATTGATGTCTACATGGTGTGTTGTCCTGCTGTTATCCTGTCCTGCTCATCCGATGTCCGGTCTCTCCGTTCCTGCCATCACCATAATCATCACTTCAACAGCAGCACTCTTTAATAAATATCATTCACCTTCTACTGGCGTCTGCGTTTGGGTCAGCGCTTCACACACTGCATCCTGACAATAACTTCATTTCAATGCACCCAATCGTTCAGTCAGAGTTAAATCCAGTTATGCATAGTCCAATTTGATCCTACGCTTCTAACAAAACAGTGAAAGTGAGTTTATCATAAAAGTTCTCTTGGTAAAAATATAAAATAAAAAATCTGAAAAAGTATAACTGATTTCATCAAATTGTCACTTTACAACTGTACCACCTCCTAAGCAAGTATGTGGCAACAGTGGGCATGCATTAAATTCTGAGGCATCTAGTCACTATGTAAACGACCACAGGAGCATGCCAAAAATATCACAAAGACTTGAGGTGTTTATCCAGCCCTCCAGACTGAAACAGATATTCTACAGTCAGACCAAACAGCTTAGGATCAATCTGCTCTCGGAGGCACAACAAACTCTTACTCAGCGTTAGGCTGGGGGTCATAATAGCATGCCTAATTGATGTGAAAATTTAAAAAGTTCAGCCAAATAAACATATTTCTTGAACTGTATGTAAAGAATATTTCTGCCCATTATTAATTATCTGCCTGTATAATTTGCTCTTCCTAACTTCAGCTAAACCTCTGCCAGTGTTTCTATCCAGCAAGCACAAGGCATATGGTGGTGTGTATGAATAAAACCATTTTTCTTCTTTACAAAAACTTACTGTAGCACTAAAAAGAGCATACATGATTTGCCTGATCACTGACTGCATTTTATATCGGCTACAAAGTGCAGTTTTCTTAATGTTTCTCAGCATCTAACCACAAGCATAGTGGAAGCTACCCAAACAGGAGGTTTTCTGCTCTGCTAAAATAATGCAGCCAGGCCAATATGAGAGGAAAAGGACCACAAAGCTCAGTCTTCCTATTATTTTCCCAACTGTTTCACACTTTATTTTCATGTTAACTTTTGGGACTTTGGATTATGGGATTATATAAAGAAAGTATCATACTACAAATATTTGTGCATGTGGATCAATGATTTTTATGGCGTTTATTTATTTTTAGCGTATCCAGAACCTTTTCTGAACTTGATAGAACTCTGTTCTCTTATTTTCCACTTGGTTGTAGAATAATCTTAAGAGTACACTTGGGTCTAACTAAAAAGTGGAGCTATTCTTAAGTTAGACCTTGTACTTTCATTATGATAAGTCTGACTTGTTTTAGTTTGTTCAGTAATGTCAAACATTTTCAAGGTATCCCTTCAAAAGAAGTGTTAATGTTTTCTTGATAAATAAAGGTTAAATGAATAAATACATTAAAAATAGCCCTGACGTTTTGCTTCCTTTCTATTCCACCTCCAACTCGCTACGAAGGTGTGGCCTAGACTAGGCTTGTTTTATACTCCACAGCGGCAGGAAGGCTGACAGCAGTTACACCCGGTGACGTCAGTAAAACCAGCTGAGCCAGTAGCAATGCCCCATTCAAATTAAAGTGCAGTGTAAAGCTTTAACCTGAAGAAGGAACTCCACTAACAGTTATTGGTTAAAAAATGAATATTTTTACTAAAATGTACTAAAATATAAACAATAATGACCAGACATGTAGATGGCACTATTAGACACTAATTTATACAGTTAATCAGCAAAAAAAGGTTGATTTGGGGGTGAGTTGCACTTTAGAATTGAGTTTTTTTATTTTTTTTTATTTGCTTTTGTTGGTTGTGCTGCCTTTGAATAAATATGTGTGTTTAAAATGGGCTTTACAAATACTTAAACTTAAATAGGGTACTAGTAGCAGAAATATTACCAAACATCTTCCATTCTATTTTGGCCTGTGGTTGTATCTTTAGTACAAAGCGGCAGTTAGAGGCAAAGTCATTTCCAGTAGTTAAAGAGTTGGGTTTACTAGAAAAGAAAACACTGGCAGTATTACTGGATTTAGCCATACTCATAAAAGTAATGGCAGAGTTGTTGATTATTCCGGATCCCTGCTCACAATAAAATCTATCAACTTGTTCTCAGCACCAACAACACAATCGCAGCACCTCATGTTTACACATGAAAGAACCAGTAAATCTGAAAATGGTTCGAATGTTATTGCAAATGTTTAATAGTCCTTAAAATGAACCTTTTAGATAATTCTAATTAAAGAAAAAGTAGACACTAGCCTCGGTTGCTATTTCTCTAAAGTCAACCAGACAAGCATGTGTTGAAGCTGTTCTTAACGCTGCTCCGTTATCTGGTCAAATTTGATGAGTAGCAGATGAAGTTTTTACACAAATCAATGAAACTTTTCAAACATTTAGGTGAGGCTTGGAGACAAAGTTTTCCTTGTCACTTGGAAGCAAATTTCTATGCAGTAAGATGAGCTATATTGCTTGCGCATATTGATTGATCACGCAGATGAGAATAATGTGATGCTTTAGATTAGAAAGATGAGAGGGGAATGAAAGCAGATGAGAGAATCGTATTAAGGAGAGTGAAGGAGGGGTGGCAGCATGTGCTGCAGTGCTCCTGCATTACAATTGATCGGCTGCTTTAACCACCAGTGCTGCTCATTGAAGCTTTAAATAGACGGATAAAACTCTCCTTTACTCAGCTCTATGTTGTTCACTTCTTCTCCCAGACTCTTTGATGCCTTCCTCATCCTTTCACATTCACCTCCTCTTCCTCTTTCTTTTATTCTTTATTGGCTCTGCTGTTTACTCCTGTTTCATTTATTTCCTCCTTCTCTGCACTCCCTTGCCTTCAATGCTAATTTTCTTCCTGGCTCCACTGATCTATTATTTCCTCTTTTCTTGTCCTCCCTTGGTCTCTCACAATAACCTTCTTTCCAAATGTTCATGAAATGTTGTTAAGGGGTCTTAAAAGTTTCTGAAGGATGTTCAAACATGTCTTTTCACCTTCAGCTCCTATTTAAGTTCAGTTCTGTTATCACAAAATGTAAACAATATGGTCACAGCACATGACCACTCATACTCAGTCTTGTTCTGGTTCTGCCAATTGAGTTATTGCTTGCCACTGTCTACACATGCTTGCTCAGAAGAAGGGATTACTGCCAACTTAACTCCCTGATGCAAATGACTGGGCCTCCTTAGATAGACCACTTTTCTACCAAAAAACATTATCAAACAAATTTGACTGCACTGTATTGTAACTAGGCGCTAACTGGAATTTAGGTAAATGGATGTTGAAAAAACCCCAACAATCACTAAATATGTTTTAATATCAGAGAAAACTATTCTGAATTTATAAAAAATGTTAGTTTTTTTAAATGATTCATTTATTAAGGGGGAAAAAAACCTTGTAAAAAAATAGTCACCAAGTATAAAATTTGATTAGCCAGTGTTTTTTATTCAGCTTTGCAAGCCAGACTCAAGCCTAATAAGAGCAAGACATGTAGAATCAAGAAATCAACTAAATAGAACCCGCCTGACAACGTAAGGTAAGCTTAAAGATCTCAAAAAGCAACACATCATGCATATATTATTGATAGATCGATTAAAAATTCTGCTGTTTTGCAGAAAATCTTTAGGGGGAATATCCAGCCAGTAGTTTATGACATGCAGCAGAACAATGATCCTTGGCATACTAGCAAATCCACCCCTGAATAACCCACAAAAACACAAAATTAAGTTTTTGTGGTAGACTGGTCAAAGTCCAGGAATAGATTTGGTTAATATGCTGTCACGTGACCTTAAACGTCAAAGTGACTACACATTTGATCTGCTTATAAGATGCACACATTCTTGCTGTTTAGTTGATGCTTTTACTCTGTTTTCCCCATATATCAAATCAAGATTAATGATATAAATGGAATGGATAGTAATTTAACAACTGTAGTAAAATAGTATATTGTTTCATTGTGATTAAGGTTAGGATTATCTTGTTTTCAGTTGGAACCGAATCCATTGGCCCATGTTTTAAATTTTACTGTAAATATCAAGACACCTTGAATGTCTGAAATTGTTTTGTTCAAGGTTAGTGTACTGCAAGAATCTAATACTAGCTCATGCCTAGGTTAAACAAAGAGCAACGTTATAGCATGTTACAGGTAAAAAAGTTGATAAAGATCCTGTTTAAAATAGTAGACACACCACCATGTTTAGGTCATTTTATTGTGTTTGATCGGTTTATATAGTAATGATTGGGGCTTAAGACACCCTGACAAAAAGACTGGATTAAATATAAAAAAGTATGATATTCATCAAAAAGATTTCTCTGAAACCCAACAAATCAACTCAAAACCATTGAGTGTCTTTTTTTAGGTTTGTAAGAGAAAAGAGCCCTTGCAGTAATCCCGACTTGTCCTCCAATCCCCCTTTAACCAGATACAAGCCTCATTTTTTTTTCAATCTTTTTGCTTTCACTTTGGCTCGTAGTTGTCTTCAGCTCTCATTTCCTCGCAGCAGTAATGCCATTTTTCAGCTAAGTGAAATGAGATGGGTTTCCTCCAGTGCTAGACAGATGGAGGTGAGGACAGGTCCAAATCAGCAGTCAATTGAGGCACACTGCACCACAGACTTATTTTCTCTATGCTTCAAGGGAATATGACAGAGCAAACAGCCTTGCAGATGTGCTTCTATGTGCTTGTGCAGACTGTAAAGAGAAAATGTGTTGCTCTGTTTTGATAAATGTAAACAACAAAAGCTCCCTATGACCATTTTCACTGTATTAACCGTTCATGGTTTCAATCACAGTTGAAAAAAGCAGATTCAGATGCAGGCTGTCTGTAACATAGGCATCATCTCTAAGGTGAAAGGGGAAATTGCAGCATAGGATCGAATGTTGGCACAAAATCCTCTCAAGTCTGTATTTCTAGCCAGTTTGACTCTAATAAAATAGCATGTAAACATAGGCAGGTTGTTTGATCAGGTTGGAAACCAGGCGATTTTCACATCCGACACCAACAGCAGCTCAAACACAATCTATTAGGTCCCTAATGGAGTCGAGGCATGTATCATTCCCTGATGTTAGGAGCCAGATGGTAATGACTCGTACATAACACAGGTCTTTGATCTTTAAACTATGTACTCAGTCTCATTTAACTTGGGGTTTTGAAATAATTTAGCCCATCCAGCTTGTCTTCCCTGGACAGACTGTAAAACTCACTTTCTTTTTTATCCAATTTTACCAGCGTTGTATTTTTACTCAGGCCTTTGTCCTTCTGTTACACATGTCTGTTAAAGACATCTCTGATAAAGTAACACTCTTGTTGTCTTTTTCAACTTCGTTTACCTTATTTTATTTATGTTCATTCAAATAAAAATATTTTTTTTGTATGTGTGTTAGCCACAATTCTCATGGTAAGTGACAGGGGTGTCTCCAGCCTTTAAGGAGTACCTGGGCTTAGCCCAGACCAGATGTGATATTTTTGTTAAAATGTAAAAAAAAAAAAAATTTTAAGTGTTACAATAGATTATAGACTATAGGATACATCAGTCATCCAACTAAATTAACTCTGCAGGATAACAACAGGAAAGACAGCCAGCAATAGGCTATTCCACATAGCTTTTTATCATTTATTTTTATATCACAGAACATATGAATCAAAAACACTTATCCAGCCCGGGTAGCCTGATAGTGTCATGTTTGGTATTAAGGAGGACCCAAGATGCAGCAAGTATAAACAAAATGATTTAATGAAAACAAGGACAAGGAACTTACATAACTCAGGAGGATCAAAAGGCAGCAAACGGGGAAACAGGAACCAGACGGGCAACAAGGAGGGCAGGAACCAGAGAGGGAAGAGTGACGTCGAATCAGCGAGTAATGACTGAAGGAGAGGTGAATATAATGGGGAGGAAATGAGGAAGTGACTGAGAAGACCAATGACCAATTAGTGAGAGCAGATGCAGGTGAGAGGGAGAGAGCAGGTGGAAGTAATCAACTGGGATAGGAGGTTAGATGGCTGGGAGACAGGAGACTAAGAAACTAGAAAATTCTTAAGAAACTATCTAAAGAGAAGACTAAGGAGAACTCTAAGGGAAACTTAAGGAACACTGGAGAACAGAAGGAGGAATTAAATAAAGAGATAAAGGAAACACAAGAGTCCAAAACCAAAAAACCAGAGAAAACGAAGGCTAAAGTCCTGAGGCCGGCGACGAAGGAGCAGGAACCTGGGAGGCCGGCGACGAAGGAGCAGGAACCTGGGAGGCCGGAGACAAAGGAGCAGGAACCTGGGAGGCCGGCGACGAAGGAGCAGGAACCTGGGAGGCCGGCGACGAAGGAACCAGGAGACGAGGAGGCTGGCCGCGGAGCAGAACCCTGTGTCTGGGTGGCCGGCTGCGGAGCAGAACCTTGTGTCTGGGTGGTCGGCTGCGGAGCAGAACCTTGCATCTGGGTGGCCAGCTGCTGAGAACCTTGTAGCTTGGGAACCGGCTGCTGTGAACCTTGTGGCTTGGGAACCCTCGAGAGGACAGTGTGGAGGACCCTCGGAGACGAGGCGTAGAGGACCCACGGCGACGAGGCGTAGAGGACGCACGACGTGGCGCTGAAGACCCACGACGTGGCGCTGGACTCACGGCCGTGTCCCTCTGGATACCCTGGGCGGAGCAAAGAGCCCGAGGCGTATCCTTCTGGACACCCTTGGCGGAGTCAGGAACCCGAGGCGTATCCTTCTGGACACCCTTGGTGGAGTCAGGAACCCAAGGCGTGTCCTCCGGGACACCCCCGGCGGAGTCAGGAACCAGAGGCATGTCCTCCGGGACACCCCCGGCGTAGTCAGGAACCAGGGGCGTGTCCTCCGGGACACCCCCAGCGGAGTCCGGAACCAGAGGCGTGTCCTCCGGGACGACCCCGGAGGAGTCGGGAACCAGAGGCGTGTCCTCCGGGACACCCCCGGCGGAGACAGGAACCAGAGGCGTGTCCTCCGGGACACCCCCGGCGGAGACAGGAACCAGAGGCGTGTCCTCCGGGACACCCCCTGTGGAGACAGGAACCAGAGGCGTGTTAACCCGGACACCCCCTGTGGAAACAGGAGTCAGGGGCGTGTTCTCCCGGGCACCCCCTGTGGAAACATCAGTGGGCTGGAACCCACTGAAGGAGTCAGCGGGTTGCTACGGCTGGCACCCGCAGGGAACGACTGCTGGCTGGGACCAAGCGAAAGAAAAACTCAAAAAGTTCATCCTCCTTGACCTGAGGTGGACTAGATACTAGAGTGCTGGATGGTGGTGAGGCCTGCATGGTAGGAACGGACTTCTTTCTATTGCAGCGACAGTTACGGCGTGGCTTGGTGGCTGGGGAAGGTTCTGGAGCCATGGAGGGAGATGAGCTGTCACTTGGTGCATACTGGGAGTCAAACAAATAACGTGGGACGCAGATGGACGAGGGAGCAGATGCAGGTGAGAAGGAGAGAGCAGGTGGAAGTAATCAACTGGGATAGGACGTAAAATGGCTGGGAGACAGGAGACTAAGAAACTAGAAAATTCTTAAGAAACTATCTAAAGAGAAGACTAAGGAGAACTCTAAGGGAAACTTAAGGAAACACTGGAGATAAAGAGATAAAGGAAACACAAATCGAAAGGTGGACATAGACAGAGGTGAAAAACATCTACAGAACCCAGGAAGTGCCAGAATACAAAAATATAATTAAACTGAATAAGAAAAACTACTAATTTGAGACACAAACCGGAGGAACAAAACAAGAGGGTACCTTGGGGTAAAAAGGGGAAGAAAACCAAGTGGAAGGAAAAACTCAAACTTGCCACACAAAATCCAAAGACCATGACAGATAGAGTGGTGTTTGGATACAAGATGTTTTAAATTTGAAGTGGAATTTATATATATATATATATATATATATATATATATATATATATATATATATATATATAAAATGTGTGTGTCTGTATGTATATTAAAAAAGCAACAGAAAAGAACAAAATAAATCCAATTTTATAGTCAACATTGCTAAACGTCCCTTTTTCAGGACTGTGTATTTCAACAATAATGTTGTAAAAATCCAAATAACTTTACAGATCTTCATTGTAAAGGGTTTAAACAATGTTTTCCATGCATGTTCAATTAACCATAATCAATTAATTAACATGCACCTGTGGAATGGTCGTTAAGACCTTAACAGCTTACAGAAAGTAGGTATTTAAGGTCACAGTTCTAAAAACGCAGGACACTAAATAGACTTGTCTACCGACTGTGAAAACACCCAAAGAAAGATGCCCAGGGTCCTTGCTCATCTGCATGAACGTGCATTAGGCATGCTGCAGGGAGGCATGAGGACTGCTGATGTGGCTAGGGCAATACATTGCCATGTCCACACTGTGAGACGCCTAAGACGGCGCTACAGGGAGACAGGAAGGACAGCTGATCATCCTCGCAGTGGAAGACCACGTGTAACAACACCTGCACAGGATCGGTACATCCGAATATCACACCTGCGTGACAGGTACAGGATGGCCACAACAACTGCCCGAGTCACACCAGGAACACACAATCCCTCCATCAGTGCTCAGACTGTCCGCAATAGGCTGAGAGAGGCTGGACTGAGGGCTTGTAGGCCTGTTGTAAGGCAGGTCCTTACCAGACATCACCAGCAACAATGCCGCCTATGGGCACAAACCCACCTTCGCTGGACCAGACAGGAGTGGCAAAAAGCTCATCCGGACATGATCCTCCAGCAGGACAATGCCACCAGCCATACTGCTCGTTCTGTGTGTGAGTTTCTGCATGACAGCAATGTCAGTGTTCTGCCATGGCCAGTGAAGAGCCTGGATCTCAATCCCATTGAGCACGTCTGGGACCTGTTGGATCGCAGGGTGAGGGCTAGGGCCATTCCCCCCAGAAATGTCCAGGAACTGGCAAGTGCCTTGGTGGAAGAGTGGGGTAACATCTCACAGCAAGAACTGACAAATCTGGTCCAGTCCATGAGGAGGAGATGCACTGCAGTACTTCAAGCAGCTGGTGGCCACACCAGATACTGACTGGTACTTTTGATTTTGAGCTTCCCTTCATTCAAGGACACATTTCCCACATCAAGTTTGCAATCATATTTTTTTCTTTTTTGGACTGTGCTCTGCAATTAAAAGGTTATTTTGTTGCTTTTTTATTAGTAATTTTTTTCATGAATTTCCTTAGTCAATGTGCTTATTAAGGATAACTAGTTTGCTACCAACAGGTCAGCTAAAGAAAACTATGCATAACCCAGTGTTCACCTTTGTGAATCACTTAATTTAAGATAAATTCTTACCTATGGCCTCTTTCTAGAAAAAAGCTAATGAGTTTGGCCATGGTAGCGACATACTGACTATGGCAAGCCATGGTATGGCAAGGCGTTAACATGCACCTTGGACTTTAAAACCTTAATAAGGTTTAGATTCACTTCTTATGTTTGATACCAATGGCTTGCCATAACTGACTGTAACCTGACACCGAGTCAGTCAGCGACAGTGTTAATCAGTAGAGCACACACAGCTCGTTGTGAGTGATTGAGGGAGCAGTGAGCCTGTTGCTGGTGAGTGAAACACCAGACTTAAAGCACCCGGGGCTGAAGCCCCGAGAAAATCGGCTGATGTCTCCACTGGTCAGTGAGTTCTTCAAATCTTTTGTAGTTTTGAACACCAGCCAGTTGTTCTCCCCTCTATAACTTTTATGTCACACTTGAGATTGATTTGCTGAATAAGATTAACGCTCTGAGAAAATAGTCCTCATTAGGTAGCTCGCAACACAGAAAGCAGAGCATTTACCTCATACCTTTCACAATTTTTCTTCTCTACCGTTCTCTCTGACTCATTATTTTTCTGCCGGCTTCAGTTAGTCGAAGGTTAGAGTCTGCGAGCTGTAAAACCAGGAGAACAGCTTGATGTTTCATTGCATCAACTCTTAACTCCTGCACCACCATGTGCTGATTCTCCTGCTCTGTATTTTTCTGCAAACTTACTTTTGCAGCTCAGAAATTTAGTTTGTCCCTGCTCTTCCTTGTTAGGCCCTGATGCCACCAAAGACCCATGTTTGAGAGTTCGCTGTCCTCCTCACAAGGTGTGCGTCAGCCATGACTTCCAGACAGCCATCTGCACCAATCACAAGCAACCTGAACACAGGTAAGTCAGTGGGCCTACCATTTTGTTTTCGAATAATTTCCTACATTTGATTTTTTTTTGTCTAATGAATTTCATAAAGTCCCAAGTTGGAAAGGTCAACAGTCAAAATTATGACAAAGAATGCTGAAGGTATCTCACCAAATCCAACCTAAAAAGCCAAATTGACTGCCTGTATAAAGTGGAGAGGCTGCCATCATTGACTAACTTTTATTTTAGTATGTCCCTCAAATGAGTTACACACTTAGTACTATACAACCCATATGGGGTCCTATTTCGGGATTGAATGCGAATATGCAGTTGAATACGTCTTAAAGCACACGCAAGGGCGCGCATGCACGCACTTAGACACGCGTGCACGCACACGCATACACACACGCACACACCTAAACCTGGCCCAGGACCCCCTTTCTATGTGAGAAAATATCTGAGAACATAGAGTTTATGGTGCCTGCAGCTCCATTAGTGGACCTGTCTAGGAAAGAAAAATTGTTAAACAAAGAAAGGCTGGGCAAGTAGATCTATGGGATGACAAATAGAGAGAGTATGCTTGCTTAGTCACTGCATTAGATCCTTGAGTGTCTCTGTCTTGGAAAGAGTCAAGGTCAAAGACGTAATTATTGTGGCAACTGTATCCTTTTCTCCCCATTATGTCCAAAATCGAAAGAAATACATTTCAGACCAGGAACGTCTTCAACTTTATCTAAGTAAATCACAAAGGTGTTCTCATCTCAAAAGTTTTGAAATTACATTCCCAGCTTTGAGTGAATGTGAGATTCTCCTATTTCTCTTGTCGCTGTGTAGATTTAGAGGAAAAGACTTGGCATACATGCTGTTCAATTTCTTTAATAAGTACTGTCACTATTTGAATGGATAAATGAGACACACACTGCACTTTTAAAGAACCTAAAACAAAGTTAAATGGCAATGAAACATGGACTGTTTATTGTGCTATGCAAATGCATTCAGACTCTTTGAGCTTTTTCACATCATGGCATGATGCAATTACAAATCATTTTGTATGTTACAGGAAACTCATGTTACAGACCTTAAAACAGCATTGCATTAGGGGGAGAATACATAACATGATTTTTTCTTTCTAAATATTAAAATCAGAAAAGTGGGACATGCATTTGTATTGAGCCTTCTTGAATCTAATACTCCTAAAAAAGACACTGTGCATCATATTGACTTTAGAAGTCACCTATTTAGTGATTTCAGCAGCAAATCACGTTTGTTACTTTCTGGAGACATGATGCTTTACAACATATATTTTCCATTAAAATAAATGTCCATTTTTGTCCTTTCAGAGATTCCTAATATAAAGGGTCTTGGATAACAACATCTCCATGTCTTGTTTTGCTCTTTTTAACACAACTCGAAAAGGCCACCTTTTTTTGGTTTTGGAATGTAAGCTATATATACTAAAACAATATTAATGGCCTGGCATATAAAACAATAATCACCAGGTATTTTTTAAAGCTGCTAATTTTATTCAGTCTTTTGTTGGTCGTTTCACCTTATCTGTACCTCTGAATGTTGCATCAGGATTGGTAGTTGTATAAACCACACAGATTAATTTCAGCATCTTACAAGACCTATGAAACTTGGCAAAACTTCCTTAACAGGCATACTTAATTTGATGTTTCTGCAAAACTAAAGAAAAAGTAAGTAGAAAGTTTTCTAAAATCCAATCTAAATTCAAAGAATCTGAGTTAAATAAATTGCTCAGAAGTTGAAGCTCATTATCCTAAACACATCTGGGTCACAGACCTTTCACAAAAGTGTGAAATCTAACAGTATTTTGTGTTGAAGTCTTTTGAGAGTCCCATGTATTCCACTGACAGCTATACGCATACATTTCTTTCATTTTTCGTACAGTACCAATTAATTTTAATCACACTGTCTTTTTGCTCCATCACTGCCCAATTTGTTTATGTTTTCAACCATTGTTAATTTTTGAGGCATTTCAATTTTTCAGTTCAACAAGCATTTTCTCCAAAAAGATATTGGAGCATGTTTTTTATTTATTTATTTCTCTGCCTCTCTGTATTGAATGTAATTGATTCCACAAGTCATTAGCTCCCAAGAATCTTGGTTTTAATCATTTCCTTTCTGTTGCATTCATTACAAGTCTTATTTGCCGGTTAATATGTTAGATTATTCATCTGGAATTGATGTTTTCCCAATAGTATCGTTCACTGAAGCTTGATGTATAAATATTTTTTTTCCAAGAGATAAATTAGTTGTAGTAATTAGCATAACACACAATTATTGTCCTCCCAGAAGACAATTCTGAACTTGGTCTCTGCAAATATCTCTGCAAATATTTGCAGAGATACTGTGCTACACAGCAGATTTGCACCCTGGTGGCGGATGTACTTTTTACTTAGATGTTATTCACCACTTGAAGGCATTTATACATACACTGCTTACATTTGTAATTCTACCAAAATCTGTGCACAGATTAATTTTTGGTCTTTTCTAAGGAGCTGTCAAATACAAAAAAATACAAAAAAAACACAGATTTACTTACAGTATTCTTCAAACAGAGCCAGACATTTGATGTCCCGGTCATTTCCATTAGCAGTCAAGTGGAATTTAACAACCAAGAATTTCAAAGAGTTTATTCAGTGCACGGCTGTCCATCTGTTTGTTTACAGTATCTTGCAAACATATTCATACCCGTTCAACATTTCCATGTCATCACATACAAATACAAGCTTCACTGTGTTTTATTGAGATTTAACGTAACACATCAACATGTAAAATAGTACAAAGTTTTCAAAAAAAAATTCACAAATAAAATCTTATAAGTGTGATGTTCTTCTATATGTGTGTTTCTTATATAAACTCCAGTTTAAGCCAGTTACCTTTCGAGGTCACCTAAAAACAGATGTTCCGTAAAAGCCCCAAATGCTTCCTGGAAAACATTAGTGAACTAACAGCGTCACGGAGACTAAGGAACACACCAGATAGGTCAGGGATAAAGTGCTGGAGAAGTTTAAAGCAGGACTAGGTCATAAAGATATTTCATACGCTTTGAACAGCCCTCAGAGCTCTTTTCAACCCATTATCTAAAAGTGCAAAGAGTATAGCATAATTGCAAACCTCCAAAGACTTTGCCATCCACCTAAACTGATTGAGACTGAGCAATCAACAAAAAAGCCAAAAAGCCAAAGTCAACTCTCGTGCTGCAGAGGTGGGAGGTCAGGTGGGAGAACCTGTTGACAGGACAACGGTTAGTCATACACTCCACATCAAAAAGGTCATGAGAAGCCCCATTTAGAGATCTCTACAAGTCATGTAGGAGGCAGTTGGCCAGATGAAAGGAGTATTGAACTTTTTGGTCGACATGTAAAAACTTACATGTGGTTAATAACCAACATTGCAAATCCATCTGAATAAATGATTCCTCCCATGAAACATGGAATTGGCTGCATCAGACTGTGGGGATGTTTTTCTTCTGCAGGGACTGGGTCAGAGTTGATGGGAACAAAACACTTTCCCAAATAAAAGTAAAACCATATATTCTCTTCCTTCCACTTGATATTGGTCTGTCACATAAATCCCAGTGAAACACATTGAGGTTTTGGGTTGTTACGTGACAACCATGGAAATAAGTTCAAGGATTATGAATACTTATGTAAGACAGATCCTCTCAAAGATCTATCAAATATGCATGCATGCACAGATTTACATTTCAGTTTGTGGAAAATTCAAAACAATAGACCTATTACTGAGCCATCTTCACCTGCTGCAGCGGTTAATGTTCACTTATTATTTCTCTGTAAAAGAGTCTGTTTGGCTCTAATTTCATCTCTGCTCGATGGATCAGGCACCAGGGTGTTCAGTAGAGCACTTAGATAGAAAATTGCGACGAGATTTGAATCAAACATAATTATAGTGGTTGTTGAAGAGGCCTCCTTGGACCAATCAGGATCTGCTTCATCTGACCCTGACAACCAGATACACTTTCAGCTCAGTAGAGAAGTGATTCTGTTTGAATACCTCAATGTCTGTAAAATTATTTTCACACACACACACACAAGTATATATTTAATGTATCCATTCTGAAATGTTTGGCCTCTGGAACTGTAATATTCCTCTCATATGGTTTCATGTACATTCAGGTAACCTTTAAAAATAAACTTTTTGAATCATTAACTTCTAAAAAAAAATTCTGTTTCTCTTCTCCACAGTGTGAAAGCCAGGAAAGGCAGTTTGGGCCACAGGCACAGGCTTGAACCTGGGCCTCATGGGAAATGTAGGCTCTGCTCAGCATCCCAGTCATCTCCTTTATGTGGCTCTGATGGACACACCTACTCATCTAAAGTGAGTTTGGCATTCATCTTTTGACTTTAACTTTACCATACATGTGTTGTATTTCTTCACAAATTACTTATAGAATATCTAACAATACATAAGGAGCTACTGATAAGTATAAGGATAATAAGCAAATGTAATAAGAATTCCTCGTAAACTGTGATAACATCTAGTTTCTACTTCCTTATTTTTCCTACTTTCACGGATGACTGTGCTTCAAACTCTAATTCTTATTTTTCTTCTATGTCATTTATCAAAGATCTCTCCATGCTTAGTTGACTTTAACAGAACAGCTCTTGTAATCTGGTAAATGACTGAGTGCAAAGACAATTCTAAGAGGTCTTTTCATCTTCTAGAAGTCATATTTAGACAGTTTGGAAAAGCTTTCAAATCCCAAATCCTCCCATCTGACTCTAATTTCTAAGCACTAACTCATAGCTCATGATCTACCCCGAACAACATAGCACACACTCACAATTTCATGATAGAGGAGAAAAGTCAAAGTTTAACCTTTGTGATGAGTCAAGGAATGAATGAATGAAGGAAGATCAAGATTAGTGTGAAGACTGAAAGCCAATAGTATTTGTAAAGGTTATGGATAAAAGAGAAGCTTTGTCCTTGATGTAACACTCCGTAAATTATTATTGACATCAGGTTTTATGTCTTCGCATTGTCCTTGTATTCAGCCATTTGTATGGAAGGAGTGAAGTCATACAAGGGAGCAATATTAGACTTCACTGAAGTGCTGTACACAGCTAAATCAAAGTCATACTGGATCTTGAAAAGTGTCAGAATGCTGCGAGTCCCTGTTTCAGTTTTACTCGGTTATTCATGTAGTTTAATGACAAACATTGCCTAAATGCTTAATAGTGTCTTAGGACAATCTACACTTGTTTGTGCTAAACACTTTGACATTTAGACATGACATCATTTGTCTGTTCTTTTTAAAAGACTTTCATAAGACTTGTGACTTTTTGCCCCTATTATTTACTCCATCTTAGCATGTTTCACAAAACAGATAGCACTCATGATGTATTGTTGCAGCAAAGCCCTTGAGTTTCCATAGATAAGAGCAAATAGTCCTCATTTGAATCAGGATAGTGTTGCTCAATGCAGGTGATTGTTACCCCTTCACCATTTCTACTTCAGTACTTTTATTTGCTTCATAACATATTTGTTGTGTATGAGGGACTGCCTTCTGTGTCATATCATTCTATTATTTGTTATGTATGGTTGAGTTAAATGTATTGTGACATTTGAGAATTTCTATGATTATTTGTCCCTATTAAATATTAAAACAAACACTTAAACCTATATTAAACTGATATACAACTTTTTTAATAACATGGGTAGCAAATGGAAGGAGGAAGGCACAAAATAGCAAGTTGTATATACAAAAAAGATCAAGAAATTGTGAGAGACCTTTAACCATTCAACGCATGCTCTCTATCTTGAAGTGTGCCCCAGTTGTGCTGTGCACGATGATAAAGACTCTTAGAGCATTTGAATGTGACCTGAATAAACCTGAATATGAAACAAAAGAAATTCATGCACTGGTTTAAAAGTAATTTTATGTATTTTGAAATTTACTTGCAACATTATCAGGCACTCTGTAGTGGAAGAGGTAATGAATTATGTATTCTTATACATTTCTCTCCACTGTTTTCAAAGCTTAAATAGCAGCAGAATTTGGATTTTCCAATTTTTTTCAGTTTACAGCTTTTAGGAGTCATTAAAAAGAAAACTACAAAATTTTCACAAACACAGGTGGTCTACATAAGTGAACATAGAAATAGATGACTTTCTCTAAATTTAGGCAGTGTACATCAATTAAATCTGTACATACGGAAAAGATAGTTTTGCCTGTCATTGAAGAAAAAGGTCCCAATTGCTTTCTTCAAGAGCTTTTTGGTTTACACTAAAGCACATTTAGTTCATTCCTCTTGCTTCTGCTTTCTTCCTCAGTCTCGATCAGATCCTGGTTTAATATTTATTGCACATGCAATGTATTGTTCATACCCCCTCCCAGATTAGAGGTTTAGGTTTTCGGAAGTCCTTTGCCAGATCTTTGCCAGATTTTGTTTGGGGTTTATGGCTTTCTTCGGTAGGTAAAGTTTTTTCTTCGAGCCATTTACCACTGTTTCGGGTTCTGTCAGTCTCTGTGCACGTTTAAATAGCCTGTTCAACGCTTCCAGTTTTAAAAATACTCATATATCCACCTACGCTTTTAACATTTTTATTTTCTGTTTCTATTACATTTGAATGGTTCTATGCTACTACTAAGACTACTAACCCTTTGCAACTGTGATTAGTAATGAATAGTATTATAGTAAGATGACTGTATTGAAACTCCAGCAAGCAAGGTCTCAATTGCAATTAAGCTCTACTTTGGTAAACTTGATGTCACTACTTTGAAAAAAACAAAAAAGACTGTGACATCATGGAGGCTGGATTACCTATTCATGCCGCCCAGGTCTCCTCTTCACACTGAGTTTATTATTTTTTTTCATGCCTGGGCATCCTTCTCACAATCGTCATTCTAGAAGTATGAACCACCTGGAGAATGACTCAGCCTTTGTGTTTGAGAAAAGTCAGGATCTAGGTCTCCTTAATGACCTGTCTGTCTGAGAGCTGAGTGTGTTCAGTAGGAGGAGCAGAAGTGTTAAAGGAGAAACAAGAGAAGCTACAAAGGCAGGTGGGCTGGGAAATCCCTCTGCTCTCTGCGGCAATTTAGGTGGTGGGGTTCAGCTGGCTGGTGGAGTGATGAGTCCCTGTGGCCCAACTTAAACTCTGTTCACAATTGAACTGCTGGTCTCAAGCTTATTCATGTTTTAATATTACATTACATGCATCCTTTGTCACAACTGCACACTCTCATGCACACTCAATATCCTATTAAGAGGACGGTGCTCTTATCTCCTGAGAGGCTTCAGTTAAATCCATTACTTCCCTCCTCCTAAATCATCTTTTCTCCTATCCCCCTTCATTTTTCCTTCTCTCTTTTCCTCTTTTACTTTTCAACCACATTAGTTGTTAAAATACTCTTTCATCAAAACCACATTAACCTGTGGAGAAAGACAAACATAAAGATTCATGGGGCTTGTCTGTGTGCTGATAGTGATTAGAGGGGGTCATCCATTTCCAGGACTTTCTCACCGTTTCTCTGTCTGCCTTCCACGACGGCTAATTCAATATGTTGGAAGCAGAATAAAGCACGTCTCTATTGT
Organism: Valencia hispanica; assembly: GCA_963556495.2. Classification (NCBI taxonomy): domain Eukaryota; kingdom Metazoa; phylum Chordata; class Actinopteri; order Cyprinodontiformes; family Valenciidae; genus Valencia; species Valencia hispanica. Next base: position 30,765,677 of record OY747702.1, on the reverse strand, counting down.
CAACAAATTTCATTAAGCAATATTAGCAGTGATATCAAAGAGGTGGCAGGGAGGAAAGGATGGATTTAAAATGAGAACGTTAGAAATGAGAGCGCTCGCAGGATAATGCCAAGGCGTGATACGTGCATGGAGGTTCATGCACAGTCATGGTCTCACACTTACAAATATCCTCGTCATCATCTTGCAAACAGAATTTACATAACTCATTTCATTTTTCATTATTCCGTTTGGAATGCTCTTGTAATTGGATTTTTTTTCCTTCAACATGTCCAAACAATTTCTTTCCCGCCGCTTACCTGAAATAAGATTTGTACTGTTAAATTACATTCAGAAGTGCTCAATCTTTTCTTCTTTCTTTGCATTAGGTTTGTACTGCAATAAATTATAAAATGTCACTGGGCATCTCCGCGTCTGTGGATGTGTCTACATGGCTGAATAATGGACACATCTGTTCATAGAAGACAAATGACTTTTCCTGATTTAGCAAATATTCCCCTAAATCAGCACAACACCAAAAGTTCAATATTTAAGTGTTTGCTATCTTGTAGTCAGATATATTGTGTAGTTATGAACAGTTCTGCTTAGAAAATGAGCTCTTGAGAATTCATTGCATTTATTTTTAACTGTCAAATTTTGTTCTACTTCTAAGGATTCAAAGATTATGTTTTTTACAGTTTTTCTTAAAATTGATTGTTTTGATCTTCTCACAGACTATTGGATGAGAGTCAGACAACAGGGTGGAACACTAGTGGATCAATAAAATTCACATGCTAAAATGTTCAAAACTGTCTTAAAGATTTTCAGTAAATTCCCCTTTTATCCAGATAAATATAGGCTAATTTATAGCATGCAAGACTGAAATTAGGAAATTTGCAAGAATTAGTAATGAATTTACATTAAAATGACATATGCATTTATCTAGGGTATAAAATATCCTATTCTTCTTGGATTTATAATCATGTTTCTGACTTGTTCTTGATTTTCTTTTTGAGGTACAATGGTTAAGCAACATTACAACATATGGAGTCAATGATTTTTAAAGTAAAAAATTGGGTGCATAAATAAAAAAATATTTGGGCTCTCTAAAACATATAGGTTCAAAATCATACATTCACTGGATTGCCAAACTACTACTCGCTTGTCTAAATTTAAATCCAAATCCTAATCTATATGGTTTAACACACCATTTGCAGTTTTAGGAGCTTGTACTCTTTTGGTAAGGCTTTCCACAGAAGTTAGGAGTGGTGTTTGGGGGGAATTTTGAAGCAGAAGAGCATTTGTGAGGTCAGATACTGAGTTGAATGAGAAGGACTGGCTTTCACGTTCCACTCTAATTTATTCTCCTGGCAACTGCCAAACCCAGGTTCAGTCATTGGATTGCATGACAAAGAGGGATAATTCATCACTCCAGAATACACAGTACTCTAGAATCCAGCAGCAATTAGCGTTTTTACCACAAGGCTTGGATACAGCTACTCAGCCACAGTAACCCATTCCATGAAGCTTTCTACACACTGTTCTTGAACTACTCTGAAAACCACATGAAGTTTGTAGCTTGTAGCTACTTATTTTATGCAGAAAATCAGCAACATCTACACACTTTCTGTCTCGATATATCATGACTTCGCTTTGGGATTTTTACAGGGCCTATCCCTTCGTGGCTAAATGCTACTGTTTCGAATCACTTCTACTTTTTATAAATATACCAACAAGTTGACTGTGGAATATGTAGTTGTGAGGACACTTCTATGGGTGGCTCTTATCAAAGTATCACAGTGGACTTTAATGAGCTCCTAAGAAAAAAATGTTTTCACAAACATTTGTAGAAGCAGTCTGCATGCCAAGGTATTTGATTTTATACACCTGTGGCCATGAAAGGGATCACATGAATTTGGATGGATGAGCTAACACTAATATAGAGTAAACACTCTAAAATCATACAGTCTTGCATATACTTAGACAAACGTCTTATTGCAAGTTGCAGGGAAACGCATGCTTTTTGTAACCAAATTTGTGCAAGTATTTGGTGGGATATTTTACCTCTTAGAACTGTCACAGTTCGATTGAAGTTATTGACTTAGACATAGTTCTTAGCCTAGTCCATATTGTTAAATTAAGTTGAGGTCGGTGGTATACCACAAGGTAATGTTAGCCTGCGTTGACTGCTCATCACTTCTGATCTGATTTGGAATCATTGGCCTGTTGAGACACCCAGTTGTGTCAAAGTTATAACCATCTAGCTTTTCTTTTTTTAATATGAGGTGAATTTAGAATATATTAGAAATACCTTTTATTTACCACAGTGGGAAAATTCAGGTGTCAAAACAGCAAATTAAGGTGAAAGCTTGCATATTCACAGAAATGTAAAAAAGAACACGAGAATAAGAGACTCTAAAGTAAGGCAAGGCTATTTTATTTGTATAGCACACTTTCAACAACAAGGTAATTCAAAGTGCTTTACCTGATTAGGGTTGTCAGTTTGGTCGAGCGGCCATGAAGGCAAACATCCAATAAATGACCAGGAGTCAAAAAAAAGGCATAAGAAAACTATTACTGCAGGTATTAAAATAGTATACTCAGATTAATAGATCGTCTGAGAGAAAAATGTAATGTAAATATGTGCATGTATATATATATATATATATATATATATATATATATATATATATATATATATATATATATATATATATATATATATATATATATATATATATATATATATATATATACATACATAGACACACACACATCGGAAGAATCACTTCCTTTCTTTTTTCTAAGTGTTTTATTTTAAACACAGTCGGAGCACTTTCAGCCCTCAATTCAGTATCTTGTGTCATATCAATTTACTTCTCCAGATGAAAACACATGGTTAAAGCAGCTGAATAGTGCTTTCCAATATCACAAAATTGCTTTAATATTCCGGGATGAATAAGAAATGTTTGTTTTTTGTTGTCATTTCAGTGTAAATTGGAGTTTCAGAGCTGCTTATCTGGGAAGACGATCTCAGTTAAATGTGATGGACAGTGTCCCTGCTTACCTGGTCAGGAGTTCAGCAAACCACCACATAATACAGAGAAGGCTGGTACGTACAGAGCATCCCTGACTGACTTTCATCTAGTTAGAGACATAAGTAGGTCAATTTAGCAGATCCATATCTGCCTTCTTTTGTATCTGCATGCGATTTAAAGATTGCTTTGAACATGTAGATGATTCAGGATGTTATAGGAAATTGGGGTAAGAAGAACAAGGGGATGACTGAAGAAGATTTATCTTTTTCAGTCACTTTAAGTCCTAAAAAAAACTGTGACTCTCTCCCCACCCACTAAAGCCTTTTTTACTGGTTCTTCTTCAAACTCATTGGTAATTCTTAGTGCTTTCATTTTTTTCTCCCCTGTCATCCTTCCCGTTACTTGTTATTTTCTCCCTCTCACATCCTCAACCCACCCCTACCCCCCATTATGTGACAGCTGCAGGAATTGATGATGGAGTGAGTGTGTGTGTCCTATTGTTTGTCATGAAAATGGGATTTCGGCAGATGGATGGAGGGATTGTGGTGGAGAAATGTAATCTAAAAGAAAGCAGCACAGAAAAGGATGGATTGTTATTTTTACAGGCTTCCTTTATCTCAAGCAGGGAGGTGGGGAGGTGGTTTCACTGAATTTGTTGTGAATATCTGTTTGTCCCTCCATCAGTCTGTCTGTCCCAGCCTTCCTTGACAGATCTATTTTAATCAACCTCAGATTAGAGAGTATTTATATGGGTGCCAAGGTTCATCAGGCACATTTTAATGCTATCTGAAATTGTCTCCTAATTAAGGCCAGTACTGACTTTACATTCTCCCCTAATAGTTTAAGCCTGAATAATGGAGAGAGATTGATGCGGTTATAGAAAAGTGTTTTACCTGCTTGACTTCTGTCACTTTAATTCCTACTTGTCTTTGCTCAGATTAAACTATAATTATGTGTTCCATTTGCTGAGAGCATTGTGGTTCTTGAAATAAATAATGACTTTTTCTCAGGACAAACAAAAGTCTATTTATAAATCTTAGCTAATTATTAGACTTTTTTGTACTGCTTTATTTTGCTGATTATACCCAGTCTTTTTTCCTTCCATATTTTAAATTCTGCTCCTTTTTTCTAGCTAACTCTTTCTGCACTTTTCAGTCGTTCCTTAAACTATCCACCACACAACAGGTTCGAACGTTTATGCATTTGGAGGTGGCAGATATTTTTCAGTTTCACATTAGATCAACATGGCAAAATAGTGAACAGATGGAGATAGCAGTAAGTGAAGAAACATTTCTCTACACGTCCTATTGCATTACCATGGAAACAGTTAAATGATTGTTGCAATGTGATGTGTGCAATCAACTCTCTGGGTTTACTGATAGCCATAGGTTCCAGCTGGATTTGGACATTTACATCAGTCACAAATATCTCACTTGCACCTTTAGGTTTAGAAACATCACTTTAACTTCAAGGTTCTTTCACCTCTCAGTATTGGGTTCAATGTTGTTCTACTCCTGGATATTTAGGCCCTGCAAAAATAAAACTATGATGCAGAAATATGTCAAAGGTACACCTCTAAAACTTAGTGTTTTAGAGTAATTGTACCAAGGGCATAACTTTGATGTTCACATTGGTGGGGACACAATTTGGCGTAGCGCCCCAGCCCCACCATCCAAGCGGACCAAACTAGTTTTGTCCTGTGTCTTTGTACAGTATAGTCAAGAGTACACTTACCAACAAGAAGTCGGGTCACCCTATGGCAGACAGACAGCTGATCCATGTAAACAGCAACAACTTGCCCAAAAAAAATTGTTGAAAGATAAATATTTATATTAGGCTTGATGACTAAAATATGTACAGATAGTTATGGAGGGGTTGGGGGGAAAGGATTTTAAATGAATAAGGAAACGCACACATGCTGTAACGGTCTATTCTTCTCATTTGACACACACGTTGTACACGCTTGCAGCCACTGCGCACAGACTACGCGCATGGCATGCACAACATGCTTCTTGTAGTTTTATTTTTTAGCACACGTGCGTTTGATGTCACATCTTGCCCTTTTTCCCTGGCCTAGTATTGTTGCCATGCTGAGCCCGCTTGGTGGTGGTGACGGCCGGGTCTGGGATGCCCTCACCGCGCAGCGCAGCAGCTGCAGAGCTCCAGCTGGGTCATTCAGGGTTGATGCCGCTCGGTTAGAGGACCCACACATTCAGTCCAGCAATGTCCAAAATCTATAATATAATCTGTACGGTTTTTCCATTCATAATAAAAGGCTAAATCAAATAAGCTAAGTTTTATATGTCATTTATTCTCGCCAGAACCCGGTTGCTTAGCAACGCAGACATCTCGAGGCAGCACTCTCTTTAAAACCATTCATTGTAGCGTTTCTACGAGTTGCTGCAACTACGTATGGCACAATATGTGACAGAATAACCCTTTTTGAGTTTCACAATATCAATTTTTCCATCGTCAAGTTCGGGAGGCAGGAGCTCTTCATATAGGAGATTGCGAGTTTGCGTATGTTCTCAGTCTAAAACACCCAGTTACTCTGCTAACGGGAAGTTAGCAAAAGCCAACAGAAACCCCCCGTGTTCTGGCTGTGAAACTTGTATATACTAGGCTATATAATAGGCTAATGTCTGGCTGTTGACATCGGATATAATGTATGTCCCTTCAGGAAGAATTAAAAAATCAATTCGTCACCGGTGTCCCGTGTGTCATGTCAGATATTCCAACAACAATACATTATCCCTTAACATAGGTATAGCGTATGTCATCGTTAGTGTTACACTGAATTGGCATATGTTGTTTGTCTGACTTATAGTTTGGTGAAAATGAAAATAGCTCCGAATGTCCTCTCGCTTCCTTTTATTTGCTCGACATGCTAAGTTGATATTAAACTTCTGTCCGAAAAACAACCACGACAACGTACAGGAAGCGAAGCCAATCACAAAATACACTGGCGGGAGCAGGACTAAAGAGGGCAGAGTCAAAGTGAACACCTGCTGACGTGAACGTATCATTTTAATTTTGGTGTGGACAATTCAGCACATTGGAATATTGGTATGGACACGTCCACACCGTCCATACGCAATTTTACAACCATGAATTGTACTAGAGTATACTAGGGTGTACAAAGATATCAACCACATTTCTCTTAATAATTTCTAGAAAGACTGCTGCCAATTTTATGTCAGTGGTGTAAAGGCAAGTTCAAATATGTGTTTTTTTGTTTTTGGGTTTGAAGACTGTACTTCTTGCTAACATTTCTGCTGTATACTTTAGCAGCGTTATTTACACAACAATGATGCCTTGTGTTTTGTGTAGTGACTTCAGTAAGTGTAATATACAAGTATAAACAGCAAGTTCTGCCATGATTTCAGAACTAACTGAATTAACTTGTTTGCTATATGAACCAATTTGCAGCTACATTTAGCATTGAGCTGTTTGTTTTTAATTGGTTAAAGACCTGAAAGTGTCCCTTTTAAAAGAACATGTGTAAATTACATAAGCTAAGTCTATCCGAACATAAATTTATTGCTATTTTTCAAGCTGCAATTAGAAGTAAAATATCAGCTTTTTCATGTTAAAACAGTAATGCAGGAGAGGCAGAAGGACAAACATTTAGAAAGAGAGGAAACGATATTGAGGAGAGAATTGTACTATCATTGAAATAAATAAAAAAAACTCTTTTCCATCAGTTACAAAATTTGCTGCCTTTATGAAGAGAAAGTGGATGATGCATTAGCTTAACCCTGGCAGAATAAAACTAAGTAAAGCAGATGTCTATAAAAAAAAGAAACTTACAGGGCAGTTACCCAACAGATATTTTAAAATCTTAGCTGACTCAACATTGTTGAGATTCTGTGATTCACTCCTATTCCACAAATATGACACTACCCTTCCTATGTTGTAGACACATCATTGCAAATAACCCTTGGTTGGAAAGTTTTGCCTCGCTTCCACTCAGCAGTATGACATGGGTCGGTGCAGTTCGGTATGCTATTTTATGGTCCGGCGTATTCAGGAGTGAGTTTCCACCTCCAGTCGGACTCTCACTGGGCAGGCGGGGTTAAATCCAAATGTCTGACGTGGCGTCGTACTAGTGCGACTACAAACATGATGCACTAGAATGTCTCATGCTTGTCGTAAGCAGTGATATTTTTCTGTCCCCCAATCAAAGATCTGTGTTGTGTGTTGCTGGTAGCTCCACCCTAACCGTACCATACCATTGTCCCATGGATCTACAACTGAAGGCCAGGACTGGTGTAATACAGGTGGGTTGTATGAGCCACTTTTACAGTGGAAATAGACAACGTAGTGCACCGACCCTTGTCGCACCGCTCTGTGGAAATTAGACTTTTGAAAGCTACTAGGACCTTCCCTCAGACCTGATAAAAGCAACATTTAGAGGTAGTGTGGTGATTCTGAACATTACTTTCAAGTTGTAGTGTTGTTAGAGAATTGTTCTTGTTTTTGCTTAAAATTCCATTTTTATGTGATGTCGTTTGTCATTTCTTTGATCTAAGAAAATAAAGTCAACATAATCCAGAAAACCTTGAACTGTCCTAAATTACATGCAGTTCTTAAGCAGCATTACAAGTCTATGTAAATAGGCAGTAATACAGAATACTCCAGTATATTATAGGAAGGCTTACAGCATTAAAATTGCAAATTGCCCAACCCAGTATTAGTAGTAGTATTCTACTTCTGAACACTGAAAGGAATACTTTTAATTTATTGTTGTTTGTTTCCATTGTATGTATCACGTATAACTGACTCAATAATCAAAGAGAAATTGTGTTGATAACAAGTTCTGTGTTCCTACCTTATTAAATATTGGATTTATTAAGTGTCTGACAAGACTAGAAATGACACAGAATAAATTATTAATATTGTTGAGCTAAACACTCAACAATTTTAATAATTTATTCTGTGTCAATTTTAATGTGTTCACTTGGTGGGTAAACTGAGCCTTTTTAGTGATTATATTTCATGACATTGGTGCATACTAACTCACAGAGATTTCACTGTGGTTTCACAGAAGAACTGTGAAATTAGTACTCAATCGCGTAGTTCACTGCTGTGGAGGGTGCTGGAACAAATGTTGTTATATCCTCATGAATAAGGTAGAATTTGCAAAATCTGTTGTGACTTCACTAACTAATTAGCCTAAATGTAGCTATTTCTCAAGAGTTCGGATTTTGTGTACTCATCAATTATTGTCTTTGTCTGTGTGGTGTTTTTCCCCTCATACTGTTTATACTGGAATTATGGTTTAACATCAGTCTTTAAAAGATGTGAGGCACTACAGAAGTGGCAGCAGAAAGATACTGTGTTGGAAATTCTTTTTTTGTTTGTTATTTTAGATTATTTTTGCCTTACTGTTCTTTACTTCATTTACAAGTGTTGACATTTAATTTTTCACACCTCTAAAAAAACATCAGTTCTTCATAAAAAAAACTATATAGCCTAATTTATATTTATTCTGTTCTACATTTAAAGTAAAAATCTCTACTTTATTAAGACTTTGTTTGACAGCAAAAAACTAACATTTCTTTTATATAGTTGTAGATAATTTCAGGTAGTAAAGGTTTAACAATGGAGAACACTTGCCTTCAGTTACAATCATTTTATATAGCTTTCTATAAAAACTCATAGAGAACCTTTTCATTTCTAGCAAGTTTTTTCCTTCTTTTTTTACTTATTGACCTCTATTTATAGTTAATTTGTTTTGCTTTGCCGCTTGTTGCTTTCGGTACAGTTTCTTTTGTGCTTATCTAGTTGATCAAGCTTTAATTCGTTTTTAATTTACTGTACAGACAAATAACTTTCTTCAAATAAACCTTAACCTTTCGTTTTTTGCACTGGACAAGTCCAAATGGTGTCTGAAGCTGAGAATGTTGATGAATGTCAAATATTATACCATATTTGTAAGGTAAATGTATTAATAAATTATAATTTTGCATGTTCAAAATCCACTGCAGCTGTTTTCTTTTTGTAGTTGTCAGCAAAGGTTAGTGAACTGTCACCGTGGCGAGATCTAATTTGATCTGTCATCTCCCCCACTGCAGCAATGCTGTCACAGCGAACATCAACACTTCCCCATGTAAAACACTGACTCAAACTGGCACACAGAGATTCAGCAGGTGAAACTGTGTAAAATCCTACGTCTGTGTCGATTATGGTCAGTGAGATTTTTAAAGTGTAAATACTTCATTTTGTGTCAGCTTCGGTGAAAAAAATATATTAAAAGAAAAAACAGAGAGAGCTGTTAGAGCCTGAACAGAATAAACCCACTAACTAAATTAGATTTTTTTCTGGCATTTCTGTCTCAGTTCCACAGGCAGTAAACATGAGTACAGACTGTGCTCTCCTCTCCTCTGCCTCCACACTTCCTATCCTCATACCAACAGATGCCAATTGTGTAGAGATTTTCTTTGAGCCCTTACCAGTGTGAGGAGTCCCTGTAGATCAGCTTTACAATGTCTTAAAGAGTCTGCTTTTTCTTGTTTTCTGCTCTTATTTCTTTATTGAGCAAAAGTGGCATAGGAGATAGGAGTTTATCCTGTTACCGGTGGGTGGCCAGATTGAATGCTCGTTATGTCCGTCTCAGTCGTTTTGTCCTTGGGCAAGACATTTCATCTGTGTTGCCTACTAGTGGTGGTCAGACGAGCCTGATGTTGCCGATTATATGGCAGCCTTGCTTCTGTCAGTCTGCCCCAGGGCAGCTGTTGCTACAATGTAGCTTACCACCGTCAGTGTATGAACTGGTGACTGAATGTCGTTTTTGGAGTCCTTGGACTTGATAAAGTGCTATTCATATGCAGGCGGTTTACCACTTATTTTATGTTAGGTTGGGCACAAAATTTAAACATAAACTCCAGAATTTTCAAAATGAGAATATTTGTGCTAAGGATATATGTAATGACAACTGATATATAAACTCTATATTCAAATTCTTGTTTGTCATTCTAGTTGGCATAACAATGTAGAGTCTGCATCCACTGTTTGCATAAAAGAATAGGTTGCTTTGTCTGCAGAAATCAGCAAAATACAATACTCAGTGTCGCAGTGTGTCAGAGCATTTGTCACCTAGTTAATGGGTCACATTTAGGTCAAGTTTTTCAGAGTTTATGGGTTTTATGAAAGCACACAATTGTTCCGTTGTCAAGGATATCAATCAACTGATTAGTATCAAATCAATAAATAAATTGTTGTTCTTGATTCTAGTTCACTTAATAGTTGTCACTGTTGAGTGAACCTTATACATAGGAGAGATCATTTGTATCAAATGTGTCCACCTTACTTTAGATGCTTTCTCACCGCGGAAACCAATATGAGAATGCATGAAAACTGGGACTTCTGAGTAGAAAAATGCACGAATGTAAATGCTGCACCACTTTTGATCATTTTGTATAAAACAATGCATCTTTATTAGAAATGGTGATAACTGAGACAAAAACAAATGGCACAAATCCAAACATCTTTGTCTATGAGGGGGAGGCTGTGCTTGGGTTCTTAAGAAGAGCATACCACTGGAAAGGCTGGATATGAAGCAGTTTGTTGGGGTAAAAAGGATTTACAAACCACAAGCACTAAGCTTCTCAGTATGAAGGCCCCAAAAAGCTTAACAAAATGATTTCCTTGCTTCTTTGACTTTCTGTATACACCAGGAGCCTCTTGTCACAACGATAATTTGACATATGTCCATGATTAACCTATTCTGGACATGACCTGCAGACCGAGATCTGACAGTGCTCTACAACAGTGGTTCCCAACACACCTGAATATAAGCTGCACCAACTAAATAAAAAAAATACATTTTGTACATATATAAGCCTCACCTGAACATAAATCACACATTTTAATTTTGTAACATGAGATATTTACATAAAAAGATGGTACACTGAAGATTTTTTTTTTTTAATTTAAGACATGCTTTTTTTTCAAACTCTGCCTGAAAATTGCCAGTATGACAACACGGCATCAACGCAACACAACAGTAACATGTCTGGTTGGAAAATAAAACATACTTTAGCTACCAGAAAAGTCTTTAGTCTGTATCAACCTATGGACTGATTGGTCCTTTAAAGTTATGTCAGCCCCTGATTAGCCTAGCGTTGTGAGAGTGAGGTGATGTCATAGAATGGTGACGCAAAACATTGCTGAGGGCTAGATAATGGCTCCAGCATTTGCATCTGTAATGTTGAAAAACGGTGAGTGATGACTGATTTTAATCACTTTAATTACTGTGATGCACCTCTTGTTGCGTGTTAAGCCTACTTTATAGTTCTCCGTCTGCCGAGGAGCGGAGACACGCAGCACCATTATCAGTTGACTCAAGGGCCGTCCGTCACTCATGCAAGGACACATGAAGTAGAGCCCAATTTTTTTAACTATCTGTCAAACGCAATGGAGAGCGCACGTCTGTGATTGGTCAGCCCAACATCAGCCACATATAATTTAACCACAACAGTGCTCTATAGTTGATGTAGTTAGTAGTTAATGCAGCTTTTGGGCACTAGATGTGTTACTGACTTTTTGCGCCACTTTGCTTTGCTGAACCCGCCCATGTCTTTGCCCACTGTCGCATTCCTGAGATGGCAATGGAAACACAACTAGGCCGTGCTGTGCTGGACTAACCTGACAAGGCCCGGCCTGAGCCGACCCTAGTGAAAAGGGGGTATATGGGAGCTTATTCTTCTATGTGCGATATCCCCTCGGTGAACCACACACACCCACTCCCCAGATGAAGCCCAAATATGATTCCATTGATATGAATCTTGTGTGTTTACAAATATTTGTGACATAATACAGGTTTGATAGATCTCAAATTATGCTTTAAAAATTATTGTAGAATATTACAGTTCAGTTTTGACCAATCTTAGTGTTTGTGTTTATGAATTTTATGCCACGTTCAAACCACACACTTTGTCGCCTTCAAAAAACGCTCACAAAGCGACTAGTTTGAAGCGTATAAATTTTTAAGCCTGAAGCTTGCAAAGCCTGCCACTTGCTGAGCAAATAAAGAGCGTGTCGGCAGGGCTTCCTCTGTTGCCAGATGTTTTAAACAATGGCAGATCATATTGAGAGAGTGGGTTGGCTTTATTTGCTAAATAAAGCTAGACAACGTTAACATCAGGCGCATCAGCGCTGTTTGTGGATACAACCCATACTTAAGAGGCGTTCTGAGTTTGGAGAGTTTAACTGTTTGCTCCAAGAGCTGCATATGGATGAAGTTCGCTTTCAGCACCATCTTGAATGTGTGGTGACATCACCACTGTGAGACGCTCTGATTGGTTGACGCTCAGGGGATGACACCGAAAGTTCAGTTGGCTCAACTTCTGCGTTGCTGGCTTTTCCCGCTTTGAAGCCTGAAAAACTGTAAAACTTTCAGAAATTGCCGCGGCAAAAGCACAAAAAGCACCTCAGATACCTTTATTTTAAAATGTGTGAGACCCATTTTTTTATTTTTATTTACAAAGCTCTTTTCTACAAGACCCAGACTACATTGTTTCATGAAAATATTGTGCATTTTAGAAAATTAACAGAATTAATCTTTTAATTAATTAATTTATTTTTTTGGTCTGCATAGCAAAATAGTTGGACACCACTGCTTTATTCTGACTCGTAATGTTTAATACAATAAATAGAACAAATAAAAGAGTAAGAAACTGAATAGGAGAAGGGTAAAGTTAAATTACAATGTTCTTCCAAACGCACATGCAACACGTCGTCCTCAGATCATTTAGAGACCATGACAGCATTAAATGAATTGTAATTCATTGTATTGTGATCAACTGTTGGAGGAAATCGTACCAGGGTTGCTTTCTGTGTCTGCATTCTTTCTCAACAATGCAATTTTTGTAATTCATAATTTACTTCGTCAATACTTTCCTACAGATGCTGAATTATCTGGCTTTAACATGGCCCAGTTATGACTTCCTCATCATGTTCCACCTTCCATTTGATCAAAGGCATGCCTGTATGTGTCATTCATACGGCTAAGAAATTCACCTTGCCCTTGCGTAGCTTCACATGGCTATCCTGATGCATCATACTGCTCACTTGCTTAATAATGCACTCTGAAAGACGTTTTAAATCTGTGTAGCTAGTTCTGGACGGAGCACCATCTTCCACAAAAAGCAAGCATTACAAACAGAAAAGTCTTTTTCACTTGTAAAATAACAGTTGGCTGTTTCTTCTTAAAGACTGGTCGCCACTGAGCTCAACACCTCCTCACCATCAATGAAAAAGATGTGGAGGATCCTTTCAAGAAAATGTATACATCGGCTTCTTGTCATTTAAAGTGTATTGTATGAACATTACTAACGTCGATTAGGCTGAAGTAGTGGGACCTCCAGCCAGTAGGCCTAACTGAATAAACACCTGGTTTGCTGCACTTTTACACATTTTTCTTGTGCTTGCTGTTTGGTGAGGTTTATACCCCCCAAAAAAGCATAAACACACCTTTTTTTAAGCAGACTTCCCTCCCTTCCAACAATCACCTGACATCTGCTTCATAATTCTTGTAGACCGTAATAAGCATTTAATTGCTGTCACAAGAATGCCTAACCAACATGTGAAATGTGTTCTGATGTGTGAAATGTGCAAAACAGTATCCTTTTAAAGGTTGAAACTTCAACTGGCTTTCCTCTGTCCTTATCATATTTATCTCTACCTGTCTCTGAGACCGAGCACAGAGTCTATTACTGATCATTATCTGGCCTAACCTTAACTCACTGCCTGTGGGATTGCTTTGGGAGGTTGATAGCTTCGGGCACAGAAAAAAAAAATTCAGACATACCCTTGTATCTTTTTAATGAATCTGACCTATCCTCTTCATATCTTCTACCTGACTTTTGCAGTTCGTTTTTCTTTTTCCCTCTGTTACCTTGTTAAGAAGTGTCATCCTGTATCACTGCGTCCTATCATTTGATCTCTCTCCCTACCTTTCATTTTGATTTTATCAGACACCTAAAGTCTCAAGGTGATTACCGCCCACTTTTTCTGTTTGGAATAGAACAACTCTTTGTCTTTTCTATCACAAACTTAGTTGATTACTTAAACATGACAAAAACACCACTGACAAATTCAAGGCCTGTCTCCTGATGTGTAATGATGTATTTGAAGGTTGCAGGCACATATCTGTAGACTTTACCAAGCCTGGATAACTGAACTAAAAAAGCCTTCCACAAAGTTTAATATATAAATGATTGATGTAACTAGGGACGATATAATTTTGGCTGCTGTAGTTTGTCCTGCCGTTTGACCTGTTTAGCAACACAGAAAGCAACTGGAACTGCTTCAGCATCTCAAAATAGTCCAGAATTTCATGGATTGGCAAGATGCAAACCCCTCTAGCCCACCCCATTTCCTATGGATCCCAGTTTGCAGACATAAAACAGAGTGCATTTGCAGATGTGATGATCAGAAAGAAGGATAGAAGATCAGTCCAAGTTATGAAATTTGTGTTTTATATTTGACTTAAAGCTGCAATTCCTATAAAATGTATTTTACCTGAATGAGCCAGTATAGAATTCAAATGAATGAATGACACACTTGACCATGGTTTTACAATATTATGGAAAAAAAAAAACATTTTTAACAAAAGTGTACACTGTAAATTGCTTTTATCTGTGCCTCCTATGTTCTATACCAGTTTAACTCTGTTCAGAGTGGAAAACAACTCATAGTTTATCTTGATTGACCGCATACCTGGCTGTCAATTTCCCGTTCAGGCTAAATAGAGTGCTGAAGGTATAATTTCAGACCTGCTTTAATGGGTTCCAGTAAGATATTAGGTGGAATTACACACCCAGTCACCTCATTGCTTAAACAATTAAAATTCAGTTGTTTTGACTACCAGGCAGTGTTATTTTTTTAGGGTGAGCTAAAAGACATAATAAAATGCTGCAGTTTAGATTCCAACAACGCAAAGCATCCAATTTAAAATGGAGAAAACCTGCTTTAAAACAATAGTATGTCCCTTTAAGCACAACAAACCACCACGAAAAACCAAGCACAGACCGTCTTGTTACAAATGTCTAATACTTGAATGCCCCTGATTAAGGGTTTGAACTTTATTTTATTCCTCTGATTTTTTTTCTGTCAAACAACGTGGCATAACACTGCACCACATTGTTTAACACAATTGCTAATCACACTAATAAAATTAAATCAAACAAAACACATTGGAAAGAGCTTTTTTTTTTGTTTAATGATGCCTAGGCTACCTTTATTTAAAGAGAAGCTCACACTGACATCTTTTCTGGGATGCAGAAAGGTTAATAAGCACCTCATTGAAGTCAGGTGATTGATGGATTCCAAACTTCCCCGTCATCATACTACCTACTCTAGCTATGCCAAACCAGACACTCGTGGTAGGGGCACTGTTTAACAACTGTATATAACTGCCATACGTTGTTGTACGTCCATCATAATTGGCTGAAGCCCATGGCCTTGGTCTGACTCTGGGCTGAACAAAATTAGCCCCAATGGGCAGCAAATTTACTCCATACTCCATAACTACATTGAGGAAAAATTTTGTGGTTTTCTTAGGACGTTTGGGCACCAGTGGTGTGAATTTCACAAAATGTGATGTCATATTTTTAACTTATGTTAATCACATAGCTATTTGAACATTTCTATTTTTCTTAACACTGGGGAGGGCTTAGCCCTACTTGCCTGCTTATACCAGCCATCTCTGCTACCGGCCTCAGTATTTTTAAAATTATTGTAGCCAAAACAGCTTCTTAAGCAAAGGTTTCCGGCTGCTTTCTCTTCTTCTTTTTTTTGTTCTTTACTCTATTGCAGATTTGTGAGGTTTAAACTTTCAACTATTTGCTAAAAGCAACAAAGGTCAACAAAAAAAAGCAGAAAATCGTACATTTTCTCACAACATGATACAAACTTTTTAGCACTGTTTCATCACCTTTGGATATCTACCACTGCACAGTCATTGCTGGTGCTCTTGGTGGTTGCCATGGTGAACTGATCAGAAATTCATGCTCCAGTTGAGCCTGTTGTTTCATGTCAATAACTGATCGCTGCTTTCCAGCACCACATGAGATTATAAAGGATTGCTTTAATTTTGTTTTCATAATGTCTTACAAAAAATGCCCGTTTGTAATGTTACCACTTTAATGGTTGAAATATTAAATTCTTGCTTTAAAAATAAGCTTACTGTCAGTGAGACCAGCATTAAACACCTCACCATTTTCTCAATAAATATATTTCTAATGAGGCTAATTACAATAGGTGTTGGTAATGGCTCAAGTAATCCACATTTAAAAAATATTAACACAAACTTATCCATAAATTATTTCTAAGAAAGCTGAATGACAGAAGGGATAAGTACAGAAAGCAAAGCCTACAAAAGACACAAAAAATGCGTTATTTAGAAGCAATATTGTCCTCTATCATGGAAAATTAGTATCAGTCAGTTTAGTCCTACTTGATGGCCTATAGTAAGGTTTATCATGACCAAGGTAAAAAACCTCTAGAGATGGATAAAACCAGGGAGCTCTTGAGATGATATTGGTGCAAAACATACCAATACTACTGGTTACCAGACCCGGTGCCAGGGCAATCTAAGATAATTTTCACTATGGGAACCTCAGGGTAAATTGACCGGAACCTCCCGATATGCATGTGTCCCCACTTCATCAGGCCGGGCTGACGGGGTTGTTTTCGGGGCCATTTCAGGAACCCATGGAGTACCTGTAAGGGGGTGTGTACTCGGAATGTCCGATCGAGTCGCTAAGCGGGAGCTGTGGTTAAGTCGTGCTGATTGGTTGTAATTCAGAGGGAAATAAGCAGACGTTGCCAAACAACCGGCTTTGTAAAAATAATAATAGTTAATGGCAAAGTAGTTTATAACAAACAGCAAACTGAAACACAGCAACAAGCCCTGCTTCTTCCATGTTGATCTCTTGTTATTTCTGCTGCTCTGGGCGCCTTTTTGAGCTGAACTGTGACGCTACTCGCTGCTGAAACTGTGATATGCGGTTGTCTTTAGATGATTCCTTTAAGGGCCTATTGTGTATACAGACTGAGAGGAGCGGGCCAACAGATTACCCCGTCAGAAAAAAGATCTGGTTAAATTACTCTGAAGTTCCAATTGTGAAAACGTACCTTTTGTAAGCGCTACTGGTGGTGGGTGCAGCTGTGAGGGAAATTAGTAGCCTACCACTCACTTCACTGCTGCAATCGTTTCTGCTGTCAACTATTTTGATGTTTGCTAGCTGCTACCAGACGTCAGTAGCTCTCTTCTTTAAAAGAAAGCCCGCCTAATTTCCCAGTGCTTCCAAATATAGGTCACCTCGGTGCCAGCAAGTTTTATATAATCATGGAAAGTAAGTTTTAAATTCTTATCTATGACCCACTAAAGGTAAAGAAACTTCCAAGCTCCCGGGCTCAATTTCAACACCATCCTATCCCTGCTTGTGATTCAAATGACGTGTGCCAATCAATGAAACAATCATAGCTGTAGAAACAGTAGACGCTTTTGTCAAACCACTCAGAAAGCAAATAAATGACAACTTACCGTTTGAATAGACATTTCAAAACCCAGAACAGAGCCACCTCAAACAAAAATTGTCTTTTTACATCCACAACGGTCCAGTTAATGTCCTCCTTTAAAATAGTAAACAACAAGTCTTGCGTCTAAAATCCAACATCATTTGTCTCTCAAAACCTTGATAATTCCCTTCCTTGTGTGTATTTCTCACATAGTTTTTATCAGAACTACCGTTGGCATGTAAGTTAGCCTAACAATAATGCAGCACACTTCTTCTTCTTCTTTGTGTTTATAAATGGCCTGGAAACAACAAATTGGTGCGTTGGAGCATACCGGCTGGTATGGAGTATGGACCAGAGTCAATAGATTGTATGGTTGAAATTTAGGGCATTGTAATCTGTCTTGGGCGGGCCTGATACCTGAGTGGGCGGGCCCGTTCTGCCCATGGCGCCCGTCCTGCTGGGTACAGAGGTATTTCTAAACTTCCAGATGTACTGATGAGCACAGTTGAAGCCTTATTTTGGAAGTTAAAAGATTTTTCTCTATCACCTGTTAATGACCAGGTGCTCCATTCCAGATTTCTGATATGGTCTGATGAATCAACAAATAATCAGAAGAGTTCTCCAAGAAGCAAGGACTACTTGCAGAGAGCTACACAAAGAAATGTAATTGTAAGGTACAATTCTTCCAATCCATAAGATTTCACTGCAGAAGAAAAAAGTGGGTTGATCGGTCAATAACAATTACCGATAACATAGTCTGGTCAGATGAGACCAAAACTGAACCCTTGGATGTTACACACACTGGTGGAATATTGGAAGAGCAATTCCATCATGCCAAAAGAAAAGTTAGAAGATGGAGAATATAACAGTGTGGCTGTCTTACTAAATACGGTGTTGGGTTGTGTCATATAATTGAAAGGAGGATGAAGTGGATCATTCCTGGTAAGAATCTGAAGATTAAATGAGGGTGGATTTGTCAGCAAGACAATGATTCCAAACACAATGAATTGTAAGTTGCCAAAAGATTTGACAGACACTTTGTTTATAAGGTCCGCTCAAAATGAAACATGATCAGTTGATGTGACTAGTCCCTAATACAGAGGACCTCTTGGAGTTATGATAACCAAAGAAGTCCTCTTTACGAAGGATTTCATAAATTTCAGGAAGCATGTTTAATACCTATTCCCTGTGCCATTTCATTTAATTCCACATTGCTAAATTTATGGTCTAATTTCTGTTTTCTTTTTGTGTAGGAGATATTTAGGTCATTGCTGAGTGAGAGCTGGTGGAAATTTCAATAGCCTTATTATAAACATATTTACTGCAAAAAATGTAGTACTTTTTTCCATACTGTATATCTCTCTCTTCAAATCAAATGTAAAACAAAGCAAAGGCAAATATTTAAGCCTCTGATGGTTGGAGAATGTGACTTAATTTAAAACAAAAAAGCAGCCATAAGTAATTTCCTTGTCATTTTTCAGTTTAAAAAATAAACAATATGTAGTAAGTGTTAAATGCATTTAGTTATGCTGATGCATTCTTACTTTTTACTTGAAAAGATTTTGAATGTGTCTGATAAAAGGGACTTTTAAAAGCTTCACTTTTGATGTCTAAAGCACAGGTTGACACAGGTTGAAGTGTCAAACCTCCCTGGAACAATTCAGACACACAGAAAATTAAATCGGAAATCCAGTAGCATTCACTCAAAAAAAAGGGAAAAACGTAGATGTGCAAAGAGAAATAGGAAATAAACCACTCAAAGCAATGAAAGTAAGAGAAACTGAAAAGTGGGAATTATTAAAGTGGTTTTCTAGGTCCAGAAAAGAAATAAGGGTATCTACAACCAGGTGTGATAAGTGACAAGTTTTGAAAATTGGAGCATTGATGGAGTAAGTAGAAAAGAAAGTAGGAATAATCACTAGAAGGGATTAAGCAGGGCTAAAAGGCAATGAAGAACACCTAAAACTCTGGACCTTTAATGGGTTTAGTTTTTTATATTTCTTTTTTTCCCAAGCCTTTATTGAGCAATTTAGCCCAGAGTATACACAGAAACCAATCAAAGCAGGTTGAACAACAGATTAAAAAAACACGAAACATCAAAACATCGGCAAGACATAGCTTCCTCCCAGAGTTCTTCTGATAATGCTGAACCCAGGTCCCTTGTCAAGGCCTTCCTTATTAAGGATGAAGAAACAGTTGAAAGTGTGTTAAAACAGTTCACAAAGGTTGAGACCAGATGTCTGGAATCTGGAGAGGATCTTAGGTTTTCATAAATGGGGTGGGGACAAGGTTTAGATTCTAATGATGTAAATATCTCTTTAACATAATGCCTAATTTGAAGATAACGAAAAAAGTGTGAATTTGGGAGATTAAAGCTGCTAGGAAGTTTTGAAAATGGTGGGAACTTCCCCTGAGAGTGAAGATCTGAAAAACTGACAATGCCTTTCCTTTTCCAGTTTGCAAACGGCCAATCCAACTGTCTTGGTTTAAATGCATGATTCCGGCAAATAGGACCAAATATAGAGGCATTAGGAATGTTGCACGCCTTTTTAATCTGACGAAGAATTTTTAGATAATTTTTTCATGCTGAAACTCAACCTGATTTGCTTGTCGAGTAATAAAGGGCCAGAAAATATGAATGCAGAAAGGGATATGTTCTGGTTATAAGAGGCTTCTATCCTTGGCCATAATGGTAACTTGCCAAAAGTTGGGTCAGATAAATCTTCCTGATTCCAGTATGTCAAAGCTCTCATATTAGCTACCCAGTAATAATGTTTTAAAACGGGGAGACCTAGGTTGCCCCTCCCAGCTGGTTTATGGAGGTGACACTTGGAGATTCTGTGTGATTTGTATCCCCAAACAAATTGCATTATGATGGAGTCCAGTCTTTTAAAGAAAGATGCTGGTAAAAATAAAGGTAGATTTTTAAAAATATATAGCAACTTTGGCAAACATACCATCTTAACAGCATTAACACGACCAATCATGGAGAGAGGTAGGATTCTCTAGCCATCAATACTGGCTTTCACATTTTCTACCACTTCTAAAAAGTTGGACTCATAAAGGTACTCGGGCTTCTTGGTCAATTTAAGGCCTAAACAACTAAAAGGGTGATTGGTCATCGTAAACGGCACTGTTTTAAGAACATTTTCAGTTAGAGTAGCAACTACTGACATGAACTCACATTTCCCCCAGTTAGTTCTGTAGCCAGATATACTACCGAAACGGTTTACATACTTTAAAAGGCCGGGAACAGCTACCTGCGGGTCATCCAAGCAGATTAATAGGTCGTCTGCATACAGGGTCCCACGAATCTCTGTTTCTCCAACTCTGATTCCTCTCATTTCTGGGTGCTCTCTAATACCAATTGCTAAGGGTTCCAAACATAAATTGAAAAGTAACGGGGATAAAGGATCTCCTTGACGAACTCCACAGTTCAGAAATATAGGTTTCTATTTTTTTCATTTGTGAGTATGAAATAAAGAATGTGGGTGAGCATACAGCATTTCAACCCAACCTATGAAAGTGCTGCCGAATTCGAACTTCTTTTGGGTAGCAATCAAATAGGGCCCTTCTATGATGTTGAATGCCTTGTAGGCATCCAAGGAGAGTTTTGAAGCTCCAACACTTTCACTATGGTCCACGTATAATATGTTAAAGGTTTTCCGCACATTACAAAATGAATATCTGCCCAAGATGAATCTAGTTTGGTTGGGATGTACTACTTCAGCTATTTACTTCCCTAACCTTGTTGACGACACTATTCTTAAAATTATTTTTTGCTGTTTTGTCCTCTGGTCTAGAGTGTCGAAGTAAAGACATGAATATAATATATAAAGACATAAACTCTGAAATTTAAAATTTTATCTGGATGTTCTTGAAGAATTATAATACACACAGACTTCCACATACACAGAGAGCTTACCTTGTAATTCTAAAGGTAATGTCACTCGGAGTGCCTGAGAGATAAATGTTATCTGTCCTCTGATGCAGCTCCTGTCTGTTACCTCGGGCATTCGCTGTTTTATAGAAGCCGTCGTGCAGAGGCTCAAACTATTACTGAAAATACCATGTATGTGTACATGTCTCCGTGTGCATGCAGGACACAATTTCAAAACAGGATGAGAAGTAGGACACGGAAAGAAATCCATACGCATAATGAGTACAATTCTTAGCCTAACTTTATGTGTCTCTTTGGTATGTTTGTGTGCTATAGTTGTCTTTGATGTTCTTCTGTAGATTTTTTGATCCTCTAACAGAAATCTGTTATCCACGTCTTTATGTAAATAATCACTGGTCTGTTCTATTGACCTGTGTGTGTGCAGAGTATATCTGCGTCTCTTATGTGCGCCTTGCAGAAGTGTTCAAGCATCTAAACTTTTTAAAGATGGGTCACATTCCAACCACAAACATTAGTGCATTTTATTGGAAATGTATTTGATAGACTGATACAGAAGACTGTGTGATTGTGAAGAAGAAGAAATATATACATGGTTTTCTAAGAGGTTTATAATAATTCTGGTAGTAATTGCAGTAATTACCAACTCAGGTGGAAGAAACTACTCAGCTCTGACCATCACCCTGAACACATTATTCTTATGGTAACAAAGAGTGGTGACAACATGTTTTAGAATGGCCCAGTAAAATTCAAAACTTAAGTAAAACTAGAAATCTATGAAAAGACATAACAAATTTTGTTCACAGTTGGTGTTTATTCAACCCACCTGAGTTTAAGCTATTTTGCAAAGATGAATGGTCAAAACTTTCAGTCTCTGAATGTGAATAGCTGTCGAGAGATACCACAAAAAACTTGCAGTTGTAATTTAGGGGTGTGCTGATTCACCATAAATCAATTAATTTCAATGTGAAACTTGCGAAATCGATAGCAATTCAAAAGTGTTTAAAAATCTATTATTTTTCATTATAATTAAATGAAAAAAACATAAATATCTGGTCTGGCGCACGGACATTTTTAGGGGATAGACCGGCGAAACAGGATGTTGCAGCTAGTGTTTCAGTCATGCAAATTTACAAAATAGAGCAAATATTTTGCACTTTAAGGTGCGTTTCCACTATTGGAACTATGGGGTATTTTGACCGGACCTTGCCGATATGCACATGTCTCAACTTCATCAGACTGGGGCCCTTTTTGGGGCCATTTCAGGAATCAACGGAGTACCTATTTGGGGGTATGTACTTGGAATGGCCCGATAGAGCCGCTCAACGGGAGCTGTGGTTAAGTCGGACTGCTGGCGAAGCAGTTTATAACAAACAGCAAACAACACAGCCACAAGCCCTGCTTCTTCCATGTTGATTTCTGGTTATCTCTGCTGCTCTGGGCACGTTTTTTGCACTGATCCGTGACACTACTTGCTGCTGAAACTGTGTGATATGCAGATGTCTTGAAAGGGTCGATTGTGTATGGAGACACGGCGGCTGCGAGGAGCTGGCCAACTGATTACCCTGTCAGAAAAAGATCTGGTTAAATTACCCTGAAGTTCCGACAGGTGTCAAACATCCCATTGGTCAAACTGATGCAAAAACTATGAAAACGCTGTCCAAAGTTAGAGTTCTGTTTAAAATTGACAGCAGGGAAAAACCAGGACTGGAATATACACTTATAAGTGTCTTTGGTAGAATTGAGAGACTGCTTTGTATTTTATTTTACTTTGAAAAGAAAAATAATATTTATTTTCTCAGAATATTATTTCAGATTTTTGTGTAATTTTTGTCCTGTATGATTTAACAAGGGAACTATTATTGATATAGATTTATTTTCTAATACAGAAAATTAATTATTTCTATTTAGATTTTAAAGTCATTTATGTAATGGTTGAAGCTGATCTGAA
The DNA here is from genome assembly GCA_963556495.2 of Valencia hispanica. NCBI lineage: Eukaryota > Metazoa > Chordata > Actinopteri > Cyprinodontiformes > Valenciidae > Valencia > Valencia hispanica. Next base: position 30,742,285 of record OY747702.1, on the reverse strand, counting down.
GTTTGTGTAATTATTCTTTTCAACGACAAACTGTAGAGCAGGAACACTTTAAATATGTAAGTCAAAAGTCTTCTTCAAGTGCCAAAACAGATTTCCTTCAGCTTTCATTGAAAATATGACCTCTATGTGATTATGAAGCATATTTTGGACAGGTGTTGGTTTGATTTGGAGTTTCAAATAAATAAAAGACAGGACATCAATTGGTTTGGATACTTCAATAAATGGAAACTGAATGGCTTTAAGAATACAAATTAGCCATGAAGCAATGAATTACAAACCCTATATGGGGTAAAAATATGCAACATAAAGAATCGTGTTATAATCGAATTGTAGCACCCGAATCGTAATAGAATCGAAATTGTGAGGCACCCAAGATGGCGCACTCCTATTGTAATTGCAGAAAAAAGTAGTTCAAGAAAGTATTGACTTGGATGGGCTGAAAACGGGCGCTCTGAATTATGAGACAAGTGACAAAAGCTATCCTTAAAAATATTATTTCAGTTTGTTCAAGATGTAATTATTTAACACAATTTTTTTTATAGAAAACTGAAATCCCGACCGTTTTCCCCTTTGCACTATACCGCTCGACAGAGATTAGACTGGCAGGTTCTGTGCAAGCTGGAGAATGAGTCTGCCCTTTGGACTCATCTATCAAGCTCTAAAAATAAAAAAGAACGAGGGGAAAAATCTGTCAATCACATGCATGATAAGGAGAAAAGATGACAGAGACTGAAAAACAAGGCAGAGTCTGCTTGATTTGTAGGCAGACTTTGTCAGTCTAACCAGGTTTTTTTCTGTTTACTTGTTTATGTTTTGTTATCCGAGATGTCATTAAATATATGGTTCAAATGGTGCTGTGTGTGGGTAGAATGATGAAAAGAAGCATCTACATGCATGGCCCTGCTGCCAAAGCTTTCTTTATGGTTGCATGGAGGAGTGAGATCTAGAATAAATGTACAGACACATTTATCTACAAAAATACAACAGCCACTGAAAAACCACTATTCATTTTTGTTTCTGAGCCAAGAGGACATGAATTTAAAATAAATCTTTGTTATATGAGCTCAATTGGGTTTTACCATAAGATCATTTATTTGAATCGGAAGAGCGACTCCAAATGGATTGAAATGAAAGCAGACAAGGAAACAACAAAATAGTCACTAAATTTGTGTGCCTAACAGTCAAGAGATAACAAAAGCTTAGTATGTGTTATCAGCCCTCTGTGTCTGCTCAGGGAGAAAAAACAAAAGAAAGAAAACATTCATAAAGTGAATCTCTGATAAGAAGCGAGTAAAGATAAATTCTTTTCTGCAGCGATAACGGAAACAGAGTGACTGCATGCTTTCTCATTATTTCGTGTTTTTGTGTCGTTTTGTCTGCAGGCTGCTCAGATGCAGAGCTACACAGTCTGGCTGCCAGACTGAAGGACTGGTTTGGAGTTCTGCACCTCGATGCCAACAGAGACCTCAAATCCTCTGACAGTTTTGACTCCACCACCGGACGTGAGTGCTTTACTTCCCCTCTGTGATATATTTTTTTTTCCTCTCTTTGTGCGTGTATGTGCTATCTATTTCTGCTGAACACACATTCACACACGGGCTTTTTGAGCAAGCGAGAGATGATGTTGACGATGACAGTGACCCTGCTGTATTCCCTGTTATGTCAACATGTCTTAACACATCTCAGTCCTGTCACTGTCAACACTTGTGTTCCCTCAGATCTTACTGTGCCTCTGAAAAAAGATTAGAAATGATCCAGACACGTTCTCGACCTTATATATATATATATATATATATATATATATATATATATATATATATATATATATATATATATATAATATATATATATATATATATATATATATATATATATATATATAAAAGAGATGGGCATTCGATATATGTCTTCATATATGTCTTCATCGATCATAGGGAGAGTTAACGATCGATTTTTGATTAATCATTAATATTTTTATGTTAAAATTAATTGTTTGTAGGCTATATTAAAATGCAGTGAGAATAGAAAAATAGCGTGTTTCCTCATTGAGATCTTCATTACAAGTGGGACACCTCTTGTGGAAGTTAAATGGAATTAATTCACGGTAGTTGCACAAAGAAAATATGCGCTATAAGCAGCGGAGCCGACAGCTAAAAGACGGTACTCATTAACACAGCTCATATTTTTTTCTTATCCAAAAAAGTAAAAAAAAAAAAAGTCATGTTAAACAATAACTTAATAAAAAATATAGAATACTTATAGGTCTGAAGGTTTTGTGTTACATTTGGCAAAAAGAGTTGAGAAAGAGGATGAGAGAGATCAGCGTACCTAACAATAAATTAGGCTCATTAACAGAGTAAAAAAGACAAAAAAAAGAAACCGTAACTTATATACAACTTTAGCATGGGTCTACTGATTTTTGTTGAGAAAGATGAGCATGTTAACATGCGCTGGGGTCAGAAGCGAAAGCAGCCTGGTGAGCAGAGTGACAGTCATCAGGCTGCTGTCGCGTCTGACCTGCAGCCCAGAGATCACCTGCTGTGAGGGACAGATGTCACTGTGATACACATACCTCCGTGCTAACTTGGCAAGCCTCTGGAATCTTGTTTGATTCATTTTCCACCAGTCTGTAGGGGTGCAATCCAGGGGTTGCGGAGCCTCCCTCAGAAAGTAATCGGTGAGTAAGTTTCTCTGCTCGTTCTGCATCTCGGCTCCTCCGTGCTAACACCGACTTCTAACCAGGGTTGGAAGTGCGTTCAAGTACTTATACACAGCTTCGCAGTGTTGGCAGTGAACCTAGACTTTTTTGTTTGTTTATTTTTTTAGTCAAAGTGGTCCAACACCACACTTTGCTGCGACTTCTTCATGACAATGCCACTTTTGAAATACACAGAAACTGGCAAGAAACTGAGTCGGCCTGTGGGTTTTATTTTCTGTCATCGCCCTCATGTGGTAAAGTGTTTAATTACTGCCACATAGAAAAATTAATCGCATTCCTTCAAAACTCACACTACGCAACAGAACGTGCGTTAATTGATCGGTTAAATGTCATTGATGAAATTCTTAATGATCAATTAATCCATCCATCCATCCATCCATTTTCTTCCGCTTATCCGGGGTCGGGTCGTGGGGGCAGCAGCCTAAGCAAAGAGACCCAGACTTCCCTCTCCCCAGCCACTTGTTCCAGCTCCTCGGGAGGAACCCCAAGGCGCTCCCAGGCCAGCCGAGAAACATAGTCCCTCCAGCGTGTCCTGGGCCTTCCCCTGGGCCTCCTCCCGCTGAGACATGCCTGAAACACCTCACCAGGGAGGCGTCCAGGAGGCATCCTGACCAGATGCCCAAGCCACCTCAACTGACTCCTCTCGATGTGGAGAAGCAGCGCCTCTACTCTGAGCCCCCTCCGGATGACTGAGCTTCTCACCCTATCTCTAAGGGAGAGCCCAGACACTCTGCGGAGGAAACTCATTTCAGCCGCTTGTATCCGTGATCTCGTTCTTTCGGTCACCACCCAGAGTTCGTGACCATAGATGAGGGTAGGAACGTAGATCGACCGGTAAATCGAGAGCTTCGCCTTTTGGCTCAGCTCTCTCTTCACCACGACAGCCCGGTAGAGCGCCCGCATAACTGCAGATGCCCCACCAATCCGTCTATCGATCTCCCGCTCCATTTTTCCCTCATTCGTGAACAAGACCCTCAGATACTTAAACTCCTCCACTTGGGGAAGGACTCTATCCCCGACCCGGAGGAGGCACCCCACCCTTTTCCGGCTCAAGACCATGGCCTCGGATTTGGAGGTGCTGATTCTCATCCCAGCCGCTTCACACTCGGCTGCGAACCGCTCCAGCGAAAGCTGTAGATCACGCTCCGATGAAGCCAACAGGACCACATCCTCTGCAAAAAGCAGAGACCCGATCCTGAGGCCACCAAAACGGATCCCCTCAACGCCTTGGCTGCGCCTAGAGATCCTGCCCATAAAAGTTAGGAACAGGATCGGTGACAAAGGGCAACCTTGGCGGAGTCCAACTCTCACTGGAAACAAGCCCAACTTACTTATCAATTAATCGATCGTCGATTAATTATGCCCATCCCTATTATATATACCAAATTTTTCTTTTTCCTCCTCTAGATTTTGACACCAGCATCTTGCCCATTTGTAAGGACTCACTGGGTTGGATGTTCAACAAGCTCGACATGAACTTCGACCTGCTGCTGGACCAATCCGAGCTAAATGCCATCTATTTAGACAAGTATGAGCTGTGCATGAAGCCTCTCTTCAACTCCTGTGACTCTTTTAAGGACGGCAAGCTATCCAACAACGAGTGGTGTTACTGTTTCCAGAAGTCTGAAGGTAAAGGAGGGGAGGGACAAATGGAGGGGTAACACAGAAACTGTTGAAAGCTAACACACATACAGAATTCAAAGGAGAAAATGAGTCCTAAGTTACTCTGAGAAGGTTTATTTGAAAATGTGTTTTTTAACTTCTCATAAGTCAGTGTAACTAAATACCAGTATGTTCAAATATTGATAAACTGGCACAAACTTGAAAAACCGTATTACAGTCTGAAGACAATTGTGATGCTATTGCAGCCTTGAGACTCATCAAATGTTGCAATAACCCAAATAGATCATTTCAGAAAAATACCTTTAAAGCATAGAGCTCACAGTGTCTTGGCAATCCTTTACTGTAGCAAGACCTGGCCAGCTCACATCATAGCACCCACCATTAAATGATGAGGGAAGTGTATATGAGGATTGGGGAAATGTGGGAATATCTGTAACAATTTAAATCTGAAACAGAATTTAAGGATTTTACTAAAGATATTTCGGCTAAAGGGCTTAAGACTAGCTAATTGGCAGTTGGGGACCTAATGCTGTCCCCAGAAAAATAATTATACTACAGATTTTGTTTTATATCTTTTAATAAAAACACACAACGTCTCTTCGTTCCACTCCTCTTATTTGCCCAATTTGGAGGTGTTTGGAGTATTCCACAAGGAGGACACAATAATGAACCACTTTGATCACTCGGATATTTGTGCATGCTCAAAACGGTGAGGAAACAGCATTTTTGCATGTTTCCAAACATTTTAAAAGAAAGTTACTGTATGTTTTAAAAATTAGTTCTGACACAGTAGAATGTAGTTAGCAACATATTGGCTTTGCAGAACTTGGGCAGGTTGAAAGGCCACCATAACTCTTTGTAGCCGGCAATCCTTTATATTAACTTTACATATGTGATCATATTTGGTCTGTAAGTCTGTATTACTATTATTGTCCTCAAGTCAACCTTTGCAACTGTCTTCAAATGATAATGTTTTTGAGACCAACCTCAATTAAATTAAATTATGGACAACCCTGAGCATCCTCTTCATGAGACTGTCATACAACAACAGAGCGTCTCCAGTCAGAGGCTTCTTCTTTTTCGCTGTAATACAGACCGCTACAGGAAATCCTTCCTGCCCACAGCCATCATCATCTACAACAACTCCTTAAAGAATTAATTATATGAGCTATACCAACACTTAATTTCCCTCTGGGATCAATAAAGTATTTTTGAATTTTGAATTGAATTTGAATTTCCACAAGTTAGACACAATTATAAACAAAAGAAAATAATGGTGAATATTTTTTAATATTAAGTGTTCATAAGCAGAGTTGTCTGGGAGTTGCAAGTATGTAAGAACGGACTGGGTGTATTGGAAAAAATTAAAACAAGCACTGAAGAATCCATGGGGGGAACTCTGAGTGTGACTACAGCATGGATGGTTCAGAGGAGGTGGGGGACAGGGATGATTTTAGAAACAAGATATAAGGAGTGACAAGACAGGTGTATCAAATCAGTTGATATGTTTCAGTTTTGTTATTACTTGATGTAATTAAGTCATTTTGCATCCTCTTTCATTACAGGACTTCCTTGTCAGACTGAGAAAAGCAGGATCCAGAATCAGAGTCGAAGAAAGAGCCTAATAGGTCAGTCTGAAAAACTGATAGCAGTCATTCACCTTCTGATGTCCTTTGTTAAAACACATACACACACGCTAAATCACAGAACACATCTCTCTTTTTAATATTTCAAAAATTCTCAGTGATAGATTTTAAAAGCAAACTATAAGGCACATCACCAGGCATTTTGTATAAATACCACCATTACCATTGGTTTGGTTTTGTATTGTTTCTGCTCACAGCAAAATGAGTTGAGAAATGAGCTGCGACTGGGTCAAATGAAGGTAACAGAAAACAGGTGTGTGTGTGTGTGTGTGTGTGTGTGTGTGTGTGTGTGTGTGTGTGTGTGTGTGCGCGTGGGGGAGGATGAGTGTTTGTGGATGGTTGTTTCTGTCTGTGTTATTGAGAGTGACTGCCTCCACTTAAGCAGGATGTATGGTTGTTGTCCTGCAACCTTCAGAGAAGTAATTGATTGTTAAACTCCCTCTGTGCATACACAAGAAGTTTCTACTTCCGGGCGCAAAAGCATTGCCTCTGCTGAGCAGCAATCGGATTATATGTTTCATCCTTACAAACTTAATGTTCTTAACCTTTTCTTTCTCCCTTCCCTTAACTTCTCTTTCTTTTTCTTCCTTTTCAAATGTTTCTAGGCTCCTATATTCCTCGCTGCACTGAGGAGGGCTACTATAAACCAACCCAGTGTCATGGCAGCACCGGCCAGTGTTGGTGTGTGGACAAATATGGCAATGAGATCGCAGGATCCAGAAAACAAGGCAACCCTAACTGCGGTAAAACCATTACCAGTAAACCATGTATTATACTGTTCTAACATATGCAAACTATTAACGGCATGATTGTGTCGTTTTCCTGATGGGCCCTCGAACTACTTGACTGTCTTTTTGCGTTGGTGGTGTTGTGCAACAATATGTTTTCTATGAATAATTGCTTAGGGCAATTATTAATAAAATTAGTCATTTACATCAAAATTACCAAGTCATTGCACCATCTTGGATTCAGTAAATAATAATAAATAGCCAGGGGTGGACTGGCCATCTGTCATACTGGGCATGTTCCGGTGGGCCGTTTACCCAATGTGGGTCGGTCTGGTCGCTAAATTTTTTATTTTTTTCTCTCTCTCTTTCTCTTTAAATTCCTTCCAAAAGGGCCAGCCAATTGGCTACAGAGGGCTAGCAGTGTGTTGCCAGCATCAAGACATATTATTGGTCTATGTTTGTCATTGTCAATCAATCATGGGCTGACGGATTCACAGAGCCCTGACAGTGCTGTTAATCACAACACAAACCAGGACTTCATGGCATGGGCCGGAGTGGCGGGACGGGCTGCTGCTGAGCTGAAAATGGAGAAGCATAAGAAATGCCCAGGTGGCGCTGAAAAACTGCAACTTAAAAAGCTGAAGTCTCTGGAGGTGGAAGCTGCTAAATGTTCAAAGCTGACAGGGTTACCTGGTGCCGGGGTCACCACCCCAGCAGCAGTATGTTGCTGCTGCACCACGAGATGTGCAAGTGGAGAAATACATGATAAGTAACGTTAGCCTGGGGCTGGCTAGGCAACATTTTGAGACATGTCCAAAACAAAATAGAAAACGTTTTTACATTGAATGTGATGTGATGTGACCTAAATAGCTGAATACCAGTGACAACATATTAGCCCAGAGTTGAAGGGCTGTGACTGTTGGTAGTTGTGGTCAGGCATGTTAAGGCATACCGGGCGCTGTAATAATTGAAATAGAACCATATTATGAATTAAAATATTGACCACGGCGGTCCATTGGCTGTTTTCTCAAAGGACATTGGGCTAATAAAATGAAATCTTTCAGCCCTCCTTAGTCCCACCCCTCCCTCCCCGACAGCAGCAAATTCTCCTTTCTGCCGCACACAGCAGCTGCCCCCTGCTGCCCTCTCGGTCACAGTCTGACACAGAGATCAGATGGATAAAGAAAAAAAAAAGGTTTTAGGATATGGGTCAGATTTAAAGTTTCAAATGAGCAGCAGACTACAGTTAGATGCAAACACCCTAATAAAAAAAAAAAGTTAGCTAGTTAGTTTCAGGTTGAAAATTTGACAGACATTCATCCCATTTTCTAGCATTTTGCCAAGTTGTGACATAGACACAGTGGCCGGATCAGCTCTGTGTGTTCACTGCTGAGCAGAGTGGTTTAGAAGCGGTCAATAAATTACTGAAGAAAGGAGGAAAGTATCACCAATGTTCACTTAATGTGACTCAGTCACACAAACTAACGCAGGATAATTAGACAAATCAGATAACTTGTGTTATTTAATATGGTTATTTTAATGGAAAAAAATAACTTTTAAAAATTGATTTTACATTATGCAACATAGTCACAATTTATTTTTACATCTTATTTTAGATGGTTGTCTCTCTTTCTGTTGTGAAAAGGTATCAAAGATGTTGTAGCACTTCACCTTTAGGCTTCATATCTGTCCACACGCAGTGGAGTCATTTGTCTGCTCATAAAGTACACATGTAGTTTCAGCACATGCAGCTTTGACTTTAAACTATCTTCTTTGTTATATCTACTTTTATTCTCTCATAGGTCACAGTCTTTTTTTTATTTTATATGAACACAATATATAATATAATGACAATATTTTGGGATGTATGTAATAATAATAATAGTAATA
>OY747702.1:30426179-30728679 GCA_963556495.2 Valencia hispanica | reverse complement strand
GAAACAATGGGAGTGTGTGTCTGTACATGCCAACATGTGAGGAACCTATTTTGGAACATCAGTGGGAAATACCATACTGTGTAGCAGTCTTGGGTCATCCCTCGGTTAATAATGTTTTGCTTCTAATAAGCCAGACTTAGTAGTCTTTTAATGTGGAGATCAATAAGCTTTTTGGAGCTCTTTCTCATTTTGATTCTGGATTTGGCTGCCTATTCAGTTTCTGACCACTTTCAGAAAAATGTTTTAGAAAATAAACTATTTAATATGTATATCATTTTGCAGATATCAGACTTTTAAAAAAAATTTGACTTCTTCCTGTTTCTTCAGTTGTATCAAAAAAACAAAGATTATCAAAACAACATAGAACCAATTTGAAAAAAGAAAAATAAATCAGAAAACGCATATAGTGAGTACTGTCACCGAGCATTTAAGGTTGACAACAGTCTTAAAAGGATTGTAAAGCAAGGTCAAGAGTTAAAGAAGACTCACTAGGCGTGGACCACTGCTGGAATCAATACTTCAAAGATCACCACACATGGATGTGTCAAGTACATGAATCAGGAACACTTACAGGAGAATATTATTTGGACAGAAAGAAAAAGCTCTGCACTGTTTTTCAGTGGTCCAAATCAAGGTCCTGACGATGGATGTAGAGGCACAGAATCTAAATTTTTCAGTCTATAGTAAAGTTTTAGCACTCAATGACGACTGTCACCTACTGCTCCTGGTTCACTGTGTTCATTAAGTCTGAAAAAAGGAGTAACCATCTATCAGGAAATGTTAGAGTAAAGTATGCTTCCACCTGCAGAGACACTTGATGGTGATTTATGGTAAGTCCCATTACCTGGTTTAATGACCATGATATCGCTGTACCTGGTTGGCCATCAAACTGGTAAAACCATCATTTTGGATGAGCTTTCAAAGCAACCTAAGCTTTCCTTTACACATCAACAGAACCATAGGCTGTTTTTCTACATGCAACTGCTTGTAGTAGTTCATGTGCTATACTGTATGGTACATGGATATAAATACTAAACACTTGAAATATAACACTCTCTATGAAATAATTGAACTTTTACATATTCTCTTGTAATAGGAAGAAAAACTTGGTACATTGTTGATGATCAACAGACTGTTTGCATCTCCCAGGTCTTTTCAGGTCATTGCTTTGATTTTGATACTGATTGTATAACTTTCAGATACATCTGATCTGCTGGAGAAAGGTTTTAGAGCTAGCACATTATGCTGTTATGGATATACCCATATGCACATGTAGTGGACAGAAAAGAAGCCAAGTCCAAAGAAAAACTTTTAAATACATTACGTAAGCCTGAGGAACCATCAATCAAAACTATTTTAAAAGGATACAAGAAAGTCTGTCTTCTTGCCAGCAAAAAATAAAAAAAAGTGTGGCTTTCTTTTTGAATCCATCATGTAGTTGTTCTTGACTTGTCCTTGTCTTTGTTTATTGGTAATCTGTTTACAGATGAGGACCCAGAGACATCGGGGGATTTTGGTAGTGGCGGTGCTGTTATTCTCCTCGATGACCAGGAGGAGGAGCCATCACACAGTGAACGTAGCAGACAGAAGAAGAGGCGGGGCCGAATCCACCCCCGGGGAACTATCGAGGATGATGAGGACGAGGATGAGGACAAAGATGATGAAACTGGCTATATCTGGTAGCTCCACTACATCATTTTACTTTGCCATCAGCTGACCAGAAAACTCTGTTAACTCGGCACAGATCTGAAGCCATTCCAACGTCTCCTCCTCCGGTTACCTTGGCAGCAGTCCATCTTTTGACTCTGAACCTGCTCTTGTAATCCCTGCAATTTATCCAATCCTTCTCTTCACTGAACCTCATACAAACTTTTTAATCCTCAAATTCCACTCTTTTGTCAGATAAATAAAACAGAGCTTATGATATTTTAAACAAAACTGTCAAGACCCTGTAAGAACTTTGCCCAGTTTCGTCCACATCCTGCTTTTATCCCCCCCCCCCCGAACAAATCTCCACTCTAAACCCTTCAAATATAGATACTTCTTTTTGTTCTTTTGCTCTGTTCTTGTCCTCTTTCTCTCCTATTGATGTGAGTATCAGTGTCTCTGGTCAGTCTGTAAGCCCAGATACATTAGCTGATATATTGGATGTAAATATGTTTCCTCCAGGAAGGCTTGATTGTGGATTCTCCTCCCTGTTGTTTGTTCGCGGCTTATTTTCATGTTCTGTGTTCCACCGCTGGGCCCCGTCCAGTGTTTTCTGCAAATTTTTGCCACAATTTAAAGCTCTGATATGCCGCACCTCCACCAATTCCAACCTCCTCCACTTCTCTCTCTCTCTCTCTCTCTCTCTCTCTCTCTCTCTCTCTCTCTCTCTCTCTCTCTCTCTCTCTGTTAATTCTTGGAGGATTGTAAATTATTTGTTGATTTTTTTTTCTTTTCTGAATGTGTCCAGAAAGTCCAGGAAACAATGAGATTAATGATGTATTGTTGTTGTCGTTGCATGTTTCTCATCTTGTACCTGTAAAAGAGAGATTTACCTGGCCAGGTCCAGCTCTATGCATCTCAAACTGAAAGTGATGCCTATTTTGGCTGCTACAATACTTTGCTGTTGCTATGTTGATGCTGTCTAGTGTCCTTTCAGTTCTTCTCCCAATCTCAGGAGGTAGGAATTTGTATTGCAGTGAGATAGCGGGCTTAGAGTGTAAATCTGTATGCCTCGGCCCACTCGTATTGTGCTAAGTGGTCCGTAGGGCTGCTGAGGTCTTTTGACTGTGCATGGACACTGGATGAGGTAGCATCTCCTGAGCTGGGAGGACATATGGCATCCAGCGGAGACGAGCATCTGCTCTGCCTCCCAACATTGGATATCTTCAGTGAATTGAAATCAACTGCGTGAACTTTTATTTATTTTCAAATTTAAGTAAAGTGGCACCTTGAGTGTCTTTTGAACCTTAAGTGTCATTGTCCATTTGTCTCTTCTTTGTTGACTTATATATTACATCCAAAGTCATAAGACAATCATGAATTAAAACCCATGCCATAGCTCACTTTGAAATCACAAAAACATTCTCACAATTTCAATTTTTTGGTCCCTTTTCCTTTTTCTAATGCCTGGATTTCTGTGCAGTCAAACAATTAAAGCCCTCTATCAGCTCTGACCTTTTCTAGCCTTGAGAAACCAGCATCCCCTTTTAGAGCCGGAGATAAATGGGAGCAGAATAAAATACTCTTATCACGCGCCTCTTTGAGAGAGGAGAATGACAAAGTCGGCAGTGACCAAAAAGAACACGAAGGCTTAATGAGTGTTTTTGTAATGTTGTTGGCTAATGGGACAGCTGACCTCGCTGTGCTGAAACAGCCATACTCAGCACTTTGAAAAAACATCATACCAACAATCAGAGGCTAAAAGGGACAACTGAGTATTTTGGCTTGGAAAGGCTTAGTCAGCAGTCCTCCACAGACACTGTCGGAGTGAATTAGTAATTTGCTTCACATGGAGCTACAAAGGTTGCATCAACTCTTTGACCTTACCTATTCCACTTATCTCCAGACTTCATGAATATAGTTGATTGTTTTTAAACTTAGTGGGACTTTCTAAGTTAAATTCTCGTCAGTGGTTTGGTTGGATTCCTTTATAAACTTTAATGAAAAAGTGCAACTCACTCAAAAGTGAATTCAACCAAAAATGAAAATGTAATACTTCTGACAGATTCTAGTAAGAAGCTGGTGTATTTGGAGAAAAACACTGCAGCCACTAGGAAACCATACAGATTCCACACAGATAGACCCAGATAGAAAGTAAGGCTTCTTCTTCCTAAACACAAAGGGCAAATCAAAGCCATATTCATGCAGTAAAAAACAATTGCTCTGTAAAGGACAACTAAATTTGACTATTAGGAAATGTCTAGATTTGTTAGATGAATAAAATAAAAATGCTCATCCTTTATAACAGTTTTGCAAGCCATGCACATAAAAAATATATAGGCTGTGATTTAAAAAGTAAAACCTGGCATATTTCCTTCTGAGAGTGTGGAGGAACATTTACTAGATTGTCTACAGGTTAACAGCATTAACAATATCTTCAGCTTACTCATATTTAAAACTACTGTGCACAATCAGTGTTTAACATAAAATGTATTTTAATTTTAAAATCCTGCAGCTGCTGGAATCAAAACTCTGAAGTCAGATTGACAGTTTAATAAAGGATTTTAGAAGCAAGAAGTACAGTGGTGATATGCAGATATTCTAAAACCCTCTAATCACCTCTTTTGATCATATGGTAATTATTTTGCATCAGCAACACATCTGTTGCAGAATATTCATATTCTTCCTGTTGTTCTCACACATACTCTGACACACTTATTCATTCTCACACACTCTTATTACAGTTTCTATTTTCTCTTTCTGGGCTCATTCTCACTTTCCTGGAGTGAGTTCCATCTTCATCACAGTAAGGGGAATGTGTGGTTATGTTTTATCCTCAGGGCACTTCATTGCTCTGTTTCACTTCTCTATTAGCTCCTTCGTTATTGTCCACAGATGGTCTACATGCTGGGTGGATCCTCCAAACAATCCAAAAGCCCATGGAGGTTGGTGATGCTCGGGCACAGTGTTATTAGTTTTAATGGGAGTTGGTAATGTTTTGTAATTCTGTTGTTGGATATTGTTCTTTTAAGTGGATTTATACTTTGTATGGCTTGTAGCCTATAATTCTTTTTTTTAAACATTTCATTTTTAGTCGTAAAGGGCTTGTAGCTCAGTTATATTAATTTCTGTCTGACATTGAGAAATATGTAAGAAAACAAAACAAAAAAAACTGAATAAAGTAGCCAGGCATTCAGCCAAAAGCTGAAACAGGATTTTTGACATCAGAGATGTTGGCCACAACAGAAGAAAGTTTTTAGCTTAAATATGAGCTCATATGATGAAGACTGCCAGCATTGCGTCCTGTAAAAAGGAAGAAGTCAAGATGTACTGTTTGTCAGGTTGATGCATGGACAAAAACACTCGGCTACACTTGAATATGAGAGGAAAGCTATAAATACCATAAAGTCCCACAAAGTTTATCTCCAAGCTATTGCCATTCTTTTCCTAACTCTTTGCATCCTTGTATCGGAAATATTATCTCATGCAAAAAATTACATGGAGATATAATCCATTTCCATGGTTTTAAGGCTTTAATCTAAGAGCCTTGAGAGCCTTTATATTATCTTTATGTCCTCTTTATCGATAATGACAGTCACACAAAGCATTGACGAGTTTACTCAAATGTAAGACACGGGGGACACACTGACAGATTGCTTTCTGCATGAAAAAGCAAAGGTTTACCCAAAGAAAAAAAAATTAATTTACTTCTGCTGAATACCATTAGATTGTGGTATTTATTCATATAGAAGCCACATTAAAAAACTTTGAAGCTTTACAATTAATGGATATATTTGGGTTTTACAAGAGGGACATAAATGGGCATGCAACTATTTGGTGGATTATATCTTGAAATTTAGGTCAATAATCTCCCCCTTATTAAGACAAAAGTATGCGTAATTATTGCCTATAATAAGCAATGATAATTTATAGTTCAGCTAATGAAAGTAATGACAAGTTTAGACAATGTATATGAAAATCAATATTATATTTTATATATGTTTTATGAAAACCCTTGCAGCAGCAAGAAATTGGCTGGAAAGATCACATAACCTAAGAAAAAAAAAAAGAAATATGTTTTATTCGAGCAACAAACCTGACCTGAGTAAAACCCAAGGGAAGCTGTAACTTTTCTGCTCAGGGCGATGCTTTGCATTTTCACCATGCAACCTTGTCACGTTCCCAGATTGCCACTTCTCAAGTGAAATGGCCAAGTGCCTCACTTGTCGAGGTTCAAAGCACTGCTCCTTTTTTTCTTAGTATTTTTCATTCTAGTCACACGATCACAGACTGATTTAGACCTGTGACCTCAGGGGAACGCAATTAACTACCCGGCAGGATAAAAATCCAGCAGTTTTCCAGGGCCCAAGGACCAGATTTGAGGATCAGTGCTTTAAAGTCTGCCTATGTAATTGGCAGAGACATTGTAATAAGTAGGGATCATCTCTACCTAATCTGTCACAGCCCAACACTTCCTGTCACTTTCTGTGTTTCATGCTTGGCTGCCACCGAACCAGCCAGCTTGTGAAGCATCTGAGCAGATCAAGACCTCCTTGTGCCTGCAAGCAGTCTGTACAAATCCAAGAAAAGGTGTTTCACATTTTTCAAGTTACACTAGTTCGATTTAGCACCCCTTATTTCATGATGCAATGGTATGCTGATAAATAACTAAAGGTCAGTTAAAATTAGATAAATTAAAAGGCCAATGAGAGAAACTGAACCTAGAGTAACTGAGGTTTCAGACTGGTTTTTCATGGTCTCATTGTTGCTGGTGTACATTACAAAATTTACAACTCCTTATCCACCAGGAATTGTAACGCTGATATCAATGTGAAACAAATAATTTTTCATACAACAGATATTTCTTAAAACAGTGGGACAACACTGCCCTCTAGTGGCATACTTTCAATTCTTGAGCACCCACAGAGCGCTGATTATTTAACCTGAATGCCCAAGAGACAAATGAAGCTAAACTTTGCCTTTCATTTACAACAGTGGTTTGTTTGGCTGCACCTCAACAAAAGCATGAATGCACTGCAACCTTTATCTGAAGGATGCTCTTTATCACTGACACATTTTGTTGGGAAATATCCATTTACAGCCGCATACAAAAGTGGGTAAAAAGAAATAACACCCCAAATACACAAAAGGGCTTTGTAAAGTCCTAGCTTTAGAAGGGAATGCCTCCTTGTTGTGAGTCGTGTATATATATATATATATATATATATATATATATATATATATATATATATATAAATATATATATATATATATATAACAAAGCTTTGGAATATGGCTCTTGATAAGGCACTGGTTGTATATGTGTACAATATGTTTCTTGTTTCTCAGTTTCTTGTAAATGAACGGCAGTGATGATCTTTTTTCTCTGGCAGCATTGTTGTGTAATTAAAAGGTCGGATCCAGTTGGTGTCTCCCTTTCACCGGCGGTTACTCTGAGCTGCAACATCCACATCCAAAATGTTTGGAAGTCTGCCACTCGCGCCACCTTCCAGGTAGCCGGATTTCACTGGTTGCGCATCAGACAGCCTCCTTTTACTCTTGCTCAGATCTGGGAGAGGAAACAATTTCTCAAAAATGAAGCAAGGAGAAGCTTCTGTTTTTGACTAACAGCTTTAGCAGTTCCTTACCTGAGATAGCTAATAACATCTTGCGTCTGGCTCCGAAAGTGGAGACCCCAACTTCCTTTAGGTCCTCATCAGACAGAGTAAGAAATGTCTGGTAATCAATCTGTATGAGTAACAGAAGAGGTCTAGATTATGATGCTCATTGAAAATTCATAAAAATGTTGGCCAGAGGTCAGAATTAAGCGTGCACATATGTGTCACTCTCTGCAGTAACTTCTCAAACCAGTGTGCTGTATTTGTAAGTTATGAGCTGAGGATGAAATGTGATTCTCGTCGTAACTCTCTGCATGCACCTTACCTCCTGTTGTTCAAACAGGTCTATGTATTTGATTAGCCCAAGTTGGCTGAGCAGCTCGGGCAGGTCATCTGTCATAAGGGAGGAGGGCCTTTGCTTACTGCAGGTTGACTCCCTGCTTGTAGAGTATGTGCCTTCAAAGAAGCAGCCGCCAACTGAGTTTTCCACTAGATATCAAAAGTAGAGTTTGAGATCCAGCAATGTTTGCCTAAATTTACAAGAGGGTGTAGCTTACATGACTTGTCATTTCTGCTCCTGTTCAATGAGGATGAAAACACAGAGAAGGAAGCTTTTGAGGAAGGAAAGGGAGGTGAGGGTGTGGACAGGGAGGATGGAGAGGAGGAAGAGACGAGCTGAGATGTGGATCCACGTCTGTCCCTCCAGTTCTCAGAGTCACTGCCAATACACGCCTTCCCCATCTGAGTGGACCAACACTACGTGAAAAGAAACACCGACATTGATGGGTTATGTCTCCTGTCGTTCTGCCTTTTTGTTTTTCAAATTACAATGCAAATGGTTGTGAATTCTAACAAACTAGATTTACTTTTCAAAAACAGCAATTGATCCAGTTTATAACCAGTCAACTCCCATTGGCAGACCTGGCACAGAAAATGTTACCTTAAAAATGTAATGTTCAATTCATGTTAATTCCACTCCTCATGGGCATGAATGTTTTAATCATTTTGACAATTTTTTTATGTTCTTTCTCTGGCTTCATTGATATAATACACAACTGTGATGAATTTCAAAAACATGGGTTGGTTGCACAAGTTTGATTCTACATCCAGGTCCAGATATATAAACAGAAGCCAATTAATGTTTACACTATAGTTGCTTAGTATTTCTGGGGGAATAAGGAGTAACTCTGGTTGGTTTCCTGGCACAGACTCAAGACACTAACCCCTGCTTTCCACCGGACGCGTAAGCAGCGCGTAACGTAATAGACGCGTTTTACTCGCAAATTCAGCAGCGCGTCCCCTCCCACCACCCAGCTGGTCCTGGGAGATCACGAAATCACAGGATAATTGCAATTGCATAATTTAAAGGGTAGTATGCAGGGGGACATGTAATTCTATATTAGCAAGTAGCATAGTGTCATGGGTCCTGGTATCACAGGTAGTCATGTTTTGTTTTCTCTTCTTCCTAGTTAAGCAATCAGAAATCTGCACGTGTCTTTTATTTTGAAAATTTCTGGATAATTTTACTGCTTCTGTGCAGGATTTCTTGTCTGTCCTGATCTCAACTGCTGAGATTGATAAAAATTAGAAGCGTAGAGCGTAAAAAATAGACCTGCTGCCGCATACATTTAGGAGAGGGCCGCAACGACACAACCCTTCTGAGACGATATATATATATATATATATGTATATATATATGTATATATATATATATATGTATATATGTATAGCCCCGATTTAAAGCCCCTGTAGTTTACTATAGCAGGATTAAAGTGTTGACTATGTGACGATGATTTAATCTATAGAGGCGATATATTTCACAATCTATGGACACTTGATTTTGCACAGAATTTGTGGGACACTTTTTGATTCAAACAATAGGCTATACTTGTTGATCCAATTGCTTTTGCTACAGTCTTCCAACACTAGTCCTTTTTGCTGTTGTCCTCATAGGACATGTGCTGGGGGTCGTACAACTTTCTGTACTTCTCCACTTCTACGATTAATTTGAGATCGTCCATCTTGACTTGTCGCCAACTCCTCTCTGCCTCTCTCTCTCGCTCTTTCCCTATTTGTTTGTGTGTTTAGACACCCAAACACCCACCCCCACCCTGTAGTCAGCCCACTCCGTTGCTCTGTGTGTTTGTTTTTGCTTTTGTTTATTTTCATCTCTATAGTCTGTTTAGATACACAGATATGATCGCATTTGTCAATTGCGGTATTTTATTTTGAAAAGTTGCTTTTATTCTGAAAATGGACCAGGTTGTATTATGTGTCTTGGTGTAACCTTCCTGCCAGAATTGACGCGGATCGCTCGTCGAAACGATAGCTTTACGGCGCGAGCCGGCCGCTTCTGGTGTGAGCTACACCATGGTTAACAAGGGCGCCGAATAGAAGTGGTCTGCGTTCTATGCCTTTTCGCAGCTCTTCTGCGGCTGTGAACCAGGCCTTACACTTCGCAGTCATGCGCTACTTACCCGTTCAGTGGAAAGTAGGGGTAAGTATAGTCAAGGATTTTTTTTAATTAGGGCTAAGGCTTGGGGCCATTCCAGAAGTTTAATGATAGCCTCCTTTATCCTTTCCAAAACCAGTTTAGGATCTTTGTCTTAGGCTTTACGAATTAGAATTTCTAATTTCACTGAACATGTGAGCCGGTTGTACTAACACAGAAACAGACCCTCTGCATGAAACTGCCACTACTCTGCTTGAGTGCTGTTTTAATTGACTTTAAAGTCTTACCTTAACTCCGCCTACTTCTTTTCTTGTCTCATCTGAACATAGAACACGATTCCAGGAAGTAGTTGCCTCTTTTAGAGTAAGCAGCTGCTAATTTCAGTTAAGCTTAACAGAAAGGATTTTGTAGAAGAGACTTATTTGTTGGTCTTTACCTTTTCAGTCCATTTTGAAGTAAAGCTCAAGTTTCCATGGACAGTGACACTGGTTTTTAGCAGCTCCCACTCAATGATTGGGTTAATGGCATTTGTGTTTTCTAGGAAGCTTCGGTCAGATTGTTGAAACTTGGACACAGTTGGGTGCTCCAACAGGACAATGACCCGAAGCAAACTTCAACATTGGCTTTGGAAGGCTTGCATTAGACCTTTTGGATAGTCTTCTCAAGACCATGACCTCAACTATTTTGAAAACGTGGATTATTCATTTGACAGGAAACCAAACAGTTTAATTGAGCTCAACCAATTATTATACTCCCAAGAAGACAGTTCACATATTCAGCCAAAATCTTGTAGATGGCTACTAAACACATTTGGTTGAGGTCTAACTTGGTAAGAGACATTTAACAAATACTAGAAGGGTTTTTTTTAACATGACATTAGCCCACAGATCATTAAAAAACCTATACACCCAAATATTTCTCCTAAAACCAGAAACATGTTGAGTTGTATGCCATTCTACTCTGGAAAAAAGGTTTAAATAAATAATGAAGAGAGCTAGATCAATGACTTTCATCCTATGCATGTATATGCAAACTTATTTTTAGTATTTTAGGAATGCGTGTAAGTTTTATTCTCATTATTTCAAGTAAGGATGCTTCCAACTTTTTTAGAAATTGGGCACACGAATAAAGAGCTGGCATGTGCATTGTTTAAAAAGAAGTAGGAAGATTAGGTAAAACAAGTCAGGTAAACAGGTTGGAAACAAAATGCTGATCTGGCTGTGATGATATCAGATTCCACGTAATTGAGCATCCAAACTGGCAGCGCTTACTCACGCTGAGAGATAAATGCATCACACTGTTACAGGGTGATAGCAACAATTGAGGCTCCAGTGGAGTGAAACAAACTACCTTTAGAGCACATGGAACAAAAGCAACTAAATCAACATTTCCCATACAAAAACGTATAATATAGCAAATACATTTAAATCCTCATTGGAATGTTATACCAAGTTACTTGTTTTGTTTGACAACGTGTAACAACCATATTAGAAAATACTTTTCATGCCCCATTTGCATTTTTACATGTACTATATCAATGGAAATTAACATACCAGGACTAAGAAAACATCCAGTTAGTTTGGAAAATACGGTAGAAAATAAGGCTTTCTACTGGAGTAAGGAGCTCCAGTGTATAGCAGAGGGTAGCATGTTCTGATGAAACTAGA
This sequence comes from Valencia hispanica, assembly GCA_963556495.2. Classification (NCBI taxonomy): domain Eukaryota; kingdom Metazoa; phylum Chordata; class Actinopteri; order Cyprinodontiformes; family Valenciidae; genus Valencia; species Valencia hispanica. The sequence continues at coordinate 30,717,295 of OY747702.1, read as the reverse complement.
GTTCCAGAGTAGAAGAACAGTGGATGATTGGCTACACCTATCATGACTAGTGTACATACAATATTTGGTATTATTATAAAATGGGCTTGCTGGGCTTTTGCTGTTGTGGCAGTATTATATGAAGTTGCTATATACTAATATTACTCCATCACCTGTGATTGTAATATTATCATACAGTCTTGCAGGTCTTTAGCTCTCTTAGCAGTATTATGACAAGGGTTTGTGCGGCCTAAGTTGGCATGGTCTAAAAATCAAGCCAACTGACAACATGGATAACCCGAAACACAAGAATTCACCATCAATATATATATTTTTTCATTTTTGATAATGATTATTAAGTTTAATCTGTGAATGGATTGGTTAGCAAGGAGGGGATCTCAATTTGCCAAAATAGAGTTTAGCACTTAACCATGCTAAGAGTCTTTGGCATATGTTGGATAAGACTCTTTGTCTCCTGCTCAATAGTATTGGATCGTAGAACTCTAGACTAAAATAAAAGTTGTGTTATGACAGAATCAAAACTAAAGGTGTTGCAATAACATGTTGGTGTTTGACTCGTTTAATCAGCATCACACTAAGCTGAAGGCACAGAGCTTTTAGTATATTTCCATTTATTAAAGTTAGCCTTCATCTCTTTTTGCACCTGCTGCTGATTGGTGTTGGTGCTCAGGTAAGGTTTGTAACTGCGCCGGCTGATGCTACGGAGCTCCTTGATAGCCTCGGCTGGCATAGACTTGGAAAATCCCAGGCCACTCCAGGTGTCTGTAGGTGTCCGAACTTCTGTGACTACAGGCTTCCTCTGCATGGCTGTTCACCCAATGTAACACAAAATTCAGGAGAGAAAATTTAGACCACCAAGCCATAGATAAAACACAGCAAACCTATGCTAATTTACTGTATAGAACATTGGTGTTTTTGTCGCTCCAGTGATTTTGTTGAGATGGATTCAGTTTGTCGCATTGTGAATTTAGGATATTTGCCATATTAATAGCAGAATTGAATACAATAACTAAAGCAGTGCTGCCTTAGAAAGATTGTTCTCATTAATATAAAAGTGCATATCTATCATGAAAATATGTTTTCTACTCCCTCTATATTAAACAAAATTAAGCACCACCATAGTTAGTTTTTGCTGAACTTCCCGATGACAATCAGTGGGTTTCCTCAGCATATGAATGTGTTTCATAAACTGCAACAGCACTCCACACAAAGTGAACTATGATTATAACCATTGGAACAGTATTTGAATTTGCACACATGTATCTGTGTGACTAAATGCCCCATTCATACACCAGCATATGGGTGTTCCTAATGACTGTGAGGCAGATGGCCCATTCAAAGCGCTAATTCATATTCCCATAACACAACACAGAGGGAATTTGGTAGCATTTGGCTGAAAATATCCTCGGGATCTCTCATTCGGCATGACGGATGAGGCAACACATCTCTTCATTGGCGTGTACGGGTGTGTGCATATGCAAGGGTACCTGGATCCATGTGTGTGGTGTCTGGGTTGTGTATCCAGCTTGTGTGAAGTAAGTGGGAGTGCCAATGCGTCTCTATTATAACTTTGGCACTGTGCAGCCTGTAAACAGGTCCCCTTCATCAATTGTCCTGGCAGGACGCAACTCTGAAATGAGCCTACTCTATGAAATCACTGCCTCTGCTTAGAATATCAGTGTGTTGCCTTCATTACATTCTCAGATTAAAGTAAACAAATGCTAGGGTTTTTGCCTTATCATATGACCCTACATTATTCAATGCAATGCTAAGGCCAAAATTTCTACAGCAAACAAGCTGAAAAGATGTGATATTAAAATATTTTTGCAGTCTGCTTTGTCCTCAATCCAGCTAATATTCTTGCAGTTTCACCCTAATTTATCCAACCTGCAGTAGTCGTTGAAAGTAGAACTTTGTGTTTAATTTGGAAAAAATGGTTGGAATATTAATTTCACTTCAAACATTTTTATGACATTTATTCGTTGCAAACACCTGGAAATTTTAGAATTTTCTTCCAAGAAACTCTGTTTGCAGAACAGTCTTCGGTGTGAAAATTGCTACAATAGGAATAAGACTCAAAATATTTTCAACATCAGAGAGGTGTGTAAAAAAATTAAGTAATTTAGCTACTTTAGTATTTAATTCTTTTTTTTAGTAGTTTTATGCACCACTTTGTCAGGTACAAAAAGCTGCTGACTGGCACAGTTATTGACTGTTCTATTCTTTTGAGCTTCTAACAACTATCTGTTATGAAGCCTGCTGGATTTGTTAATGTCGACAAGCCTTTTGGAAATCTCTGATTCAGGGTAAATATAAGCATTTTCTAAGGAATACACAGAGAAAGAACATTTTGCAGTTAGTAGTGCAAACTTTGCTAATTGTGCTTATTAATAACATAAGATGCAAAGAAAGATACATTTCTAAATCATTTTGCCGTAGCTTTAAATGAGTAAAACTTTTATTGTAGAGAAATTCGACCCTCACACACACAACAAAATGTTGCCTGCAGGATTTTTTAAATATTAAAACTCTGTTGTCCAGCTGCAAAGAATATTTGATAAATCAAAGCGAAAAATGATTCAACATTTAAAAGCACTAACCTCTTGTTGCCATTAATTTCTTCTTCTCATAGTCATAATCCTACAAAGCACATAAAGCAAATAAAAAAAGTAAATAATGCATGAAATTGATTTTTTTCCTTTGCTTGCTCAGGATAGACAGCAGGAACCTAATTTACTGGAGAAATAAGCACTCGCATGAAACTTCCTGCTGCTGTGACGGTAAACTTGTTAACTCACTGCACTGTAACATTTGAAAGAGAGATGACACACAGGAGTGGAAGAAACAAACACAAAAATCAACTCTCAAATCAAATTGCAACCTGATCAAGGATGTGAAAACCAACAAATGGCATAACAGCCTGGTTGACATGTTCCTGCTATTTTCAGTTTGTCTCATCAACTTCTGTTGGCATAAAAGCCTCGTCTCTTTCATCTCCTGTGCCACGGGGCTAAAAGAAATTTGATTGTTGGTCCACATAGAATTACTCATTACCAAGTTGTTGTTGAAAAAGGCTGCAGTCTCGGCTTTTCCTCACCTCACTCTTAGATGAGTCAGCGTGAACATTTCGAGCCGGAGGAGCATCTCTCCTTAGGCTGTTCCTCCGCTCGCTCCATCCTCCCCCTGTCTCTGTGTTCAGCAGCCTGACACATCCAGGATACACAGACACACACGCACACGGTGGAAGGAGTGAAAATATATGCAACATTTAATGGTTATTAATTTACATGTTTTTCACAAGTATTCATACCACTGGGATTTTTTTGACTCTGTCATGATTGGGATTTTGTGTGATTGACAAACACAGCGTAGTGCACAATTGTGAAGTGGAAGGAAAATGATACATGGTTTCAAGAATTCTTTACAAATAAAAAGTGTTTCTATTTTTTTTTTCTCAAACCCCTAAATGAAATCTAGTGCAAGCAAGTTCCTTCAGAGGAAATCTAGATGGATGTTAAGGGTCAATGTTCAGCTAGAAGGTAAATCTCTCCCACCTGTTTTGCACTGAATTTACCTCCGTCTACCATTCCAAAGATTCAAATCCCCTGTACCTACTGAAGAAAAGCAGACCCACAGCATTTGTGCTTACATTAATTATGCTGCAGTGGGTAAAATAAAAGCGTTCATTGATGACTCATCGTCCATCTGGATACAACATCTTGGTTTCCATAAGGTTGACCATTTAATCTTTAATTCAAGTTTCTGCTTTTGATACTAATTAGAGTTCCACTTTTTCAATCTTGAAAGAAAAATACCAAGGATTAAATAAAACAGATGCTGGCACAATACCGATGAGGGCTCACCTGTATGTTAGCGCCTGCCCTGTGGAATGGCGTCTGCCCTGGCTGTGTGTTTTGCTGATTTCTGGACCTTGGAGACTCCCCCTCCTGCCATTCAGATCCACCCTGCTGATGTTGTTTACTGCTTCGCACACTACAGATGGTGACATCCTCACAAACTCAATGCTCTCTTCCTCAGATTGGTCAGACTGATACTCATTTTCAAGGATCTAAGGGAGAGGTCAGAAACACATTTTGTATTCTGTAGAGATTTTTCAGACAGTTTTTAGCTTTCAACCTTTTTAACACAAAGAGTGACTCACCTTTTCCAGATGGCGAATATCTGTTCCCTTCAGGCCTGTCCTGCCCTCGTCAGTTGGAGAAGTGAGGCCTGGTGGAGGTGAAGGGTGGGATTTAGTGCCAGTCAGCACTTCTGTAGTTTGAGCTGGTGCAGAACCTGATCAGGAAGGTGACAAACATGCATAGTGCATTATTTCAGTGTAGTGACGTACACAACACATAATTCCTTAGTGAGGGCTTTGTGCACTAGACGGACATGTTTCCAGGTGTAAAAATTGAAGAAAATTAATTCATTTATTTACTCCTAAATTAAATATTGATTATTGTAATTAGTCTACAACAATAATATTTAAGGATATATTTATAGATTACTTTTTACCTTTTTATTATGAGTGTTTTAAATCATGCCATGTTTAAAGGTTATTTTGACAATCAGTCCAATTTGTTAGGGTACCTCACCTGTAACTTTTGGTTCTGTTACAATGGTTTTTGCTTTTTTGTTGCTATGAAACAGCTGTTTTCATGTGTATAATTATTTTGTTATAAATATTTTGTTTGAGTTTTGTTTTTTGTTACTAATCATTAACCTTAAATGTCTTACTAATGTCTTGTATATATATCATCTTATTTCTTTTTACTCATTAACTCAAACACTTCTTCTTTAAGACCCATTTCCACTTAAGGAGCTTTTTTTCAAAAGCAAGGGTAGATTTCTCGTCGTTAACCCATTTTCTGTTTTCTGCATACATCAGGGTAATAAAGAGTTGATAAGCTGGAAAGAAACGTAACCCTAAATATAGTCCTGCTTGGGAAGCATTACCCTGAACCTTCAGGGTTGGTGTTTGTAGAGGTTGGGTTCTAAGCATTTCAGATTAGAAGAACATTCTCAGCATAATGTGTCAGTCATTTCAGCTTTCTGTTATTTTTATTGTAATAGTATCTAAATAAAAGACTGTTATTAGGGGTTGTTTGTGGAGATGAAGGTAGTAAATCAAGTCAATGTAATGTGGAAGAGTTTTATTTAATGTTATAGGCTGGAGGGATTTTATGGTTTTTTAAGAAAAAATATCAAATTTCTGACTGCAGATCACCGGGTTGCAGTCTCAGTTGGAGATCTCGTTCCTCTCTCCTCTGGCTCAAAAGCAGTGAAAGTTCGTAATCATGGAATATGTTTCAAACTTCTTACAGTTACTCCTTTTCATTAAATCTTTTATGTTTGGACGGCTGGACTTCCACACATATTCGCGCTAACTTACCGTGTTCAGAGAGAACAAGCTGCTGCATCAAAATGTCGAGCCAATAGTTTGCCAGCCCACCGCCAGGTGAGATGGGGTCAGGGTTCACTGTGGTCATCTTTGCAGTCTCACAGGAATCGTGTCCTAGGAGGAGACGCCGGGCTTCATAAATGCAGGAGATGCTCCTTTCCAGACCCTTCACCACCACTGACTAATAAATATACATCAACACAGATTATTTTTTTCTTTAGCAGTATTCAGCCCACTACAGCAGATGGCTCAAATACTGTGAATTAATTTACATCTGAATTTAAAGAGATGAGATTTCACAAATAAATATTTCAATAATTTTTTTTTTACAGAGTCCTTGCAAAATAAGCCCAAGAACATAATCTGGTCCCAGACTGAATACAGATTTAAACAGATGGAGCTGAGAGCCGACAAACCAATTCCATTATTTTGTTTGATTATTTTTAATGGTGTCTCATGCAAAATAAAGCATATTTATTTGGATGACAATCACCTTGCTGGTCTGTTTCACTTTAGGCTTGACACTAATGAAGACTCCAAGGTTTTGCATCATCTGAGTCAATTTGCAAGGATCTCCCTCCCCATCTTCCCGCATGTCAAACATCAAACACACCGGCAGGCAATCCTGGATGTGTGAAGATGCATTTCACAGTAAATAAAAAACACAGAAACAATCGTGATTTTCTGGGGGCAGTAACAGAAGCAACAACATTGCATAGAAACAAAAGAAAGGTCTGCATGTACCATTAACTGTTGCCGAGCTAGACACACTCCGTCAGGGCTTCCCTGAATCAGCAGTGAGGGGGGACTTTGAGGAGCACTAAGGTCTGGTAGGATAATCTGGGTCTGGGTCTTGTGCATAACACTCAGAAAGTTTGCACCATTCTGTCCCAGCAGGAAGAGATGCTGCTGAGCAGTGACATCCAGCTGGCTGCTCACTATCCCCCCTGAGGCCTCTGACCCAAGCAGGAGCGCCATCAGAATGCATGTCCCCTTCTGTCAAGCGATGATATATATACACTAAAGTTGTAAGGTGGACAGACACAAAATTTCAAAAAATGCGTGAACAGTGCTCTAGGTGAAGGTAACCTTGACAGCAGCTGCATTGCCTTGCAGCCCCCAAACTGTGCAGGAGCTTCCATAAAAGAGTGGCTGGGATTGAGGCAGTGGCGGCACAGCCCTGAAGCTCACATTGACCCCCAATGTCTGCGCCATCTGTTGGATAAGTGGAGAGCCTGCATCTGGCAGAGCCTGGGGCACCAGGCTGACTGGCAGGTCAAAGGTCAGTGACAGCGACTGGAGGTCCTACAATATGATGAAGACAAAGAAGAGATGAGTGTAAACCAAAGACAGAGTACAGGAAAATGTTGGCAATTTGACAAATAGGCAGTATTATTTGTTCTTGTCATTCCATTGATCCCAGTATTGATCGACACATCTGACAGCAGGGAAGAACTGAGTGTTGAGATAAATAAAGTCCCCGCTCAGATTGACTACTCACTCTTATCCGCCTCCTGGCTTCTTCCACCCCTCCTATGGGCCCAGCAATAGAGACCTGAAAAAAACAAGACAATGGAGAAACCTAAATATATTTCTAGTTATCTTTAACCTGTATGCCAAAGTTTGGTCTCTCATTTCCAGCCATATTCAATAAAATAGAATCTCTGTTCTGATTAGTCTCTTTTATCAGATTAAAGGTATATTTTGAAAATAACCTTTAAGCAGGTATCAAACGTATTTTTCATTCAACTTGCTTTTAGGTATTAAAAATGTGTTTTATTAATATGTACAATATCTAAAAGTAATATTGCAATCTTAAACACTGTTTCATTTAGCTGGAAGCAGAACATCATAACTAAGAGAAATACAGGCTTGAAAACATCATGTGTAATTAATCTATATAATGTGTTTCAGTTGGTGAATTGAGTCAAAGAATAAATTCACTTTTCAATAATATTCTAATTTACTGAATATGACTTTACATGCTGGCTTTCAACCTGATTGCTCTTCTCTCCTGCAGCGTTGTGACGATTGGAGTCAGGGAAGTGGATGTGACAGCATGTGACCTCCATCACCTTCTTTATGTTCCCACCACCTTTTCCAATAACGTGGGAATGCTCTGTGAAAGCCACATCCATCTTCAGAGTCACCTTGTTTACCTGTTGTTCACACAAACCAGGGGCTGCATTCTCATTTTGGGGCAAAAAATTTGGAACTTTCACTTTAGTAACAAATAAACGTGTAAAAACACGTTTGCATGCATTCACACCAATCTGGCATTACATTATGATTGCAAACAATTGAAGAAAATAACACTGATTATCTCTTTATAGTGGCATCTGTTAGGGTGGGACATATCAGGCATCAAGTGAACATGTTCTTAAAGTAAACTTATTAGAAGCAGAAAAAAATAGCTAGAATGAAGGATTTGAGAGTCTGTTAAGGGGAAAATTGTAACAACAGGATCTAAGGGTCAGGGCTTTTCCAAAACAATCTATTCAAACAGCCTTATGTGTGGACAAGACTCACTGATGCAGGTGGGAAGTAAACCCTGGCTCATTAGGTCTAATCCAACAGACAAGCTACTGCATCTTAAATTACTGAGGATGTTACGGTGCTTCTGATTGAAAGGTGTCAAAATACACTGTGCATCACAGTTTATTGCATATGGAGCTGCATGGCTGCAGACCAGCCAGGGAGGGTATAAGCCGACCCCCGTTTTCCGACGAAAGCACTAAAAATTAGCACATGAACAGTAAAGCTAAAATCAATCAAATGAGATCCAATTTTCTTTTACATCACATGGTTGGGTGCATGTGCCTTCCCTTACCCTGGGAACACATGGCACAAAGAGGGAAAATGGGAATAATTCAAGCTCGTATAAGCAGTGTAATGCTTTGGAGAATGTTCGGCTGGGAAAACTCGGGTCTTGCCATTCAGGTAGATTTTACTTTGACACGTACCACTTACCTAAGTGTGGTGTATATTAGTGATATATTAAATTATACTCCTGTATAATTAAAGTAAATACGTCCCATATATTTCACCATTAATTACCACAGCACACAGCTGTCTTTTTGCTGCAAAATAATACTATCATGCAAGTGGTCATAATTTTATGCCTCATCTTTGTATTTGTGTGTGCACTGTTGACACCTCTTACCTTGGTTTCCAGCACTTCTAGTATCTTCTTCTTGGCTTTCATAACATTGGGACTCTTGCCTTCCACCTTCACATGGGGGTCTAGTTGGAAATCACAGAGTATTCTCAAGCGATTGCTTGCAATGTAGTAAATAAGCATCAGTGATTAGAGTGCAGGAGTAAAGGACAGGACAGGAACAAAATAAACCATTTGTTTGAATAGAGTATAAAGACTTTGGTACCTTTCTTTGACTTGGCTCCGATCTTTAGTTTGGAAGGCCATTTCACCTGAGTGCTTGTTTCTCTCATTACCTGTGAGAAATTTCACGAGAAGCAAAGCAGACACTCTCATTGTATGCACAATTACGAAACACACCTACACACAGTCAGACAGTAGATTTCTGCGTTCTGAGAATACAAAGGTGCATTTGCATTTGAAAGGCTGCAATTATCACCTCCATAAAAAGTGTAAAGACTGTATGCAGAGTTTGAGGCAAATATTGAAACTAGATATTTTCTGTGATCTGTAAGCTGGTGAGTGTTTTTATGGCTTTGATAATAAAAGGCTTCCAAAGAAGACTGACTCACTCGCTCGAAGAACTTTTCTCCCGTCTCACCTCCTTCCGGAGCTGATAAAACACAAACAACATTTTAAGTTTGCAGGATTTCTTTTCGGAATATCATCCAGAACTCAAATGAGGTTTCTTTATGATACAGTTTATTTTGCCTCCAGACTCTCAGTGGCTGTGACTCAGTGGGAAAAGTACTTATCATGCAATTGGAAACGTAGGGGTTCTATTCCAGCTTCTTTCCCATTACATGTTGATGCCCTGGAGCAAGGCACTCCAAGCTGTCTGCTGATCAGTGTATCAGTGTATGAATGTCGTGAGGGTGCTAGGTAAATACTTTATGTCTCTGACTAGAGAAGCACAGCTGTATCTACAAATTATTCATACTGGAGGTAACTTTTGGGTTTGAAGGCTCTTGGTTAACCATGTTACGACTGTCTGGTAGTAGAATTGAGATTTTCAAGTGGCTAAGCCAGAGTCACGACTTTTAGATTAGGGTCATGGCAAGGAGGCCTTTCAACCTGAAAGAATTAGAGCTCATCATAGATAAATCAATACAATACAAGTAGAGATATGCAAAAAGCTTATCAGGAATTATGAGAGGAGCTTGAGTGGTGTAATGTCAAAACGATAATTTGACTATTGATAAAAGGTTTAAATTTGACTGCTTTTTAAAATCCATTTTCAGCCAAACAGACAGATTTTACCATGAAAGCATGCTGATAGCTGTTGGTAAATTAGAAATGAATTTTAAATTGATTTCTTCTAAAACATCAGTGCAGCCCATGCCTTTTTGAGGAGCTGAATTTTGGGTTTTCTGTTTCTATAAAGCATTCAGATTAACAGTCCAAACACATATTGCTCTGTGTGCAATGAGGCTACAATGTATGTGTTCCACTTTTGAAGCCAAATTAAAACCTGTTTGGCCCCACTGCCAACAATTGTTGCCAAAGTGTATCACTGTCATTTTCGACTCACAATAAAATTTCTCAATGGTACTAATGCAACTTTTTCCACCTATATGCTAGAAGACAGCTTAGACAAAGGTTTTGATTTTAAAATAGTTTCCAAGTGCTTCCTATCGCATGACATCATCTGCTTCCTGCTCCTTCCAGCTGAAGACATGGCGGATGCAAATGTTCCTGCAAAGAGGTAATTTTCATAAATTCATAAAATCATTCAATTTTTTAGAGTAACCCTCCCCCAAAAAATTGTACCTATGATAAATATTTTTTTCTTCATGGGCTTATTTCTGTTAGTGGCAACAAAAGTCGCCAGTGGGCACAAAGCGTGTCGCTAACTAAAAGAAAACACTGTGCAGGACTGCTCCTAATTTACTTATTTAAAATTGTAGAATGATGTACAATGGCTCATTTTAGTCTAGTCTAGTCTTTAGTTTAGATGATATTTATGATTCATCTTTAGCATCATATGCAAACAAAAACATGGCACATTCATGCATCTATCATCCTTGTTTTGTCATTGATTTAGGTCCTGGAAAAGCAGGCAGATGGATCCCCTCTCCTTTCAGAGGCTGCTAGCCCAGACCCTCCTCCAGCGCCATGGAACAAAGCCAAGTAGGCATGGCAGAAGATCTTCAATGGCGGTGGCGATAACTGATGCCACCAGGTTGATAGTTTCAACCACTGGCCCTGCAACACTGGTACCAGGTACAAGCCATGCAAGAACTGTGGCGGACATGTGCGTGTAAAAAGTGTGATGTGATTCAAGAAGTACAACACTGAGAAGCATAACAGATGATGGAAGGTATGGGAAGAAATATTTTATATACATATATATTTTTAGAGGTTCTAAGAAAAAATTGTTTGTTGAGGTTTTGAGTATAAAAAACTGAGAATAAAGAAACCAGTTCAAATTGTTTTTTGTTTTGAATTTTATAGAGGAAGGAACCTGAGGCTCCCCCCTCTGTTTTTATTTATATATAACTATATTAATATTATTATTTCTCTATTATTATTAGGTGACATTTGACCTATACTGACAAGCTGTGTGACTACTGGCAACAACTGTTGCCAGTAGTCACTACTGTATGAGAGGGTCAGTTGGTTGGCAATTCTTTGTTGTTCTGTTCACAAGTCAACTTTTTAGAATATAACGTGTACAAAGTCAACATTGTTGAAAATTTGCCAACCAAGTGGAACAAGAGGTTGCTGGAAACATATCCAAGTTTAAAAGGGCATCACTCCATGGTGACATTTACACGATTCAAGGGAAGCTTTAGAAAGCCCCCCCCCTTCTTGTCATTACTATGGGTTACACAGGCCAGAGCTGAGGAATGGAGAGAGAGGACAGAGTGAGGTGGAGCGAAAAAGTGGCACATCAGGAAGACAACTGCAAATCAGGTTTGATTCAGCCAGCCACATTAATGGCATGTGCGGTTTTAAAAAACAAAAAATGATTGTGAAAAATGAACACTTTGTAATTCAGGGTGAATTGCTACGTGACTGAAAAGTATGACACACATCCCACACAGCCGGCCCAGTGCTCCTCAAACAGTCACACACAATCCAAGTCGCAAACACATTACAAACAAGCCACTGTTATTGGAGCTGAATTGTTTCAAGAGCCGCACCATCATGAGCAAACATAATCTCCAGCTGCCGCACACGAGTCAAAGAGTTTCCCCAGTGAAGTGAGGGAGGCATTTGTCATAAAGCTGCCAAGAGGCGATAACTAACAGCAGCAGTTACCTCTGCTTCCCAGACAGAGAGGATAAAAAGCGAAAAGGGCCTTCTGAATGCATAAGCCAACGCAGGTCATAAATCACAAAGCTACAGCAACAGGGGTTTAATGCATGGCAGTTAGTGATGGCAACAACAAGCAGCTGGAGGCGGTGACAGACGCTGGTTCGGGTAGATAACAGGGGCCAACACACAGGAGGACCGTGATAGGCATCAAAAGGAGCAATCTGTTGCTTATAAGGCAGAACTTCAAGATGTAAAGATTATGAGAGAACTAAGAAAGCTTTCTCACTCACCATACAGCATGGTTTCAAGCTTTTTCCTGTCAATCCTGAACCTCTCCTCGACCCACTCTGGATCCAAGCTGTGCCTTTTTACATCCTCTCCAGCACAGCTTTCTTCTTCTTTCTCCTGTTCCCCATCCTCCTTTTCCTCTCTGGGATCAGTCTTTACTGCTGAGTCCAGTTCTAAGCTAGCTTCCAGTTCGGGCTGCTGGGGCCCTACAGTGGCCAAAGAAACAGAGGAGCTCTTCTCCATTATCTTGGTCGTAGTCGTTGCAAGCCCTTGTCTGTGTTTCTGCATGTGTGTGACCAAGGAGACAGCCAGAGTGAGAGAAAAAGGGGGAAAGGGGCATGAACCCCCCCCCCCCCAATACACACACACACACACCATCTTTTCTTTGACCACCCCTCCTCTTTTCCTTCAATTTAATAGAACAAATCATAGTCTTTCTCACCCCTTTCAGCCAGCTTAAGGCGTTGGGAAATTCGCTGCTACGGCTTTAATTACAAGGATGCTTAAGATAACTTACTTAAACTGCTTGAGCAATATCTTCTCCATATTTGAAAACTCTGGAGTGAATCAGTTCTCGACAAATCCAAAATAAACTACAGTTCAGTCCCCCAGAGGATCCGAATGTACACTGACATCCTAACACTCCAAACACCACACACACATGATGAAAACCATCCTCACAGCAGTGCACGCAGCTAACAAAACAAACGGGTCATCCAGCAAACCACTGCCCCTCTGCTGTTGTCTGCAATGCCCTCCCCTACAGAGCTACAGATCTCAGAGGTCTGAATGAAGAGGAGCAAAGAGGTGTACAGCACACTTACACAACACAGAGTACCTTTCACCCTTTAAAGTTTTTCACATTTTGTCATGTTACAATACAAAGTAGAGCATAACTGCAAAGGTATATGGCGATAATTTTAAAATAAGCCCCCTCCAATCTGTTACAGCCAAGAAAAAAAGAATGCTACTAAATTTGAGGAAAGTGGAATGACTTGAAGGTTTATGTACACAGATGCATCCAGTCTGACTCAGCTGGAAGATTTTTGGAAAGATCAATTAAAATTTTCCGATGTCTAAAGGTGGTAGAGACTCTCACCAGAATAGTTTTCTGGCATCATTTGCAGCAAACGGCTGTTCTAGAAAGTATGAGGAAACTGAATACATATAAAGCCAAACTTTTCAAAGTTATTATTATTATTATCAAAATGTATGGTTGCAATGTGACAAAGTGTGAAAAGTAACAGTGGTATAAATGCTACAGCTGGTGTAAATGCTATAACAAATAATATTGTATGACGTCTGTTGAAAGTATTCGTTATGGCTGAGTGGGACATCATTTCTCTCTTTAAAAAAGTCTGCAGCTGTTTATGTTTTATGTCTTAACAAAAAAATTCTGTCTGAACACTCAAAGCAGTGATTTCAACTTCAAGGCTTAAAATTCTGTTTAAATTGGATGGTTTAAATCCAGCACTATTCTGTTAGTCGAGTTACTTCTTTGATAAAAAAAAAATAGAAAGGTTTAAAGTCATGAGTCTTTTGATGAACTGAGCATGTGTAAATAAAAAACAAGATTTCACAAATAGCTCAATGCTTTTTGGGTCCCCTTGCTGCTTTAAATTGGTTAAAAATGTATAATCCCAAACACAACATGAAGTGTGAGCAAAAACAAACTGCTCAATTAGTCAGTTCTGGAGGGAGCCCTTTTTCAGTTCAGCCCGATGTTTTCCATACTGCTCTGACAAATATAGCCTCAGGTAGACCAGTAAACAGTTTTTGTCAGTGCAGAGACCCAGCTAACATTACACTCTACTGCAGGCAATTCGCCTGAGGAGGAAGTAGAAGACCTGATGATTGTGTCACCATGGCAACAGGACAAGGAGTGAATCACTCCAAGTTGGACTTGACATCACAAGTGCATATCTCATCCATTGTGCCCTCCTGTTTTATTCAGACCCATCTGACTGGAAGAAGCGGTGCTTCCAGTAAGACGCTGGAGACTGCGTCACATATTTAATCACCCGGGTGAGCAGAGAAAAACAGCTGGTGATCCTAAATCGATGAAGGAATCAGACTGTTTCTACTTATGCTCCTAGTTCAGCTTTCTTTTTAGCTGGCAAGAAAATCTTTGGGAACTGAAACCATTGCATCCTAAAGGGTCTGAGAGTCAGCAGATTGAGAAGCAAAGTTCAAGACCTTCAAAGCTAAAGGGGGTTTCATTCCTAATCAGACCGTTACATAAAACCTTGTGCGCAAAGGAATTTCTAATTATACAGTTGTTTTACTTTAAACTAAAAAAGCTTTCTTTACTGATAATACTGACTAGGTCACAGGTTCTTCCAGTAGACTTGTCTTGCTATTTTTACCATTCTAGCAACTATAGAAAATGTGGTAACGTTAGAAAAAAAGGGAATCAAAGTGTGTGTTCCTGTCTATGTGTGAGTTTGGAATTGATGTCTGGGGCTGCAAATACACATCAACCAATTAAATAATTAATCATTTCAATTTTCAATTCAGTTTATTTCTATAGTGCCGATTTACACAGATGTCATCTCAAGGCACTTTACAAGAAAAGTCAATTCTATACAATCATACAAACATTCCAATCAGTTTTAAAGTTTTCTATTTAAGGAATCCCAGCAGATTGCATTGAGTCATTGACTTGAGGTTGTGCCCCATTTATGCAGACTAATCACAGCAATCCCTCATACTGAGCAAGCATATATAGCAACAGAAGAGAGGGAAAACTCCCCTTTAACAGGAAGAAATCTCCAGCAGAACCAGGCTCAGTACGAGCACCCATCTGCCAGGACCGTCTGGGGGTTTGAGAAGACAGAGCAGACAGAAAGAACAGAAGAACTGATGTAAGAGTACTTTCTATCCAGAAAGTAAAAGAAAATTGATAACAGGACATGGGGGATGTTCAGTCACTGGGAGAATCATCCCAGTTGACGCTTCCCGTCCAACAGGGAATTGCAGCTAAGCAGGATATCAGACCAGGTGTAGCTTGAAGCTTGGAGAGAAAAACACAGAGAAAACACAAAGTTAACAGTCAAAACAACCCCAAAATAATACGACTGAAGAGAAGTAGAAGAGAAAAGTAGCAGAGTGAAGAAAAGTGGTCAGTCTGTCCTCCTTCTTCTTCTTCTTCTTCTTCTTTTAGTGTTTAACGACGGTTGCAAACTATTTAGCGCATTACCGCCACCCTTGGTCAGTCTGTCCTCCAACAGTCTAAGCTTATAGCTGTTAGGATGTGTTCTGCTGGTGTTTCTGCTGTGTGTGTGCTCTCCTACCTTCTCTGTAGGGGCGTGGCTGATTGGCGACAGGTGCAGTTCGTTCAGGCTAATCAACCCCAGCTTTAAAAGAGGAATGAAGGGTGGAAGCTGATGCCAGATTGTTCTCGCTTCCAGTGTGGTAAAGGCGGCCAACCTTTGCGCTAGAGAAGTTTTATCTTCTAGATCCCTGTGCACTTATTCTTCCTGGTTTCCTCACAGATCCTGATCCAAACTCCTTTGTCCTCCGAAGTTGTTTTCCTTCCCTGCTCTCCGTTCCATCGGCAATACTTCCTGGAAACAACTTACCTTAAACTCTGGATTCCCTCCTGGTCAGCTTCTGCCTCGTTACCTCCGCTGGTCTGCCTTTTTCTCCATCCATCTGCCAGCTCCACCTGCAAACACACACAACCTTGCACAACATCAGCTTCCATCTACCTCCGGTACTGGCTCCTACTTACCTTCCCTAAAGATCACACGTCGCAGTCATCGTGTAAGTAACCATTTACTTTCTGCCTCACTCACCTGTCTACCTCATCTAACCTCCACTCTCTGCTGCAGTTCCTCTGCCTGCCATCATGGACCCGTTCCCTGCCATTCTTCCAGAGACTTTCACATTTACTAATTGTAAAATAAATACTAATCGTATCAAAGATTATGTCTGGTGTTCTGAGTTTGTTGCTACCTTTGAGTCATAAAAACCTGCAAACATGACAATAGCAGCATGACTACAGAGATGGCTCAGGATTACCTAAGCCACCCTAAATTCAGCACAAAAAAAAACGTCCTGACTCAACTGTTTTTTACTTTCAGTAAACTAAATGTGTGTAAATATTTGTATGAACACTGAAAGAGTCAACACCATAAGACATAAACTAAAAATGTTTCACAGACATGTGACTAACAGAAATAGAATAATGTGTCCTTGAAGGGAGGCTCAAAAGTACCAGTCAGTATCTGGTGTGGGCACCAGCTGCTTGAAGTACTGCAGTGCATCTCCTCCCCAAGGACTGGACCAGATTTGTCAGTTCTTGCTGTGAGATGTTACCCCACTTTTCCACCAAGGCACTTGCAAGTTCCTGGACATTTCTGGGGGGAATGGCCCTAGCCCTCACCCTGCGATCCAACAGGTCCCAGACTTGCTCAAAGGGATTGAGATCCGGGCTCTTTGCTGGCCATGGCAGAACACTGACATTGCTGTCATGCAGAAACTCACGCACAGAACGAGCAGTATGGCTGGTGGCATTGTCCTGCTGGAGGATCATGTCCGGATGAGCTTTTTGCCACTCCTGTCTGGTCCAGCGACGGTGGGTTTGTGCCCATATGCGGCGTTGTTGCTGGTGATGTCTGGTAAGGACCTGCCTTACAACAGGCCTACAAGCCCTCAGTCCAGCCTCTCTCAGCCTATTGCGGACAGTCTGAGCACTGATGGAGGGATTGTGTGTTCCTGGTGTGACTCGGGCAGTTGTTGTGGCCATCCTGTACCTGTCACGCAGGTGTGATATTCGGCTGTCCCAATTCTGTGCAGGTGTTACACGTGGTCTTCCACTGCGAGGATGAGCAGCTGTCCTTCCTGTCTCCCTGTAGCGCTGTCTTAGGCGTCGCACAGTGCGGACATGGCAATTTATTGCCCTAGCCACAACAGCAGTCCTCATGCCTCCCTGCAGCATGCCTAATGCACGTTCACGCAGATAAGGTTAGTTTGTACTAAAACAAACAACTCATAGTTTGTACTAGGAGAAATTAACATTACGGATATCTAAAATGTTTTTCCTTCTAGGACAAATGACGTCACTTTTCCCATTCATGTGTACGGGGTTTGCAGCTGCTCTTATCCACAAATACATTCTTATCTAGAATGAACATTGTGGATAGGAGAAATTCAGTTCTTACTAGGAGAAATTCTAATTTCAGATAGCAAGAATTCAATTGTTACTAGTACAAACTCTGCGGAGTGATGCTTTCGGACTTTTCAGCCAGCTGTAGTACTTCCGGAGCAAAGTAACGTTAGCGTTAGCTTTGGCGTTCTTTACCCGATCGCTGCAGGACCTCCCGCGGGTAACTGAACACCGGATTACCCGGACCACATCTAAGACGCCAGCATCATGAAAAGACAAGTTTTATTTTATGTGTCCAGCTACATAAACAAACTACGAAGGTTAGTTAAGCTTCTGCTTTGAGCTTCTGAATGTTGATACATGCTAGCGCTTTAATAAGCAAAGTTAGGACTGTGAGGAAGCAACGTTAACAGTGATAGGTTCACATTACGAGTCTTTTGTGTTTCTGAAATAAAATAGCCTAACTTCTGTATTAATCTCAGTTTTAAACAGGAGAGGTCACGGTTCGGTCCGAGTGCTTCAGGTCCAAGAGGAAAAGCCAGAAGTCATCCTGCAGGTACAGTTCAAAATGTAGAAGGTTCCTGCTTTTGAAAATGATCATATCATTGCTGTGAATCTGATACAGATAAACGCCATCATTACACTATATGTATCATATGGTACCAGAGAAAACATGTAAAATAACATGGTCAGTGCCAGAAAGAATATAAAAGTAATGGCTCTCGCAGAAGCACGACTTTGTGAAATGAGTAAAGTTAATCATGATCTATTATACATGGTCATCTATAAATAGTATGTCAAAATCTCACTTTACACATTTCAGTTCACTAAGAGATTTTCACTAACAAAAGTTCCCAACTTTAGTGTGTTAAAGGTTCTCTCTTAAGGTACTGTTGTAATCTAATAAATATATGGTGTTTTAACAGATTGTGCTGAGTGATTCAAAGCTGGTGGTGCTACTGTGATGCCTGTGTGGAAGGTACAGCCTTGTGCTGTCATGTGGCAGCTCTACTCTACCAGACAGGACATCACTTCCCCCAGTGATCAGCTGCAAAGAAACTGAACAAAAGTTCCATAAACCAAGGACCATGGTAGCAAGCCTTTTATTACACTTTCATTTTATGTACGTTTATTTCTTGAATGATTCTTAAACATGTTTTTATTTGGATACAGGGTATTAAACCGGGTCCAGTTAATGATATGGTCATCATATCAGCCAGACCAAGGGAGAGGAGATTGATGGAAGGAATCAGGTATGTTGTTGTGTACGAAGCTCCCATGATCACAACAATGGCTGTTTCCGGGGATTTACCTCTGGTTGATTCCATGTTCGGTCCGGTGGAGGAGGGAAGTGTGCTGTCCTACCAGTAAAGATGGTCCCCAGAACCCATCCACACACAGTTGCCCTGATCAACATCCATTCAGATAATTCCCCGTGATATGAAAGTCATGCAAAGTATTAAATACAGTAACTATTTGTTTTTTTGCTTCCTCTTCAATGCCTTCTTGGTGAATTAGTGACATGACTACAGTACAACATAATTTAAGCTACCGTGTAGGAAATCAAATTTAAAAGTTGTTAATGAAATGTTGCTGTACTATCCTGTTTGTGATGTAATGTTGGTTAAATGAGTAATAAATGACTTGGATTAAAGCTTTTTGGTGTTATAAATGCTTAATTTTAAAAGACAACAGACATGACTTAAAATGAGGGACCAAACAAAAGCAGATTACAACTTTTACTGACCACAGAAGTATTTAAACAAAGTAAGTGAGCAAAGACATTTTTTTTTTTTAAATACAAAAACACTAATGGACCAATGTGCAAAGTCATTTAAACAGGAAAAACTTGTCAAAGGGTTGCAGGGTATGAGCTGTAGAATGTGACTCCATGAGAGCTCCTCTTTCTGCTTGTTGAACACTGACCATGGATGGTAAAGAGTCCTGAAGCAAGCCCCAAAAACACATCAGTAGGTCATATGATGGAAACCTAAAAAATGGAAAACAAATATTAACACTAATTGTTCATAATTAACTAGACAACACAATTAACTTAAAATAAATGTATGTGCAAAAAATAAATCATTAAGGAGTTTTGGTACTAAAATAGAGGACAAACTTGCTTATGTAACGCACATGTGTACAATTCAAATTGCATTTCGGGTAATGCATTTTAATCAGAATTTTGTTACAGGCAGTATTTGCTTCCATACTTGCTAATATTACACCCAGAGTTATTTTAATAGAATACAAATACTTTTATGTCTCTCCCGCTCTCACACACGCCTGTGCACACGTTAACATAAGTGTCTAGACCTACCGTGTGAAGATAAAAACAGGAGCAGCTCCCTTTTTAACAGCCGTCGATCTGTTTCTGATTGTTCACGGATATCAGAGCCGACTACACCCGGGTATGAGGCGTCAGTGACAATCCACCTCTCCGGTAGTAAAAGTAAAAAAATAAAAAGTTCACTATTGTACTTTCAAGATACCTGGCTCTGTGGCACACAGCAGTGTTCGGCAGTTGTAGCAGAAACTGGTATTTAAACTTCGACTGTTTCATCACAACTCGTGTAGCAGCTACCTAAACATAGCATGTAAAGGGTAGCATAGGCTAACGGAAGTATCTGCTCTGGCTGACAGTTCAGCGGAAGTACGCAACTGTAGCTGTTGACGTTAAGGTAACGTCATTGACAGCAGTAAAAAAACAAAGGAATTATTGACCTCAACAAATAAGATACAGATTGCAACAACTTAATTGTTCCTATCTAAAATAACATTCTTACTAGTTAACATTTATTTTTGGATATCCGAAATTAAATTATAGATAGAATAGTATTTTAATTTTTCCTATCTAAAATAAGAGTTTGTACTAGTAAGAATTGAATTGTTGCTATCTGAAATTCAAATTTCTCCTAGTAAGAACTGATTTTCTCCTATCCAGAATGTCCATTCTAGACAGGAAGAATGTATTTGTGGATAGGAGCAGCTGCAAACCCCATACACATGAATGGGAAAAGTGACGTCATTTGTCCTAGGAAGAATTACATTTTGGATAGGCGAAATGTTCATTTGTACTAGGACAAAATGAACTATGGATATCCGGAAAGTTAATTCTTACTAGGAAGAATTGATTTAAAGATATCTGGAATACATATCCATTTTACCTATTAAATGTTAAAACGGCTACCCTAACTTTTTAAGAATTTAGAGAAATCTCAAACTTAATTTTTTCAAGTACAATTGTAATTCTGAATATCCTAAAATAAAATTTATCCTAGTAACAATACAGTTGTTGATATCTTTAATTTCAATTTCACTAGCAAGGACCACGCTACAGGTTCAGAATTTAACATTTTATTGAAGGCATGTTGAATTGAATGGTCTGGGGAGAGGCAACGCCGGAGACCTGGAGGAAGACTCAGTGTGGGGGTGCAGTCTTCGGGAAATCGTCTTTCCGAGCCTGCTCAGGACCCCCCCAGACGGAACCTAAAAGAGAGAGACGTTAGAAGAGGTGGTACGGGAGTAAACTGGAGCGCAGAACGGGGAGGCTGTGCCCGATTGATGCTGCGAAAAAAGGGGAGGGTTAAAGGCGAGGGTCGGCAGGACGCTGCGAATAAAGGGGAGGGTTAAAGGGGAGGGTTAAAGGCGAGGGTCGGCAGGACGCTGCGAATAAAGGGGAGGGTTAAAGGCGAGGGTCGGCAGGACGCTGCGAAAAAAGGGGAGGGTTAAAGGCGAGGGTCGGCAGGACGCTGCGAAAAAAGGGGAGGGTTAAAGGCGAGGGTCGGCAGGACCCTGCGAAGGAAAGGAGAGGGTCGGCAGGACCCTGCGAAGGAAAGGAGAGGGTCGGCAGGACCCTGCGAAGGAAAGGAGAGGGTCGGCAGGACCCTGAAAAGAGGCGAGTCGGCAGGAACCCTGAAAAGAGGCGAGTCGGCAGGAACCCTGAAAAGAAGAGGCGAGTCGGCAGGAACCCTGAAAAGAAGAGGCGAGTCGGCAGGAACCCTGGACCTAGAGGGAGGGGAAGGGAGGGGTGAAAACGAACGAGAGACGAGGGATGAAGGGCAGGCAGAGTTTATATGTGTATCCTGGTGGGATTAGAGATGTAGAGCAGACGTGTGGTACCGGGTGAATCGAGTTAAGGCTGATTAGGATTTATGAAGCGGGTTTGAGGCGTGGCCTTGCTCCTGAACCTCAGCTAACCTGTTAGCTCCATTTCACTAGCAAGGACCACGCTACAGGTTCAGAATTTAACATTTTATTGAAGGCTTGTTGAATTGAATGGTCTGGGGAGAGGCAACGCCGGAGATCTGGAGGAAGACTCAGTGTGGGGGTGCAGTCTTCGGGAAATCGTCTTTCCAAGCCTGCTCAGGACCCCCAAAAGGTCTTGTCGGAGAGATTAGCAGAGAAGAGAATGAGCGCGTCGCAGATTGTGTAGATTACGAATGTAGGTTCGGTATGCTGAAGAGGACAACCGACCTAAGATTTGGATGATGTCGTCTGATATCCCTGACCTGGCGGCTGAGGTAGCTGTACCCCTGCAGATTGAATGGCCGGAGTAAAAATCAGGGGAGATACCGGACCGGCGAGTAATCTGGTCGGAGTGATTGATGAACCAGAACCGGGTAGCGGAGCTACCTGATTCGGTAATGAGAAGTGGGTTGAATGGAGAGGCGTTAGCAGATGATAGAGGCTGAATGTAGCAGGTGACGGGTTCCTAGGGGCTGAAGCTGGAACTGAGGCGGAATAAGTGAATTCGGACGGAGGTGCCGAGCTGGTCTGTTTTACTTCTACGTAGGGTGTAAATGAGGGTGTCCTTACTAAGGATTTAAATGTCTGAGAGACATGGGTGAATGGAAGGATCGTGTCTAGAAGAGGAAGGGGCCAACTCAGAACATATCGGGAAACTGAAATAAGCGAGCAAGAGCATGGACTGAAGAGTTAGGTCGATGAAGGGGGATAGGTAACCGGAACGAAGCGTGAGATTGCAACGGGTGAGGAGGTCAGAGGTGAGCGGTAAGCGATGAGCGGCGGAAGGTTCTAGCTTTTTAAGACCTTTCCGAAAAACATCAGAACGTGGCTATGGTCGAGAGCTGGACAGGGGTTACCTGTTGCCAGCTTGATGAAGAAGCTGATTCCTGATAGATGAGATTTAATGGTGGATATGTGGATTTTTTGGATTGAATGCGAGTGAGAGATGAACTGGCAGATAAACAAAGGAGTAAAAGGGAAAGAGACCATACATTACGTGCCTTGAAGGCGTTCCAGCCGGACAGGTAAACAGAGCAGGTACCGGGTGAGAGGCTGTCGATGAAGTTCTGCAAGATGGTGAGGTTGTAGAGCTGCGGCGTCAGATGAAGATGGTGGCTGAAAACTGTGGGACTGGAGTCAGGTTGAGGTCTGCAGCAGGAGCTAAGGATCTGAATTTCTTTGTTAATAACTTCTACAACAGCTTCATTATCGGAGTGAATGAGGATCGATTTCTGCGACAGGTCGTGTCCCCAAAAGAAGGGTTGCTATTACGATGGGGTAAAGCTCGTGGGGAGCAGAGGAAGGGAGGGTGGACTGGGGCTGAAGGGAATCAAACTCCGGGGACCAGCTGTTCCAGGAAGAGAGGAAATCGTGCCAGAGCCGCATCTCTGTACGACAGGGCTCGGTGAGGGCGAGCTGATTGTGGAGGCATGGCACGCTAGCGGCAGCGGACGGAAGGGACACGAAGGACCGACCCTGGGGATGATGCGGACGGCGTAGGTAAGATGACCCGAGAGCAATAGGAGCTGTTTCTTAGCGCATATTTGTGAGGAAGTTAGAGCAGATCGGGGAGATACGGTGGACCTCCAAACAGCAGCGAAACCTGGATGGAGGATGAGTCGAGGGTGATGCCCAGGAACTCGAAAGTAGTAAGGGGGCCCACCGTCTTCTCGTCGGGAAGAGGGACACCGATGTCGGAAGCAGCCTCAGTGAGGGCACGAAGCCCTCAACGAGGTGGAGAAGAAGTGGAGGTGATGACCAAGAAGTCATCCGAGGGGGAGTGAAGGACGTGAGGCAGGTGTTAAGTATTAAACCGTACCCATCACGGGGTCTCGTAAAGAGAACTGGAAATCCTGGGACTACTCCTGCAGCCGAAGGTGAGCTGGACCGCAAAGTAGTAGGAACCCTTCCGACGGACGCTGGAGAAGCGCCGGAAGACTGAATGAAGGGGGGCAGTGGCGGAGCTAGGCTTTAAAAAAATAAAAATAAAAACGGGGGTGGCAAGGTATTATTTTGGGGGGGGTCGATATACGGAGTATATGAAACGCTTCAAAAACATGCGCATCGTGGGTGCTGAATGATGTGCTCAAAGCATATTATAATATAACATATAATATCATAGTGGACGGAGTTTTACCGTGTATCCTGCTGTAACCGGACGAGGCGCGCGTGCTGTTTGAATACTGAATGGAGAATGATTGACGGCCGAAGGAGGGAAAACGAGTTTCCGTAAACTTTAATTTAATGATGTAAATAGACTTTTGTCCCTCACATTAAGCTACGGAATGGCTTCAGAAGACGTTGTGAAATTATAATCAGACCCTCTCAGACCCAAGTCACCCCAAACTGACGTGAAAAGCGAGAGACGCCGAAAAGCGCGCTGTTTGCATCCCTGTACTATCTCCACGGTAGTTTTAGTAAGATTAGTTCAATATTCTGCATTACACGTGCCGATAAGAATAAGCCTACCTAATGTCTGTGATTGTTGCTGAACATTTGCTAACGACATGTTTTAAGCATCTTCACACAGGCGTGACAGTGTTAACGTTAGTCAGTCAGTTTCACGAGGCTAGTAACAATGCTCATTTAAGTATTAATGCTAAGCACTACAGTGCGACGTCTCCCTTACTTCCCGTTAAAACAGTACTTCGTTTAATTTAATACCAATACCAACGCTCTTCATCGATATCGGCCGTGTTGTTTTGGAGCCGTTTTGAGCACGAAAGAGGTTTCGCTTAAAGGCCCTGAGCGGTTGAAGAGAAAACCCCTTTCCCGGAGCGCGCGCTGGAGCCCTGCTAGTGTCCAGCCGGACATGTCAGGGAGGCCCGAAGCGGCGATCGGGGAGCGCCGAGCTCGAGGGGAGGCTCTAGAACTAAGTACGGGAGACCGGTGTGGGTGGTGAGGGATGGAGAAGGAAGGGCCCGGGCTGGGCCGGCCGGAGCAGCGGGGTGAGAGCGCCGAGGTGACGGCTCGAGCCCACGAGGGAAATCCCGGAGTGGAGAGGGGGAAACAGGTGAGGAGGAATTCGGCCGGAGCGGCTGCGAGGTCAGCCGGTAAGAGATTCGAGTGCCAACGGCGTGGAAGACAGATCTGTCTGGGGCAGATTGAAGTCCCGCTGGCTCGAAAACAGCCTGACACGGTGGGAGAGTTGGCGGACGAAAAGCAGGGGTAATGGCCCGGGAGATGCGGGACGTCCGCCGAGCAACTCCTCAGACGGATCGACGCCGAGCGTCAGAACGCCCGTGCCGGGAACAATGAAGCAAAACGTCTAGCGAGGTAAGCGAGCACACGCGGAAGTCCGAACTGATCGCGTGAAAACGAACGAGAGACGAGGGATGAAGGGCAGGCAGAGTTTATATGTGTATCCTGGTGGGATTAGAGATGTAGAGCAGACGTGTGGTACCGGGTGAATCGAGTTAAGGCTGATTAAGATTTATGAAGCGGGTTTGAGGCGTGGCCTTGCTCCTGAACCTCAGCTAACCTGTTAGCTCCATTTTGACTAGGAAGAATGTATTTGTACTAGGATAAATTAAATTATTGCTATCTAAAATAGGAATTATAGATAGGAGTGGTCGTTGATTAAATGTTAAAACGGCTTGCCCCGAATCGTCCTATCTCTTGTATTGAAGAGGAGCCACTGCGCATGTACAACATTTAACGAGTCTATGGGCAAAGATTTTTGCGCCCCAAGGCGGAAAAATATGGAAGCGTATGTGTAACATAAATAAAATTAAAAAGAAATTATCCAAACTGCTTTTTCATTTTACAATTCAACATTGCTCATTCTGTAACTTAATTAAAATCAAATAGAAAAGGACATTTAAGATTTAATTTTCAAATTGCATCCCAGAAAAATAGTTACAAAATTCAATTTGAAATGTCAAAGTTGAAAAATAAAATGCATTGGCAGAAATTCTTTTTCATATTCTGAATACAAATGCCATTTTTGACTCATAAATGACTCAAAATTTATTTTTCAACTTTGACATTTCAAATTGAATTTTGTAACTATTTTGCTGGGATGCAACTTGAAAAATAAATCTTAAATGTCCTTTTCTATTTAATTTTAATTAAGTTACAGAATGAGCAATGTTGAATTGTAAAATGAAAAAGCAGTTTGGATGATTTCTTTTTAATTTTATTTATGAGTCAAAAAGAGCAGCTAGATTTTGAAAATGAAAAAGCATTTGTGCTAATCCATTTTAATTTGATTTATGTTACACATACGCTTCCATAGAATACGTCCTCAATCAGACAACGCCGATGAGCACAACCGTTATATACAGTCTATGAGCGCAACTCAACTCACCATGAACTATAACATATTTATCTTGCACATCTGAAAGAAACGCACATATGTTTTGAAATATTTGTATAGTATTATACATTTTTTTTTACGTTTTATTCAAGGTTATATAGCAAGTGGTGAGTGGTGGGGCGGCGCCCTTGTGCCCTCTATTGGCCAGCCGCCACTGAATTACAGCAACCATAAATTCCTATGGTAAATATCCATTTACTAAGGATAGATTCATCATATCAAAAATAGGGCCAGTAACCAAAGGGAACTGAAAAAAATCAAGGAGAGAATATAGTTCATCTGAAAATTATAAAACCTCTCTTCAGAAGATATTCTTAATTTCACAGCAAAAACACAAACCTTAAGATTGTTTTCTAATTTCGGTTAAACCTTTTGCAAAAAAATTCAATTCACAAAACATGAGGTTAATGAGCTGATTAATTTAAAAAATGTAATAGCTATTAATAAAATGTATGTAGTTATTACACATTTTTATTTATAGTTATATAATTTAAAATATTGTTTTAGCTCTGTTTGTCAATGATCTACAGTTTTTGTGAAAGCTATGAATGAAGATATATTATTTAGCTTAGACTTTAGTGGTTTTTACTCTTTGCTCCCATAGTACAACTTGTAAAAGAGTTTCTTAAAAATTATACTGGCAATGTTTATCAAACTATAGATTCACTTGGCAAGTCATTTTTATATACTATCTGGTCCTTATAAGTAAAAAACAGATGAGGAAATGAGGAGGGCTTTTTTAAGCATTTTTTTTTTATTTCAACAAAAAAAATTAAGAGGGGGATTTCCAAAGAGGTATAGCTACACACAAACATTGTCAAACAGCAGATGAATCAACAAAATGAGAAATAATCTCTCAGGTGTTGTGTCACTGCTTCTTTTAAGAAATACAACTCTCAGATGTTGTTAATTTGCTGCAGCCTACAATGATTTTTCAGGCATGCTGTGCCTTCTTTTGTTCTTCTTTTCCCAGGTTTCTTGTTCTTTTAAATAACACTGTGTAAAAAATAGCTGAGTAAAGTGGATTGTGTTAATATAAAGTCTGATCGTTTTTTTTTTTTTTGTTTGGTTTTGCAAGAACCTTTCGTTCATTGTTGAAGAAATCTACTGAAATACCCTGATTTACCAATGGGTGACGCTATGATTATGCATTGCACCACTTTCTCAAACTTTCCCAGTTGCGTCACCTGCCCTAGTTCCGGTTTGCGGACAGATCCCGTGATAGCTTTTTTTAAGTTACTGCCAGACTAACTGAGGGGTGTAAAACAGCGACTGCTGTCTACTTTCGAGGCCGGACAAGCACTTAATTATTATTAAACATGTATTTTCGGTAATAAGCCAGTAGTTAAGCTTGCACCAGAGGACGAACCGGGATGTGGAGAGTTCAAGGTTTTGTAGGAAGAGGTGAGAGAAATGTCATTGACGCCAGAGAAATGAAAGTATTTTCTGTTTTTTTTTAACTTGTATCTTGTGCTTTTTTTTTAAATTGTTGGCTATTTAGAAGTAAATTCGTGCTATTACGCTCCACACGTACCATTTTTAATGTCAACGTGTAATACGTTGCATATCGTAGCTTGTCTTTAAGTCGCCTGTGCAGGTTTATTTTGATTCAGTGTAGCGCAGAGTTTCCGTCTTAGCCTAATTTGATCCTTTATATCCAATTTAAGAGACGGAGTTTGTAGCTTTCTGGCTCTGTTTGAATTCTTAATTTTAAGAAGCATAATTCTATTTAATACATGTCTTAGTCCAGTATTCTTTGTTTTGTTTTGTTAGTATTCTTAATGGCAACACTGACATTTTTAACAGATAAAGAAAGAGAGATTTTATGAAATAACTTTCTATTCTTTATCAAATTCTTTTTAGGAATCCGAGTTACCTTGATTGCTACTAGTTCAAAATAAAAAAATGTGTTGTGGTCCAGCCTGAACTCAATCATTTCACATTTATGACAGATTAAGTCATGCAGAGTTGAACGATCTCTGAACATCTACGGTGTTTAAAAACAGTCAAATATAATGTTTTTCCTCCCCATTTTTATTTGCATTTTAGCTCTATCTAGGATAAATGTATTCATTCGGTGTAGAGACTGGTCAATCCTATATTGGATTATTCTACACTCAAAGATTCGTTAAAGCATATTATATACAGTACTGGTGCAGACGTTTTAGGCAGGTGTGAAAAAATGTTGTAAACAGAATGCTGTCAAAAATGGAAGTGGTAATGGTTTATTTTCAATCAACAAAAAGCAGTGAATGAACCAAAGAGGAATCTAAATCAAATCAATATTTGGTGTGACCACCCTTTGCCTTTAAAACTGCATCAACTCTTCTTGGTACAGTTTTTGAAGGAACTCGGCTGGTAGGTTGTTCCAAACATCTTGGAGAACTAATCACAGATCTGTGGATGTAGGCTTCCTCGTAATCATGCGCCTCTCTGATGGTATTGCATGAGGGATAAGTATCTGCCTGTATTTCTCAGCATTGAGAACACAATTAATTCTGACCAAATCTCCAACTCCCTTTGCAGAAATGCAGCTCCAAACGTTCAAGGAACCTCCACCATGCTTCACTGTTTCCTGCAGACACTCATTATTAAACTGCTCTCCAGCCTTTCGACGAAAAAACTGCCTTCTGCTACAGCCAAATATGTCAAATTTTGACGCATCGGTCCAGAGGACTTGGTGCCATTTTTTTGCACCCGAGTTCCAATGTTTACTTACTGCATACTTGAGTCGCTTGGCCTTGCTTCCACATCAGAGGTATGGCTTTTTTTGCTGCAACTCTTCCATGAAGACAACTTCTTGCCAGACTTCTCTGGACAGAGGATGGGTGTAACTGGGTCCCACTGGTTTTCTGCCAGTTCTGTGCTGATGGCACTGCTGGACATCTTCCAACTTCGAACGGTAATAAGATGGATCTGTCTTTAATCTGCTGCACTACGTTTCTTTGGCCGACCACTGAGTCTGCGATCCTTAACTTTGCCCGTTTCTTTGTGCTTCTTCAAAAGAGCTTCAACAGCACATCTTGAAACCCCAGTCTGCTTTGACATCTTTGTCTGGGAGAGATTTTGCTGATGCAGTTTAACTACCTTGTGTCTTGAGATGTTTAACAGCCTTCATCCCACAGTCCTTTGTCCTATAACCCCCTGTGATCAGTATTTCAACTCGGTAGTGTTGTTTGTGGTCAACAGTATCAAGTACTGATGTTACCTGTGACACCCGAGATTTAAAGCTTGTATCATAAAAACAAACCACTGCAATGTAAAGCACTGTGTCGGAGCTTGATTCGTTTGCTGTTGGTCACGTGACCAATGACGTTCATAGCTCCGTTTCAACATGCCTACCCACCCACCCATGTGACCGCTTCAGATATTGTTTCAAATCTTAAAAGCGGCCCAAACAGGGACGCGCTGTTTTGGGTTGTTGTAGTGAGTTACGGTGAGAACAGAGATTAATGGTTTGGGATTCTTCCAGTATTCCCAGACAAAACACAGAGTTGCAAAAAATGGAACCTGTTGCAAAGAGAGCGCGTTCTGAGATGTGGGAACTTTTTTATTTAATCACTCCAAATAAGGTTTGCAAATTTATATAGTCTAGTGAGCTTATAGTAGTGTACTACTTACTAAGCAGCACTACTAGCTTCATACTGTAGGGGTGGAGCTTTTAGACAATTTGTCATTCCTTGTCTTTTAAAGAATTTCTAGTTTGGTATGATGTTTTTTCTTTTATTATTAATTCATATTAATATAATTTATAAGTATTGATGAGCTTTTCAGTTTGGTTGTGCATATTATATTTGCAAAAAAAGAGTAGACTTTGGTATGTCCTATCCTTTTATGTATTTTTTTTAATCTTAATTTTATTACCCTATTTTTATAAAAGGATATATAAATAGAGCTGTAAGTATTAGGAAGGGGGAGTGATACATAATTAGATACTCCTGCCTAATAATGAAATAGAAATGTGAAAATTACAATATTTCAAAATGTAGACAATGTGAATAGGTGTAAATTAAATATAATATTTTCTCAATTATCCCATGAAAAGTCACTGTTTGAATAACATGTTATATTTTGTAGGTGCAATGTGTTATTTGTAACCAAAAACTGGCATACAATAACAACACCTCATCAATGTTGAGGCACTATCGTGCCAAGCATTACACTTCTGCTGTAATGTTACAATGCTAAATATTTTTATTATATGGTCCTGGGGAGACTTAAATGCTTTATTTGTACATAAAGTTAAATCCAACGTTCATCTTCAACAGAGTGGAATTGGCTGGAAACAATACAATGCAATACAAACATTTACCAGCAGATGTCCTCACAGAGTTCTGAAGCATCGAACCATAAACCTTTTTTCAATACTATTGGATTGAAAAGCTTTGGTGGTTCAAAAGGCTTCACGTCCCCATCACTAGTATCAAGACTTGACACCCTGCCCAGGGTAAGAAATGTCTTATGTCTGCAGGCTGTGGCAGAGTCTTGTTGCTGTTCTCAACCTTGCCATGACATTAAACTATCTTCCACAACCTCACCTTGGTAGCAGAGTTTGGCTGTTCCTCACCCAGTTTTAAGCCTCCTATACAGCTGTTTCTGTTTCAGTTAATGACTGTGTTTCAATCTACTACTCAAGATCATTAGCACCTGTTTGGTATAATTGGTTGATCATTCACATGACTATAATCCTACAAAATCCCTGACTTTGTACAAGGATACACATAAGAATTGATGCTGGTTTGAAGGCACAAGGTAGTAACACCAAATATGGATTTGATTTAGATTTTTCTTTTGTTTGCTCACTTTGCATTTTATAAATTGATCAAAATAAACAATTATATTTTTGAAAACATTATTTTACAGTCTGCTTAAAACTTGTGCACAGTACTGTAAATGCAGTAGAGCACTTCATGCACCACAAGGACAACACAACATGCTTTATATCAGACAAAAAACCCCAAGAAGGATAAGAAAACAAGCCATGAAGACTAATGAGCTAACCAAGGCTAAACCCTCAGAAGTGGGGATGGTACTTGGATGTGTTTGTAACCGTGGCTTGAAGGATTTAAGTAAAGATAGTGATCATGAGGAAACACCAGGGGTAGACATGCAATTTTTAACGAGCACAGATTCTGGATTTTAAAGATTTTAAGCAAAACCCACACATATTTCAAAGAAGCATAAAGAGTTCAAGTTAAAATTTAAATCTACTTCCAACAACTAGTATAAAAAAAAACAGTAATCATGACAATAAAGCAAAATAAAGAACTAGAAAAGCACCGAGTGCAGACCTCCGCCAAGGCAGCTCATATATGCTTATAAAATGTGTGACTTTCAAAACTTTTATTCCGTCAGTGAAGAAGAACAAATTATTTCAATAATGCAAAATAAGTCATAAGCTTTGACTAATTATTATAGTTTTAAAACTAGACCTCTTCTAAATTGGTTTTAAAGCATTCACCTTTTCCATCAGAATCAGCTTTTGTATTTTTACAAATTGGGGAAAATGTCTTTCTGAAGTGTTAATAAGTCACATCAATAAGTAATTAGATAACCAGTTTGCACCTCTGGAAAAAATGAAGAAGATACTTCAGCATTCGCAGTTTTTTTTCTGACAGGTTTCGGGTTTTCAAAGAAACATTTTTGCTTTACTCTCTAGATAACTGAACGCATTTCCTCCAAATTCCAGAAGAAAATGTGTAGAAAATGTTTTGTAAGACAACAAACGTGCAGTGTTTTCAGACCTGGATAAAACAAACTATTTCATGTTGATTTTTACAACAAAAAGAACAAATATTTAACTTGGTTCACACGTTTAATAATCAATATTTGGTGGAATATCCTGATTAACAATCGGTTTTCATACACCTTGGCATATTCTCCACTAGTGTTTCACATTGCTGTTGGGTTCTTGTGATGTATGCATGTGTTGGAATTGAACCGACTCAGAAATTGAGTGGCTGTCGTACATGCAGAGATGCTAATAAGGGAGATAAAAAGTGCTGTGATCTCTTTTGGATTTTCACAGACATTTTTGTAGTTTTATTCTCTAGGATTACAAAGTGTATTTTGTAACTGTAGATTTAACAAGTTGTCTATGAATTGAAAGCTGGAATATTTGAGTTTAACTGAGGGATTTCTGTCTCTCAGTTCTCCATCGGTACCATGGAAGCAGTTCTTTACGACTCCCCCAGAACCACCATGTGGAGGACGAGGTCGTCAGCGGCCCGGCTGCTCTCTCCACTTCTCGACACTCTTTTGACAACAGGTGCCTTCCCCTTCATCGCTTCAATTTCTCAGGGGGTTTTTTCCACTTCATCCAGGCTTTGACAACAGGATTATTGGTTTTAAAATAAAAGCTCTGCACTTTTGAATGTTTTTCCTTTACATTTCAAGTTGTTGGTACGGTTATCTGATTCCAGGAGGATGTGGGAATACCTTTAAACCTCAGACAGAGCTCTTCTTGCTGTCTGTTACAATTCCTTTAGACCCTGGTTAGACCTGTTGCATTGATGCTGATTAATTTTCAGCTGCTTGCATCATCCAGCAGCATCTGCTGCTGATTTTTTGTATACGCATTGGGGAACAGGGAACTGAAACAAACCTAGCTAACTTAAAATGATAATTACTTACAGTATATGCTGTTAGATTAAAATAAAGACATGTATAATTTTTTTTCTGCCGTTTATTTGCAGATCCCAGGAGCAGGATGGGGAGAGGAGGAAGAAAGAAAAGACGTTTCAGTTTGGGTATGACAAACTTCCAAATTACACAGCTCTGGATGCTGTGGGATGGGTAGGTCTGCAGTTGAGCCGTGTAAAAATATCTATAATTACCTAAAGATATGTTTGTTTGTTTTTAAAATAAATGTTTCAATTTCAGGTTTGTGAAAAAATTGGTTTGTGATAATTTATTAGAAGGATGTATAAGGATGTATAAGGTGTACACACTGAAAGTCTATCAATTTACCATTAAAACCATTCATCAGAGCACTAATTTTAATCGCCGTTAGCAGGTTAAAACCAGGAATTGAAAGCTCCTGAGCTTAGTGCCACTTAGGCACTCCTGGAATACTTTCAGGAATTACTGGCACAGATACAGTCGAGATGTTCTTGTGACTGTGGGGTTTCTCCACAGGGAGCAGTGGCAGTGCTGTTCATGCAGATCTGCAGAAGGATCCACTCCAGGTTTTCTTCAGGCACTGAGCCCAGTCCCAGTCCTGGAACCCTGACAGCTCCCTCCTCTCTGCAGAAATGCGGATACCGAATCCTGCTGGAAATTTGTGAGTATTTCTGGCACCATTGTAGTAGTACCACAGCAACTAAACTCTGATATTATTACATTAAAATCGCTGCCAAATTCATGAGATGTTTAACAGTCTTTATTCCACGGCCTTTTTTCCTATACCCTCGTGTGATCAGTATTCCAACATAGCAGTGTTGTTTGTTGTCAACAGTATCAAGACGTGATGTCCTGCCCAGGGGAAGAAATGTCTTGTGTCTGCAGGCTGTGCCAGAGAGACAGAATCAAGATCAGTCCCCAAATCAAAGCGACGACAGCAGCGAGACTACTGACAGTTCCCTCTCTGACCACCAGGAGGAGCTCCTGGGCAAGGATTCACTAACA
This sequence comes from Valencia hispanica, assembly GCA_963556495.2. NCBI lineage: Eukaryota > Metazoa > Chordata > Actinopteri > Cyprinodontiformes > Valenciidae > Valencia > Valencia hispanica. The sequence continues at coordinate 30,683,883 of OY747702.1, read as the reverse complement.
CCCGGTTTGTCTTTTGCTTTAATGTCAGATTAAGAAACAGATGTTTTTAGTAAAGCATTCGATGATTACTTTTACATGTTGTATGTCTTTGACACAGAGGAACCCTGTTTGAGTTCTCCTCTGCTGACTGAGTTCAACCAAAAACACACCGATAACAAAGACAAGGTGAAGTAAGGTTAATTTTCTATTAAGGTATCCACAACCTGATCAATCAAGTTGTAGATCCTATTTTTATTGTCATATTATATGTGCTTCTGTGTTTTTTAGGAAGTGTCAGATAAAGAGAGGCTTACAAAAGCAGCTCTCAACCTCAGAAGTATGGGAGAGGCCAGCGTTCCTGTAATCCTGAACATCATTGGTAAAGATTTACTGAGAAATACACCTAAGAATATCGCATAAACCTTCATATTCACAAACCGTTGTCCAGTTCTTTGTCATTTTTTCCTTTGTTCAAAGTGAAGATCTTTTTCTCTGTGCATCCAACAGGTCTTGAAAGTGCCAAGAGTGAGAACTGTGAGGAAGCTTTTTGCTGCTTTCTTGCTGCAGCTCAACACGGTTACAACAAGGCGCAGTTTAACACGGGGGTGTGCTACGAGAAAGGAAGAGGAGTCGGCAAGGACAAGGAGAAGGTGGGGCCATTTTAATGGTTCTTGTGAATCTCGACAACCTGATGCCATAAAATCAAAAGAAATAAAAATATTGATTATATCAGTTAAATCATGCCTATGTCAGAGGGATAATTACAGGGAAACACTTGAAATGCAATTCCTAAAATAAAAATATACCAGATGATTAAGTGATTTAGTCTTAAACTTGTTTATTGCAAAGCCAATGTGGTTTTCATTCTGTTTATTTTGGTGCACTTGCAAAAATCTGCCAAAATTTTAGCTTTTGTCTCCATTATCCATCACAGTATTGTTCAGCTAAATTTTATTAATGTGCTGAATCTGAAAGCATTAATCTAACACAAAAATTTATTTACATCTATACTTTTGTTTATATTTTATTTGATCCTATTTTTGTGCATGATTCTATACATTTTCATATTAAATATTTTATTTTGAACATAATTTTAATATTTTAAGTGTTTGTCTTTTCTCTGTAAGGCTCTGCATTACTACAAGCTTGCTGCTGTCGGTGGCCATGAACAAGCCCAGTATCGCTATGCAAAGCTGCTGTTGACCAGCAGGGGGCATCAGAGAACAGAGGAGTTGAACACAGCCATTAGGTTACTGGAGGAAGCAGCTACAGCCGGACTCACCAAGGTAGAAATCTTGACCGTGTTTCTTTAAATGTTCAAAGCCCCTCCCCCTGTGATTACCTTTGTAGTTAAAGTGTAACTCAACCCCATGAAAAATCATAACCCCTCTCCCAGACAACATTTGAAAAATTCTACAAAGTGGGCGGTGCCAGGAAGAACGGAGAGGCGTGGCCAAGTGTGGAGGATGAGTGGCGGGGGGAACGTGGGGGTGTGTTCCGGAGGACAGTGACACCTCGCTTAATCTGACCCTGAAACATGGACAGTGACCAAAGCGATTCATCTGTTTTGAACGTTAGCCTAAGTTAGCATTACCACCGATTACCACTCAGAGACTGGACTCCTCCTGTCTCCCTCTCCCTCAGCAGCAGCAGAAACGCCAGCCTCAGGCAGCACTGACTCAGCGCTCTGAGCCAGCGGATCTCCTCCGTCGTCACCGGAGGTAGAGGGGTAGAGGGAGGCTTTATGGAGCCCAGCGGCCACGAGCCGTATCAATTCGAGCCGCTGGCTCAGGGCGCTGAGTCAGCGCTGCCCAATGCTGAGGGAAACGGTATGGGTCCAGTCTCTGGGTGTTTCTCAATGTCAAGGCGCCTCGCCTACCAAGGCAATGCCTCGGTAGGCGACACTGTCCTTCCTTGGTCAAAGAAAACAGCTAAATGGAACAGACTTACATCACGTGACTGCGGCTGCCCAGGGCCCGCCTTTTGCTTACGCACTCTGTTTACGTCCCGCCCATCGTTATATTTTATACGTATAAGTTTCAATATAGATGTTTAACAAGAGTTTTACTTTTTTTGTTGTGTATATATTGGTTAAATCAAATGTGAAAGCGAGTTAGTACCTGCTAGCAACCGAAGCTGCAACTTCGAAAATACCGCGATGTATTCTAGGAAATTTTTTACCGAGGGAAGGCATCAAGGAACCTCCTATGTATCCTCGGTCAGTTAGCTAAACTTCAGAAAAACAGAGGACAGACGCCTCGGTAGCACATGAACATTGGAACACGCCTTGGCGGTCCCTGATGACGTGTCCCTTAGGCAACCGGGGCGGGACCAAGGTATCAAGGCGAGGTTCCTTGGCATTGAGAAACACCCTCTGAGTGGTAATGCTAACATAGGCTAACGTTCGAAACAGTATGTTAGCTATGCTAACTAAGTGCTAATGTGATAATAATGGAAACCTGAAAAACACAATCCAACTCCAAACTCGCCACGGGGCCGGTATGTCTGATAGTTTTATACCCAAACCCACGGTGCTGCTGTGACACAGTCGATGCCTGTGACGTAAAGATGTACCGCTCTCCACCAATAACAAAATTAAAATGCAGTAGCCACCGTTCAACCCTAAGAGGGCAGCACTGAGATGTTTTTAGACCAAAAGGTGTAGAATTAATTTTTTTTTACATTTTTTACATTTTACATTTTTACATTTTACACGAAAATGTAAAAAAAATCCCTGAAACTGGAAGACTGCATTGGTAAAGACGCATTTATACAGTTTAGAACCAAAAAAAAGTTGTTTTGGGGTTTAGTTACTCTATAAATATTTATTCAGTCGAATTGATACGACTCGCGGCCGCTGGGCTCCATAAAGCCTCCCTCTACTCCTTTATCCCCGGTGACACCGGAGGAGATCTGCTTGCTCAGGGCGCTGAGTCAGCGCTGCATGAGTCCGGTGTTCCGACTATCTGTGCTACCCCCTCAATCTGTGCAAATCGTCAGAACACCGGCACTGCTGGTGTTGCTGAGGCAGAGGGAGACAGGAGGAGTCCAGTCTCAGAGTGGTAATGCTAACATAGGCTAACGTTCAAAACAGATGAACGTCGATCAGTTGCAAAACTGCCAACGTCGCTTTGGTCACTGTCCATGTTTCAGTGTCAGATTAAGCGAGCTGTCACTGTCCTCCTGAACACACCCCCAGGTTCCCCCCTCCGCTCATCCTTCACACTTGGCCATACCCCTCCGTTCTTCATGGCACCGCCCGCTTTGTAGAATTTTTCAAATGCTGTCGGGGGCGGGGTTATGATTTTTCATGGGGTTCAGTTACACTTTAACTTATATACACGTTTTTATCCAGTAATAGTGCACATGCACAAAACACTGGAGGGCAAAGAGAGCTTTCTGCTATCCAGAGCTGTGCTGCTGTGGTTGAACAATTATCCTATCAAAATGAAACCTAGAAATGTAGGTATTAATTTAATGACATGAACTGGTTTATTCTTTAAAGTGCCCCTGGCATAAAATTCCCCGCGACGTTTGGGCCCTTTTTAGTCACACTCTAAGTACCTTAATACTCTATCAAAGGATCGTTAGCCGTAGCTCAGCCTTGTTGTAGAACTGCAGCCCCTACTAGGAGGCCCTTCTTTTAGCATTAGCACAGAACGACTGAGTTTTGGTGGGCGGGGCCCAAGCCATGCGCCTCTATTATCAATTGAGTCTCTTAACGTCCGCATCTGATGAAACATTGACAGACATGCATTTGCGCACCACAAATTGCCCAAATTCCAAAATTATGTATGAAATGTAATTAGGTTTAGGCCTAATTATATTGTGTGTTGAACAATAATCTGTTTACAAATTACAGGCCTAATAAAATATTTGATCATCCATCCACACATCCATCCGTCCTCATTACGTCTCTAGCTTCACCACGACAGTAATGGCTCAGTTATCGTCTACTATAACTATGTAATGGCGTTTCAATTTGATCCGGAATCTGATCCAGACGGCGAGGCACCTGAGGAGGAACCAGAAAGGTAGAGCACGTCTTCCACAGAGAGAGCAGGGAATGAATGCGCTGCGTGTTTTAAATAGCTTAAAAAAGAAAAAACGAAACGCAATATGTGACGGTCGCTGTTGATTTTTATTTATTTTTTGGGGTCGGTGTTGAATCTGTGGCGCACCGCCACAGATTCGTCTATATATGTGGGAAACACTGGTATATAACAGCTGAAGGACATTATTGCGGAAATATAGGCTACTTACTTATATAGGGATATTTACTGTTTCACGGAGGGTTGGTATTGATCCTGGTAAAAGTTTAAGACAATCTGTGAATCCACTGTTGTATTGTCCCAAGTTAATAAAACATTCGTCAGAGAAATGTTTGCCACAAACGACCACGCGCTTTGGGAGTCGGTCAGGTACATTTCCTGCATAAATTAAGTCCATCCACAAACTTTACAGTGGGGAGGATCGTGTCAATGCGGTCTGGGCTCCATGTTTTCGGTTAGTTGTTTGCCTTTTACCGTAGCTCTCGTTGTTCAGGTTGTAATACGTGCTGCGGGGGGAGGGACTTGGAGAGTGTAGTTCAGAGAAGGGGGTAATTGGCTGGAACTCAGTGACGCCATATGCCGAACTGCAAAACAGCCCGTTTCTGAGTGCTAATTTCACTATGTAGGCAGACATAACTGGGGACAAAGGAAACAATAATCAGTCATTTTAACCCCTTAGGGGACATAGGCATGCTGGGAAAACTAACAAATATGACCAAAAAACTCAAAAAATGCACATTTCATGCCAGGGGCACTTTAAGATGTTCTGTCTTATTTAAACATGTTTATAGCTTTTAGTCTGCACACACAATCTACAGTTTTTTAAAGTGGATTTCAAAAAAAAATATTTTTAGGTTTGTCTAATTGACTAAAACAACTATTTGTTTCTCCTGTTTAGGCTCAGATTTGCCTGGCTTCTTACTACTCTCAGGATGCTTTCAAAAATGGGTGCAAGTCCATTCATTACCTGAAGATGGCAGCCGAGAGTGGAGTGAGTCCCCTTCTAGATACTTCTAGATGTTTATCAGTTGCTTTCTCTGAGACATCCCCTTCCCCATCCTGGTGCTCTGAACCAGCCTGCATTAGAAAAGTTTACCACAGACCTCTATTACTTTTTTAGGCTTTTGTGCCACTTTCTGCTACAGCTTTGTTTATTTACCACCTGCTGTTGTTATTATTATTGTTACCAATATTACTTCTCTAGCAGAATTTCACTGTGTTGATTCAGAGTTAATGTAAACGTTTAGCTTTGATGGAATTATTTAATCGAGGTTATGAAACTTAAACTCTGACCGTCTTTGTGCTCAGGACAACTCTGCCCTGTACTTGTTGGGTCAGTGTTATGAAAGCGGCTTTGGGGTACAGCAAAATTTAAAGACAGCAGTTGAGTTCTACAAGCGAGCCGCACAAGCAGGGAACAAGCAAGCAAAGAGCTTACTAACATCTGATAATTCAAACAACAAGGGTAGGTTCTGCTGCTCTGTAAGAAATATATGCATTAGTCCTTGTTGATGTATATATTTTTTGTTAATGGTACATTTTATTTCTCTCTCCTCACACTTGATAACCTAGATGTAGCGATGCGCTCCATCCGCTCAGCTCCGTGCTTCTCTTTGGTCGACAGCTGGCGCCAGCCGCTTTCTCCTCTTGCCAGCTGTGCCCAGTCCTCCTCCCGGATTCCTCTCCTCCCTCACTCGTGGAGCACCGGCAGCCTTTGTGGACCTCCGTCACTGTCCTCCACTCCTCTTCACCTTCATCCCCCTGGTACGGAAAGGGGAGTCTGTCAGTGGACAGTAGGGATAGGATAGGTGGCAGAAGCCAAAACAAAGCCAAACTACATGTAAAAGGAATGTATTTCAGAGTTTGAGTGTGATTTTGCTGAAAGCAAAGGGTCAGTGTGTCGTGTCTGTAAATACTGTGAGGTGCAGATAAGTGTTTCTCAGTTTTTCCTCGTCAAACTGTTTTCTAAACACCTTTCTGACAAAGCTTTTAATCATTTTTTTTAGACTGTTAATGCCTTTATTGGTTCTCTAATATGCTAAAACCATCAGATTGCCTTTGGTTGGGTTTCTCTGTTTCCGCACAAGTATGGAGGACAAATTTCATGAAAAGAACTACTCTTACCAGGAATAATGCAGGAAGTTCTCTGTTCTGTTTTGTATCAGTGTCATTTTCAACCAGTAACCGTTGTGGTTAATCAGTGTCTCTTATTGTAAAACAATCATTTCAGAATTGTGCTCTCAGCCAAGCTGTTAAAGGCGCCATGCCAGTCTCAATTATGAGGATGTTTACTCTGTGAAATGCACATTTTGAAGTAAAAAAAAATCAAAATAATCAAACCACGTTTCTGAGTTACTTTGTACTTTCTGTATAAAATCCTGGATATTTTATTGAACATGTATTTAACTAAGCCTGTTCCCCTGCATGCATGCATGGGTTCTCTGGGTACTCTGGCTCCATCCCACAGAACATGACTGTTAAATTTCCCTTAGGTATGAGTAAGTGTGTGCATGGTTGTTTGTCCTGTGTCCTTGTGTTGCCCTGTGATGAACTGGTGACCTCTCCAGGGTTTACCCGGCCTCTCCCACAATGACCGCATGAGATGGCACCACTACCTCAGCTATCCTGCAGGGACTAGCAGCTATTAGACAATGGTTGGATGGATGAATAAACTAGGCCTCACAATCTGACCTTAATGTAACAGCTTTTTATATGCCGATGATAATACACAGTTCCCACGCAGTGCCCATCTATTTACCCATCCATCTGATGCAAATTAAATGAAAATACTTATCTACGTTGTAAAAATGGTTTAGAGTTGCTGAGAATTTTGAATGAATAATTCTGGAGGATGGTGGAAATCTAAAAACGAAACAAGAGTTTTATGCCAGCCTGGCTCTTAAAAACCTGCGTGCTCAGTCTGCTGCGTGATGTAACAGCCTGATGATGTGTGATTTCATTACCTGTGAGTTGCAAACTAAAACTCCGGTAGATTTGTTATTACGGCTGCGTCCCTCCGCTTCGTGCTCCCAGCGTCCCTCCGTTCCCGCCTCCTATTGGTCGGCTGAGAGAGACGGAGAACGCTCCACAGCGCCACGCCGTGTCGCTCCGGGGATCATCTGGCGCAGAACCCACAGCTCCGCCGCCAGCATCGCAGCGGGGCCGGTGAGGGAGGGAGGCATGGTGTGTCGCGATCTGATGCGGGCGGCCCGGCTCAGAGCGACGGGCAGGACCGGCGCTTAAAAAGCGGCGCTTGACACATGCCCTAGTCAGTACTTTGCGTTTCGTCGTCGTGAGAAGGGAAGGGAAGGGAGGCGCGGACAGCTGAGCGAAGCGGTGAGTGGATGTAAATAGATGCTCTAAGTGGGATGCGCTCCCCTCCCAGTGAGGCGGTGGTTGAAGGCGCTGGAGAGAGAGAGAGAAGAGATGCGAAAGATCTGCTGCGTCTGCCCTGATAAGTAGCCTACAGATTAGATTTTCGTTATAACACCAACTTCACTTTCAATTCTTGGCATTTTGGGTGGAGCAGATAAGATCAGTCTGTCTCTGGTTTATTAAGGAGGGAGTTTATGGAGGCTGCAAGAAAACCAGGCGCAGGGATCCCTACTCCACCCATGACATCATCGAGTTTTGCAAGTTGAATTTCTCTCCCCAGCTTGGGCTTTCATCTGTTGCGTTTCTTTTTATTCCAGATACAGCTAGAGGATCTCAGAGCTGAGGGAGGGGAGACGCATCATTACTAGTCGGTTTCCTGTAAAATGTGTCATGACGAATCCGTGAAGCCTGTTTTTAAAATGAGCTCTTATGATCTTCAGGTGAAAAAAACTCGTGTGTAAAAATTGATTAAGAATCAACTGTAGATTATTAGGTTTTTCTCCACAATTATAGAAAAAATTAGATAATTTCTATGTCAATGAGACTGAGTTTCAAGTATATTTGTGAAAAAAGGTCATGACCAAAGGGAAATGACCTTAAAAACTTAAATTCTATTGTAAGTAGCAGTTTAAAAGCATTAAAACTCAGAATGAGAGATAGTGTTCAGTGATTCTGCTGGTAACATCTTTCTCCACTCCTAAACATCTTTCCCTGTCACGATGCACAGCAGATTTATTGAGGACGACTTCGCAGGAAACATAACAGCCTCTTTGTGTTGACTGTGTCCGACTGTCCTGCAAATTTAATTTAAACTTAATTTCCCTCTGGGATCAATAAAGTATTTTTGAATTTTGAATTGAATTGAGTTGAAAACTGCTGTGTCATTCTGCTCCTTTTCTCCCTCTAATAACCATCCTTTCTCCTCCTCTCCCCTCTCTCCCTGCATCCTGTCTGCCCCACTTAGCCCATAACTACCACAGACCTGTCTGCATTGCTAGAAGGAGGGGGGGGGGGGGGGGGGGGGGTGTTCAGGTGGAACAAGCTACTGTTTGTGTGTTGATGATTTAGTTTTTCCACCTGGTTATGTTCAACTTAAATGTTAAGTTGAAATAGTTCTTACTAATCTTTTATCCTTTTTAATTCATGTATTTGTGATATTTACTTTGTACAGTGCTACTTGAAGATACCTCTTGACTTTTTTCAAACGTGTGAAGTTGCAACCAGAAACTTCAATGTAATGTACTTTGATTTTAAGCACTAGACCATCTCAAAATAGGGTGTTATCGTGAAGTGCTAAGAAAATATGATACTTGCAAATAAAAGAAAAACAATTGTGGCATAGATTTGTTTGTCAGCCCCCCTGAATCAGTGCTTTGTAGAACCAGCAGTCACTGTAATTTCAGCTGCAAGTCCTTTCTGGTATAACTTGACCAGCTTTACACACCTGGAGACTGAGTTCTCCATTCTTTTTTGTAAAATAATTCAAGCTCTGTCATATTGAATTGAGGACATCTGTAGACATCCGTTTTCATGTTCTGCCACTTGTTCTTTAGGTCTGGACTTTGAGTGGGCCATTGTAACACAAAAACACGCTTTGATCTAAACCCTTCCAGTGTGGCTCTGGCTGTATGTTTAGGGTCATTGTCCTGCTAAAATCTGAACCTAGATCCCAGTCTCAAGTCTTTTTTGTCTCTAGCATGTTTTCTTTCAGGGTTGGACCATTTTCCCATTAAGATTGATCAGTTTCCCTGACCCTGTTAAAGAATGCACCCCTACAGCATTATGTCTGTTTTACTGAGACAGTGTGTCCAGAGTGAGGTTGGTGTCAGTTTTCCTGCTGACACGTAGTCCGTTCAGTTTTGGTATTATGTGTCCAGACCAGCTGTTTCATCTTTGACGTATCCTCTATATTCCTTGAAGCAAGCTCCCACCAGGCCTTCTTATGGCTTTGTTTCATCAATATATTTCTTCTAGCCACACTTCTATAAAAGTCATGTTTTTGGAATGCACCACTAATAGCCGTCGTGTCAGTAGATCTCTGCAGTTCCTCCAGAGTCACCATGGGCCTCTTGGTTCTTTCTCTGATTAAATTAATACTCCCCTTAGCTGGTCTGTCATCTTAGATATTTTGCCAGGTGATGTTATGTTTGCAGTTTGGCCACACTATTTTTCTGTTTCAGGTGATGGTTGAAACAGTGCTATCTGGGACGTTGAAAGCTTGGGTGATTGTTTTGTAACCAACCTTGCTTTAAACTTCTCCATTACTTTATCCCTGACCCATCTATTGTGTTCGTTGGTTTTCATGATACTCTCTGGTCTCTAATATTCTCTGAAAAAGGACAAATTTTCACATCACGGAACAGCCAGATTTAAAGTGAGATTAGATTACACACAGGTGGACTTGGACACTTCTGAAGGCAGTTGGTGGCACTGGGTTTTATTTTGTGAAATCAAAGTTAAGGGGCTGAGTACAAATGCTTGACATACTTTACTGACTTGGATTTGAAATACATTTTGAAAACTATAAAATGTATCATTTCCCTTTCACTTCACAATTATGTACCACTTTTCGTTTGTCTGTCTCATCAAATCCTAATAAAACACTAAAGTGTGATGTTGCAATGTGAAAAATTAGGAAGGAGTCAAAGGAATATAAATATCTTTGTACTGCACTGTAAATTTAGCATCTAATTAGACTTTGTATCTTTTAATATTAGACTAGTATTAAATGTTTTATCCTTCTGTATAACTGTACAAAGAATTGTACAAATTATATTTTTATCTAGTCAAGAGCTGGTCTGCTGACTTAATTGGTCTTTAATCTTGCATGATAACAATGGTTTTGTCGTGACAGGACACCTTGGTGTAGGTAGTTTGAACTTGTTGACTCTGTTTGAGACTAAGATACACAGACCTGCAGATGGACACAGATTCAGCACTCACAGGTTGTTGTGTGGCTCAGGGGACCAACATGACCGCCATCCAGGCAGAGGCGAGCAGATAGAGGCCCCGCAGCAGCATAATGCCCTGTGTTGATATTCTGCTCTCGCTTAAATTCTCCCCCTGTCCTTTTCCCACAATCATATCATGCTTTAAAATCTGCTGTGTTTGTGTTTTCCATATCTTTAAGATAAAAGGGCCTTGATGACTGCAGCAATGTTCGAGGCGGGTTTGCTAGCGAATAGGTGGCAGGATGTTTATCTGTTTGGGTTGCGTGTCTGGACATGTTTACCTGGCTAATTTTCCAAAGGGGTTACAGGCAGGTTAGTTAGTGATGCAACCCATATTTTGTATGTGTCACACCTTTGATCGGAATGATTTTCTGCCACTCTCTTTGTTTCTATCAATCCGTCTGTAGTCCGCATCGCAGACCTGATCCACCCAGAGATAAAAGAGACAGCTAGTTAGCAGAGGCTGGCTGGCACCTCTATTCCCCACAGACAGGCTTTACTCCTTAGCTCCCACTTTGAAAGTGAGTCCTGATTGAATAGATCGAGACTCATTGTGGATATCATTCAAGTCTATTCCAGCATTGTGACTTTGATGCTATTTTTTTCAGCACTTCTTTTTTTTCTCCAGAATCTGAGCCACAGTGTCTTAATATACTCCTTTGAAGCATATTTAAGCTGCAGCCAATGAGATGTGCTAGCAAGCACTGAATTAATAATCAGAGATGCATCGATAAGAAATGTTGTGGGCGATTTTTAATCACCATTTTTGGAAACCTCTGATCTGCCTATACCAATTTTCAATAGTTTTTTGAATCATTAAAATCTTAATCTAGTATAAAAGTTTGTGCTTAAACTTAGTTGACACTTATTTATGTTGGTTCTCTTAACAGCTTCATCCCTGCTGTATATTTCTATTCAGACATGATGTCAGTACAAACTCCTCCCCTCTCTCGTTCTGGCTCCTCCCCCTCTACTGGGGATCTGGCAAATCGCAGTACACCCTCAGCCACCCCTCCCACCTCTCTTAGCCTTCGCTCATCCTACAACCAGCTGCTTGGTCGCGACGTCATCAAGGAGTCGATGGAATCCGGGAGCTCGGCCACCTTGCCCAAGAGCCGTCAGAGGTATGCAATGACCAGTGTACGGAGTGCCATGGGATTAAGTGACAACTTTGCTTTGTCCTCTAAGTACCAACCTGTAACCAGAGGAAGGGGACTCCCAACCAAGTCTTCATCCAGTTCTGCCCTCTATTCCTCCTCTTCTTCATCCTCCTCATTCTTTAACACAACTAACCCCAAACTGGCAAAGAATGGAGCCAACATGCAGAGGCGAGCTGAGAGCCAGCAGTTACAGCTGAGCAGGGCAAATACTGTAGAGAAAATTCACAATGATCTCTTCAATAATCCCACTTCAGATTGGCTAGAGTTTGGGAAAGACAACTCTCAACTTCCTCCATTTCGTAGAAGAACCAAAAGCTTTTTGGAATACCATGGCAAATGCTGGGATCTGGACCCCAGTTGGGAAAACAAAGAGAGCAAGGAGGAGGAGAAGCAGCTGCCTGCTTCAGAAAAGGAACAGGACAGCCCTGCCAAAGATAGAAACAGTCAGAAGGAGGAGAGAACCAATAGCAAGCAAAACTGTCATGAGGAAAAGGATAACGTGGAGCCTGTCGTGGAGGAGGATGAGGAGGAAGATGAGCCCAGCCCAACACCAAGACAACCCCTGCTGCCAGTGGTGGTTGAAGCACCTCTTTCCTCCACCTCCACCTCCTCCTCCTCCGCAAACAGCCCAGAGTGGGTGTCAGGCAACCTCAACCAGCTCCAGAGTCAAGCCCCAGCACCAATCCAAGAAGAGTTTTGTCCCCAAGTCCAAGCTAGTCCACGTAGTCCTGCAAAGCCACCTCGAACCTCTCAACCACGGGTGATCAAAGTGGAGCTGCACCCCAACAATGAGAACCAGTTTTTGCAACAATACCCACCATATTCCCCTAAGCAGTCCAGAGCTGTTGAAAGAAACACCCCTATAAAGAACTTCACATCTCCTCCACTGCAAGAACCTAAGCTAGAGACGGGCCTACCTAAAGTGGGCCTAAAAATGGATATGACTCCCGACACCCCATCAGAGGATGAAGACTCCAGCTGGACCACCCTGTCCCAAGAGTCACCCTCTCCACAGAGTCCCAAAGAGACAGGTTTGATATGTTTATCCTTTCATCTGATTTTTCATTTAAAAAATGTTAATATCTATGTCAGCCTTTAATCATATCTCAATTACACCATCTTTGTCCTCTGTTCTTCTACCTCCATCCAACTGTTTGATCTGTAATTTTACAAAAACATTCTTTAGCCAAGCAAGGTATTGCAGCAGTGCTGTTGGAGGCTTTAAGGCCCCCTTGAGCAGCCTTATGGTGCAGAGAGCAAAATACGATGGAGAGAACAGGATGCTGCAGAGAGAAGGGTGTGAAAAAGCTGAGAAAAATGCGGTGAGAGGGGATTTTCAGGCATGTAGTTAAAGTGTTAGCTAGATAATATTAGGGTATACAGAGTAACATAAAGGCAGCCGAGAGAAAAGGCAAGACAGATTGTTGACTATTGGGCCTTGCCACAGGGTATGAGCCCAGGCCTTGCCATGACAACAGAAACTGAACAGGAACAGACCGACTATTACTGAAATGTATCCTCTCCATCCTTATTTGTGTGTGTGTGACGTTTTGTATTGAATATGTAACTTGCATTACAAGGCCTTATAGAGCTTGTATAAGAGTAGTTCTTTTGTGTGTGTTTGCACAATATGCTCATATGTAATATATGTAACTGCATATCCCTGTCATCTATCAGCAGATGTATGGAGTGAAGGGGATCTGCCCCCAGGCTGGCGGGAGATCTCAGACTCATCCGAAGTCTATTTCTGGCATGTTCCCACTGGCACTACACAGTATGACCGACCCGTTGCCTCTGGAAACCAAGAGACCACTTCTAGCAATGAGCCAGAATCTGAGCATGACCCACAAAAAGAAACACAAGACTCTCTAAAGCTACCAAATGAGGTAAGAGGACTGTTAGATATAAGACATCATAGAGAGAATTTTATCATGTTTGCAGTGTAAAAGTGTTTGCTCTCCTATGGATTTTTCCAGATTTTCTAATCACATCTACCCTCTTAATCCTCAAAGAAATGTTAATGTCAGACAAAGATAACCATAGGAATTACAAAATTCAGTGTTCAAATTATGATTTTAATATTTAAAGGGAAGAAGCTTTGTGAAAAAGTAATTTTCCATCTGACCCCAGTTTTTGGAATCAAAAAACCACTTAAGCACAACCTGTCTGACAGCGTGAAGTAGAAAATAAATCTAAAAAAGTTATATCCTTAAGAAATTCTAAAATCAGCCTGGAAAGTGTTGCAAAGCAGCGCTAAGGCTATGAGGCTTCAGCAAAACACAAAGAGTCATTATCTATTGATACAGAAGCCTGTGGACAGTAGGCAATCTTCCCAGGTGAGGACGGCCTACTAAAACTACTCCAGGAGCGAAGTGACGTTACATCCAGGACATCACAAAAGAAATCACAATAACATCTAAAGCACTGCAGTATTCCGTTCTCTCAGTTAAGGTCAGGAAAATAGAGACTGAACAGAAATGGCATCCATGGGAAAGTTCTAAGGTGAGAACCACTTCTGACCTAAAAGGTCATTCATGATTTTCTTATTCCCTGAATGTAAATGTACATTAGCAGTGTGGTATAATTGGAAGACAATAAGGCCCAAAGTTCCCTGATTTTCCATTATAGGGCAATTGCCTTGCAAAAAATAATTACCCACAGCAAGAAAACTGCAGAAATGTATCACGTTGTGTACACTGATATTATACAATATGATTCAACTATATGATATGATAGTAAAGCCTCCACACTCAATGATGATTGGAGGACCAATGTGATCTCCTCCTGTTAGTCTACTGTGATTTATGAAGTCCAATGTCAGTGCAACCATCTAACAGGATGTTTTCTTTTAATGTAAACTTTTATCAAACTTGAAAAAACAAGCACAGACAAGGACATTCAAAACAGACAAATGTTTGTCATTACTGTGTGGAGACCAGGAATATGTCTTATCCAAAACCACAGATGCCAAAACTAAACATGTACCAATAACAGTAGATGTTAGGACAATAAATAACACAATACATATAGAGCATTATCATCACAAGACTAATTTAGCTGGAAATGTCATTAGTGAACTTGTGAAAGGCACTGATCTAATTTGAGATGATACTCTTCTATCTTGTTAATCAGCCTATAATCTACATGTTCCAGGGCTGCAAACTGACCCCAAGAGAGGTGCACAGTAAGAATGAACTGGTTTAATGACAAGGATATAACTGTGCTTGACTGATCTGACTTAAAACCCATAGCGAACTATAAAGTGTTGTCAAGAAGAAGATGAGAGACACTAGAGCCAACAATGCAGATGAGCTGAAGGCTGCTATATAAGCAACCTGGGCTTCCTTAACACCTCAGCTGAGTCACTGTCTGTCCGCCCCCATGCAGCACTGCACTCATGCAGTAATTCATGCAAAAGGAGACCCAACCAAGTATTACATATGTTATACAGTACATCAACATACTTTTAGTGGACCAACCTTTACGTACAATTAAAAAAAAACGTAATCTTATTAATTTTACATAATAATACAATTTTCTGAGAACTGAATTTTGAGTTTTCATAAGTTGTGAACCATGTTAAATATAATTTACTGAAATAAATGTTTGAAGTATTTCACTGTGTGTAATGGATCTATATAAGATGACTTTCACTTTTTCAATTGATTTACTGAAATAGAGGAACTTTTCCATGATAATCTAATTTGTTCAGATGCACCTGTAGTACTGTGTAATAGGGGCCATGGTCAGCATAGACATGCACAATGATATAAGATACCATACAGTAAGATGCAATATGATATGATGCATCGTTGCATTGCAAACTGTCTTCTCAATTATCTAAAATATCGCTTTAGAACCTGAGTTTGATTTAAATTGGTAAATCTTTGTGTTTTTTCTAAAATGCTAACAAAATTCAAACACACACATAGTGAAAAGGATCCAAACCTATTTAATAATTTATGTAGAACACATAAGTGCTTTTAGGTAAAGCTGGAAGATGTTGGTGCTGTTTGATAAAGCATGTACCCGAGCTTGTGTATCTTAATACTTCATCCCTCTTTCTTTCTTTCTTTCTTTCTTTCTTTCTTTCTTTCTTTCTTTCTTTCTTTCTTTCTTTCTTTCTTTCTTTCTTTCTTTCTTTCTTTCTTTCTTTCTTTCTTTCTTTCTTTCTTTCTTTCTTTCTTTCTTTCTTTCTTTCTTTCTTTCTTTTCTTTCTCTCTTTCTTTTCTTTTCTTTTCTTTTCTTTTCTTTTCTTTTCTTTTCTTTCTTTTCTTTTTTCTTCTTCTTTTTTCAGCGCCCCAGCAGTTTGATATCCGACAGCTCAGTGGAGCCGGTCCCCTCCCCGTCTTGTTCCTCCCCATCCTCTTCCTCCTCTACGCCCTCCAAAGGCATCTCCTCTCCCAATCCAGTTCTTAGCATCACCACCTCCACAGAAAAAGTATGTTAGACCTTCAATTTACATATTGCTTTTTGCTGGATACATGAAAATGTCTTTTTAGAAGCCCTATTAACAATTAAAAATGTGTCTCAAATTGAATTAAATTGGGTGAAATCTTACTCAGCTATTACACAGTAAGGAAATTTGAAACTATCAAAAAGAACTGTCAGAAGTGAATGTTTTGCTTACCGTTATTTGCTGTTCTTCTTCTTCAGGACCTGAAGGACTATCCAGTTTATCCGGATCCCAGTCTTAAAGCATTTGAAGGAGCTACCCTCCGCTACGCCTCTCTCAATCTCAAGTAAGTCATAGAGAGATACACGGCACCCTCCAGAAATATTGCCACTCCTGATAAAGACATGTGTAATGGCTGTTTAAAATATTGAAGTTAAAGCCACTATATTGTTCAAAGACATAAATCAGTTTCTTCCAGATTCTCTTTTTGTCACCATGTACAGTGAGTTGATGGTAAGAGTTCTCTGAAGCTCAATGTAAAAGAACAATTATATATATAAAATGGCAAAGCTGTGTATATTTTTTTCAGTTTTCTTGCATAAAGTTTGATTTTATTGTGAACATCACTTGTGTCTCATGCTTCTCTGCAGCCCTCCAGCTCAGCTTGAGACAGTGGATCTTAACAGCACATTCTCTGATCCAGAGGCAATGGTAAGCTTGCCCTACCACAGGCAGAAACGATCTCAAATGTGGATTTGTTTTAAGGTTTATTATGGTGCATTATACCAGCAATACATTTCATAGACCTCAAACCTGGTGGGATACTTGTTTAATGTTAACAAAAGGAAACATACCAGCTGGAGGGTTTTACACCTACTTTAGGAATCTGGCAACTAGTCACTAACTTGAATTTATTGATTTAAATTGGGACAGTGCACATTAATCAACATGTATATTTTCAACATGTAAATGTGCCGGAGTTAGCCATGTAGGCTAATTTTCATCCGTAGTCCCATGGCAGGTTGATGTCAAAACAGAAAAAATAGGACATACAACAAGCATAGTATACAGCCAAAACACTATCATAAACAGAGACAGTAAGTAATAAAACTAATAAGTTCTAAAAAGAAGCATCACAAAAACACTTTGAGAGCAACAATATGGGTGGGTTAGCACTTTGCTCTAAACAGTATTGCATTTCTATTGTCTTTGTTGTAAAGACACTAACAGGTCAGTATAACTATAAACAAATCAAAGCTTGTAAACACGCTCAAAGAAGAAAAAGGCTAAAATGCTAAAACCTTGTGAGTTTGGGATGTGGCTGATTTTAATAAAAGGTGATGTGAAGTAAAAAAAAAAATCATCCTGTGGTTCATGATTGAAAATAGAAATTGTTTTTGTAAATAGTAAATGATGATTAAAGAAGAAAGCCCCACACAGCTTAAGGTCATGTGTTATTACACATGACCTGAATAACTTCCACATCTCCAAAGGCACATTTGATGATGTGCCACAATTCCAGCTTTCTCTGGAAAGTGTCTGTTGCGTCATATTAAAACGTTTCTAAAGATGATCTCTGTAACGACACAAGCAGCTGCCATCAGCCTTGTTATTTATTAGCTGCTTTCTTGTAGATAGCCCCTGTCATATGAATCTACATTACTATGCTGCTTTACAAACATGAAAGAAAATATTGCTTCATCAATAATAGGTCCCAAATTTAGTCCCAGTTTATTTTAAGAAATTGGGAAGAAATTGTACTGTTAATGAGAGGGAATCACTAGGCTTTTTTTAAATGATGTAATCCAGTTCAGTGCTGCTGATGTTGCCTCGTCTCTCTCTCTTTGTTGCAGCTGCAGCGCCACTTAGTGGTCATCAGTTTTGAGAAATCAGTTATGTTAAGATTTTTTACAACCCAGTTTTAGACTCCCCCTTGTGGAAGAATCTCAGCTAAACCAGCAAAAAGCAAAGATGATCTCTATGACAGTGGGAATAGTTTATTTTTTAACTGGTTTGTTTGTGATATGCAAATTAATCTGTTTTAGGGGCTTTAACAGCCATTTTCTCTGCAGAGGGAATTTCTTTGATGAGATAGATGAAAAGAAAGAATTAAAAGAGAGAAGATAGAATAGATTCTGAAACAGGTAGTTATTCTGTCAAACACTGTACACACAGTCTTTTATATTTTATGTGTTTTCTTCTTCATCCAATATCTTATCTGCTAGTTAAGATGATTAGTCTACATCAGTTTGGGTGTTTGAACTGAATTTATCCCAGCTAGGCTCAGATCTGAGAAAAATCTCTAAAATCGATATAAATTCTATATCTGGACTTGTTTGTTGTTGTTGTTTATTTGATAAGATAAATATTTCCTAGTTAAATGCTAAAATCCTACTTTGGAAACATGTGTGTGATGCCCTATAAGGGATTAATAAAAATGTCACTTCTGTATCATGCTTGGAGAGAACAAAACTTGTTGTGTTTCTCCCAGTCATTTCCAGTGCGATCTCTGGGCTGGGTGGAGATGGCAGAACAGGACCTGTGTGAGGGGAGGAGCAGCGTGGCTGTCCACCACTGCATCAGGCAGCTTTCCTACTGCAGGAGGGATATCAGAGACTCAGCAGGAGTCTGGGGAGAGGTCAGTAGCGTCTACTAATGTCTGTGCTAAACAAGGGTTTTCACACTTCATTTAATGCAGGTGAATATAAAATACATTATGTGCTTTAGTCCAAAGCAGAGAGTTAATGAGAATTATGAAAATGGCTTATTTTGAACATGTTATAAATAATACAGAAGCAATAAAACAAAAAACACATGACAAAATAATAACAATAAAAAAGCTAAATAATTAAATAATTCCCACCCCTTCTTAAATGACATTATTAACATTGATCACTTTCTTCCCCTTTTATTTTAAAAACAAAAGTCCTTCTTTATGATCTACTACACATATTAGGCAAGGGATCTTCAGGTATTGCACTTAGAGTATATACATTTACACACAGATCCATTCACAGATCAAATACTTGCACCACTATTAACAGTTCAGTTTCTCACAGCCTTCTGTCAACATGTGACGGGTGAGAGGATGAAGCAGAAAATTAAGCTGATATAGTGGCTGCTAATAATTTCCATTATTAAACTGCATTCTCACCAGCATTAATGTTGAGACAACAGAACACAGGAAATACATACCAAACTTAAATGGTCACCACTTTCCACAAAAAAGATAATAGGCAATACAACAAATTTTGAAACGATGGCTCATTGTAGCATTAAGCTGTCATTTTTCTAACTTCCTGTCGCAGCTAGATGTGCTCCAGTGCTAACAGTAGTTTATACATAAAAAAAGAATGAATGAAGAGCCAGTTTCAGCTCTGCTAGTTAGTTTTTTTATTTATAAGTTTGCCACAGCTGTCTGTGCCTTTTTTAGCATGCTCACCACAAGCTCCACAAAGAAAGCTCCACATGAAGAAGATTGAAAAGCAGAAACGTCTTGCTGTGAGCTGATAGAGTAAACCACTGCAACACCATTCCTCTGTACTATTCTGGGATGAAGCCAGAAAATATAGAGTATATACTGCTACAGTCTTTTCAATCATTTAGAAACTCTTATCAGTTCTCTTATCAGCTGCAGGTTGAGAGTGTCCCTGTGTACATTATTTCAGGGTAAAGGCATGCTGTTAGTGCTTCAAGATCGCATGTTAACCCTGGTCGACCCAGATGATCGCAGCTTGCTCCACTCTCAGCCAATCAGCAGCATCCGTGTCTGGGGCGTCGGACGAGATCACGACAGGTAGGATGAAATCACAGGAATTTTTATTAATTTAACTGGAACCATTGTCAGGATTCACTTTGGGTATTTGCATGCTGCATAGTGTAGTACAAGGAATTTGCAGCTAAAACGCTTCAGGTAAATGATTTAATCATAAACTATAAAGCACCACCATTGCAAGATGTTGGATTTAGCAGTCTTGCTCCCTTAGAAAATGTTCTGAGCCATAGTCAATGGGCAAAATGGTACCTTTGAACATATAATTATGAATTTTACATCAAAATTATTTTTACACTCTTTAATTCACTTGGAAAGTTTGATTTCATACAACCAACAAGTTTACTTTACTTGCAAACTTCCCTTTTATTGGTTAACCTCTGTTATTAACATATTCCCATTGACAAGCATAAAACTCTGTCTGAGCTCTTACACCAACATGCTCCCAAGAGGAAACTGAGATCTGACCATCAGTTGATTTGGGTTTAAAAGCAACCCGAGGTGACGGAGCCTTTTCTGTCGCCGCTCCTAAACTCTGGAACGGCCTCCCTCTTAGTATAAGGATGTCTAGTTCGCTAGAAGATTTTAAATCACTTTTAAAGACTCATCTTTTTAAATTGGCCTTCTACTCTAGCTGATCAGAAACTGCAATAAAAGCTGCCTTGTTTATTGTATAGTATGTTGTTTCTTTTGTGTAATTTTTTTTCTTTCTTTTGGACACTTATTGAGTGTTCTGTTGACTGGTCTGTACAGCACTTTGGTCTCCTCGGATGTGTAAAGTGCTCTATAAATAAAGGTATTGTTGTTATTATTATTATTATTATTACTATTATTATTAAATAATCTTTTTACTCCCGTTTCCTGATGTGGTACAGCTTTACTTTATAAATTAGAAAATCACCTCCACAGAATTGTTGATGTTGGAACAACCCTTAATACATCTATATAAATTCACCTTCTTCAGACTGTACAGTATCTAGCTTATGCTGGTAACCTAGTTAGTTTTGTTATTATGTCTGTACATTCATTCTCCAGCGTTTAACAAATTCAGTTGCCTGCTATGCTTTTGAATATGAATGTGAATATGGATGCGAACAGATATGAACATATGAGGATCACAGAGGTAACAAAGCTGAAATTAGATTCTTCAAATTGAATGTGTGTGAGTGTGTGTGTAATATTTCTGCTGATGGAAGCTGAATCAGGAGTTTTATCAGATCACAGGAGAACATAATTCACCTCATTAATATTCCATCTGTATTTGCACAAACTGCAAATAAAACACACCATAATTATTCTTATTTTCAAGCCTTCTGCCCTCCAGTAATGACCCCATGGGACCCATAGTCATTTACAAATGTCCCATGGTCTTAACTTTTTAGTATTGAGTCGACAATGTGCTGAGGCTAGCATTCCTGCAAATAGTGGGTGGAGGGGTCTAGGTTTCAAGTCAAAGATCCCAACACAGGATATTCCTGCATGCAGTGCCATGAAAAAGTATTTAACCCTTTACAAATCTTTCATGTTTTTATTCCTTTGTTACTCATATATTTTTCAGATCCTAAAACAAATGTATGTATCAAACAAACATGCTGAATCAACAAAAAATTAGGATTTTATTCATGGAAGATATACACTGCTTTTTGAGGGAACACTAAAATAACACATCCTAGATCTGAATGAATGAAATGTTCTTATTAAATGCATAGTTAAATGTGCTGACAACAAAATCACACAAACATTATCAATTGAAATCAGATTTATCAACCAATGGCGGTCTGGATTTGGAGACACTCAAACTCTCTACAGGCTGATCCAACTTTGATGTAATGTCCTTAAAACAAGTCAAAATGAGGCTCAGTAGTGTGTGTGACCTGTATGACCTCCCTACAACGCCTTGGCATGTTTGGTACGGTGACAACAGGTCTTCAACATATTTTGGTGCTAAGTCATTCGAAGATTTATAAACTAGTAGGAGTATTTTGAAGTATGTTCTCTGAGCAACAGGAAGTCAGTGTAAGGACTTTAGAAGGAACCCAGGGCCCGCACCAGCATATGGTCTCACAAGGGATCTGAGGATCTTATCTGGGTACCTAATGGCAGTCAGGCTACCTCTGGCGAGCATATGGAGGGCTGTGCTTCCCCCCAAAGAAATGCCACCCCACACCATTACTGACCCACTGCCAAACCGGTCATGCTGGAGGATGTTGCAGGCAGCAGAATTTTCCCCACGGCGTCTCCAGACTCTGTCACATGTGCTCAGTGTGAACCTGCTTTGATCTGTGAAGAGCACAGGACGCCAGTGGCGAATTTGCCAATTTTGGTGTTCTGGCAAACGCCAAACGTTCTGCACGGTGTTGGGCTGTAAGCACAACCCCCACATGGGGACGTCAGGCCCTCATACCCCCCTCATGGAATCTGTTTCTGATCATTTTAGCAGACACATGCACATTTGTGGCCTGCTGGTGGTAACTTTGCAGGGCTCTGGCAGGGCTCCTCCTGTTACTCCTTACACAAAAGCGGAGGTAGCGGTCCTGCTGCTGGGTTGTTACCCTCCTACGGACTCCTCCACGTCTCCTGTTGTACTTTCCTGTTCTCTCCTAGCGCCTCCATGCTCTGAAAACTATGCTGACAGACACAGCACACCTTCTTGTCACAGCTTGCACTGATGTGCCATCCTGGATAAGATTTATTACCTGAGCCACTTGTGTTGTTGTAGACTCCGTCTCATCCTACCACTAGAGTGAAAGCATCGCCAGCATTTAAAAGTGACCAAAACATCAGCCAGAAAGCATAAGAACTGAGAAGGGGTCTCTGGTCACCACCTGCAGAACCATTCCTTCATTGGGGATGTCTTGCTAATTGTCTATAATTTCCATCTGTTGTCTATTCCATTTGCACAACAGCATGTGAAATTGATTGCCAGTCAGTGTTGCTTCCTAAGTGGACAGTTTGATTTCACAGAAGTGTGATTGACTTGGAGTTACATTGTGTTGTTTAAGTGTTCCCTTTATTTTTTTGAGCAGTGTATATCCAAATAAACCTGGCCAATGTCACAACGCAGTTACTTCCCTTGTTAAATCATAAGTTACGTGTAAATATTTACATTTTTTAATTAAATATCAATGGACACACCTAAGCCTAATTAGTGGCAGATCTCCAGAATCAAGAAGTCAATTAAACCAGTTTGACTACATGAAGCAGTCAAAAAAATCTGAAAAAGCAACAAATGACATTTTGATGTATAAATATAAATTATAATAATTATATAAATTCAGCAACAGATGAATCACATCTCATTCATATCAGCTGGAAAGGATTACTAAGTCATTTATTATTTGGGAATCTGGCAAAGTAGAGTGAGAGCTATAGTCTACAAATGGTGGAATCACAGAACAGCCTTCGCTGGAATGACCAGCTAAACAAAAGAACATACTGGCAACTCGCCCAGAAGGGCTCAAAAGAACACAGCAGAACATCTAAGGTACCACAGGCCTCCCTTGCCTAAGGTAAGGTCAATGTTCATGATTGAAGATGGACCACATTTTCCAATGACATTTCTATGGACTAGCAACACAAATGTGTAACTTTTTGTTAGTGGATCATTCTGTAACATCTCAAGAAAAACGAACACATTTCAGAAAGACAACATTTTAATTGGTTAGTTGGATAGCTTTTCCACTTAATCACTTAAATCATCATTTGAAAGCTAAATTTTGTATTTACTCCCGTTCTTCTTGCCTTCTGATAAAACTTGTCAGATGATCCGAAAAATGTAAGTATGACAAAAAAGGGAAACAGCTGAAATCTTTCAGTGGGTAGAGACCTTTTAAATGCCCCGTTTACAAAACTTTATGTCTTGTTGTTGCAATGGTCAGGGACACACTTGAACTTAATAGGTTGCTTTAATGACTTTCTTAATCACCAGGAAGCCCATTTCTTAGTGGCTAAAAAAGAAGGTTCTGGTGTCTGGTCTTAAATCTGATTGAGATTATTTTTTGTGACCTCAAACAGGTCATTGGCTGAATTAAAACTATTGTGCAATCAAGGGTCAGGCACAATTCCTCCACAGTGATGCAAAAAAGTTATTATCAGTTATCACAACTGATGAGAGTTGTTGTCACCAAGGGGAACCAGTGATTAGGTTTAGGCCATAGCTGCTCTTGCCCCATACGCCCAGGTTGGTTTGCATAACTTTTTGCACTTTCATACGTGAAATCTTCATTTGAAAACACAATAAATTTTATTAGGCAATCTCTTTGTCTGATATAAAAATCTGTTTAATTATCTGAAACATTTAAATGATGGAAAAGTAAAACAGAATAAGTCTGTAAGGGGAAAATAGTTTTCACAGCATTGCATTCTGTTCTCATCAGTGGAGATCTAAAGCTCTGCTGTTTTAATATAGAAGTCCAATAAAAATCTTTTAGCTAAATGTAAATCCACTTTAAAGCCATTTTAAAGATCTGCCACTCAATAGTCTTACAAACGAGATAAGCTGCCAATGTTTGGTGTTTGGTCTTAAATGAATCGGGTGAAAATTTGAGCTAAAATGGCATCTGTGTGAAACCCATATTCTCATTTCCCTTTGTTTTGTGGATTTTCTCTTCAACATTAAAGCACTGGTGCATTCTCCCTCCTTCGTGTATCCTTCTCCCTCTCCTTTTCTTCATCTTTTTAGTTTCTTTTTTTAACACTGTTGCAACATTAGGTGCTTATGTGTAAAGGAGATAAAGAGGAAAGAAGAAAGACAGAAAAGTCCCTCCACCCTCTAACACCTCAGAGGACTGGGGAACTTTCAGCAGCTGTCCCTCTCAGTGGTAATGGATAAAGCGTGTAGCAGCAGGAGGAGGAGGAGGGTCAACCCAGGACAACTCTCTCACTTATGCCTTATTTCCTCATGGCAATCTCTTTCTTATCCAATAACATTATAGCTGCCGCTCTTCCCCTCCCATCAGGAATTTAACACCCCCGCTGTAACTCTCTATACCTTGTGTTAATATATATATATATATATATATATATATATATATATATATATATATATATATATATATATATATATATATAATCTCAGCCTAAAATATGTTAAAACTTCTGAGCTTTAATAAGCTCAGATGTTTCACCCAAAAAAAAGACTGGTGTCCTTGTCCACAGCACTGTACATTCCCCTTTTTACCATTATGGTGGCTCCCTAATCATCTCTTCTAACGTTTCATGGTGGTTGAGCAAACAGAGACCATGATCTATAATCCTTCCTCTTTGCTTAATCTCATTCAGATGCCTGGGCCCATTCTTATACTCTCCTTTCTTCACCTCACCTAACAGGGTTTAGATTACAATACAATAGAAATATCCTTTTTTTCTTAGTTGTCCCTCAGTGGGGAAATTCAGGAGTACCAGCAGCAAAGTGACAGGCAATCACAGCATGTAGATTTTCAAAAAATATATGTACAAAAAAAATACTTTATTATAAGGGTAAATTTACAACATAAAATTAAAATTATGCCGTTATTAAAAACAGCATATTTTGATCCAAAGAAATGTGCATCTGAGTAGGATAATTTACAAATTGTACAAAATCTGCATGTGTATTTGTGCATTAAAAATAACAGTCTATTTACAAGAGGTAAGAATAAGACTGTGCAAACAACAAGGATGTGCAAATGACAGCAGGAATGTTATTTGAAGTGAGAAAAATTATACAAATGCAGGCATGGATATCAACACTTATAAGGTTTGAGTTTGTTGGAAACAGTGATGGTTATAGAGTCTTACAGCTGCTGGGAAGAAGGACCTATGATAACACTCCTTTGTGCAATTAGTATGCAGCAGTCTAGCACTGAAGGAGCTCTCCAGTTCATCAACAGCTTCATCATGGGGTGGAAGACACCGTCCAACAGTCGTGTTATCTTAGCCAAAGTCCTTCTGTCTACCATCACTCCGTTAAGGTGTACCTCAGAGTTCTGTGTTGGGACTGCTTCTGTTTTCCCTGTATTTACTTTGTCTTGGGTACATCATGTCAAGCTTTAAGGAGATTTCGTATCAACTTTATGCTGATGATATTCAGCTACACATCTCATTTAACCCATCTGAGATGTTCAAAATCTGCACTTTACTAAAATGCCTACAATCTATAAAACAGAGAATGGCAGATAGTTACTTGCAGTTAAATTATCAAAAACCATAAGTTGTTATTTTTGCCCCCAACAAATATGTGCCAGGGATAAAATAGCTGTTTGGACCTCTTGGCACTTCAGCCAAGGCTTCTGTTAGAAACCTCGGCATAAACATTGATTCTGTTTTCACGTTAGATGCACATATCAGCTAAACATCGCTAAATTAAGATCGATTGTCTTGCACTATGAGCTTGAAATGATTATACATGTCTTTGTTTCACCAAGATTGGGTTATTGCAATGTTCTTTTTACAGTTCTTAGCAAGAATTCTCTTGAACGACTGCAGTTGGTTCAGAATGCCGCAGCCAGGCTCTTGACTAAGTCTTCCAGCTTTTAATCTGCAACTCCTATCCTGACGAAATTACACTGGCTTCCTGTTTATTTTAGAGTGCAATTTAAAATCATTCTAATAACATGGAAAGCTCTTCATGGACAAGCACCAAATTATATCAGAGGGTTTTTTTTTTATCTATATGTTCCTAACAGGTCCCTGAGGTCCTGTGGTCAGGCTCTGCTAACAAAGCTCTGAAAACAAAGGGAAAGAGAGCCTTTTGCTTTGTGGCTCCAAGACTAGGGAATTTCTATCCTATTGACTTGAGATCGGGGGACTCCATGGTCTCTTTCAAAGGCCAGTTAAAGATCCAACAGTCGTAACTGTCTTTTTTCATAATGTATCCTGTCCTTTCTTCTTGTCTAATGTATTTATGTTTTTGTGAAGCACCTTGTTATTCTTATATCTTGAAAGGTGCTCTGTAAATAAAATTTTACTTACTTTAGCACCTGGACTGGATAGAGGGGGCATCCTAGCACAGAGCTGCCTTCCTGTTAAGCTTATCTAACCGCTTCTTTTCAGCTGTAGATAAACTGCTGCTCCAACAAACTACCATAGAAGATGGTTGATGCTACCACAGAATCAAAAAAGTTTAATTTAGGACATAGGCCTGGGACTGAGATGGCCACGAGGAATGTTGATTTTTTTGTTTAATTAACTATTTCTGTATTGAGTTTAAAAGACCCAATGATGACCCATTTTCTGTTTTCTGGTTGACTCTAGCAGAATGTTTTTTAAAGATGTCCTGATATTTCAATCAAAGAGTTAATCATGTATGAAATAGGTCCACAGCATCACAGATCCTTCAAAAATTACGCCTGTCACAATAAAAATGTTGCTGGACGATAATTTGCCCCAGAAATTATTGCGATAAATGGTCATATTGTCGTTTTGAGACCATTTTCAACTAATGTAATAATAATGCATGTACACCCTCTAAACAATCAATAACATTTAATTTTTAAAAACATTTACCACTGCAACTGGAAGACAATTTTAATATCCAATTTAAATTAACATAACTGAAACAACAACAAAAATAGGTGAACTCTGTAAAAAAATCGCTGATCATAAAATATAAATCATTTGGCTCAGACAAGAAAAACAGGAAAAACTACCAGTAAAAATTTTGGAAAGAAAAAAGTGCAAACTAACAACAAAAACAGTTTGAATAAAAAATACTTTACTCTATATCATCTGTTTAAAACTGCCTATAACTTATGATTTTGTTTTCCCTGTTGTTTTTAATTTATCTTATCTATTCTTTTCTATATTACTGTGTTTTTTATATTGCAAAGAGACCTTGGGTGTCCTGAAAGGCGCTATTAAATAAAATGTACTATTGTTATTATTATATGGACCATATATGCCTTTTTTTCATCCAGTCTCTTTGGCAGAAAGAGGGAGACACGCGAGCAAAACAAACAAGCATGCAAATAAAACTAATTGTGGCCGGAAAAATTATCGAGCTCATTTGAATTTGTTATATGATTAATTGGTATATTGTTTATTGTGAAAGGCCTATCATACATGACAAGTGTATTTGTGTGTTTGTGTTTCAGAATACCATATCAGAAAAAAAGGCATGTTTTGTGTTCAGTCACTGAGAACATTTTGATAGAAGTTTCACTTGCTCAAACCTGCCACTAGAGGGCATGGGTATCAAGCTTTGTTCATCCTGAGAAACTGACCGTGCCTGACCAAAGTATCCATACTCCATAAAGTTTGTCACATTTTTTCACCTTTCAACCCCCAACTTAAATGTATTCACAAAGATTGGATGTGGTAAACTAAAACAGTGCATTGTGACCTGGAAGAAAAATTGTACATTTCACATTGTTTTTTTACAAAGAAAAATCTGAAAAGCCTTTGCTTTCAGACCCCTTAGTCAATATTTTGTAGAACCACCTTTTGAACCACCTGCAAGCGATGTCTCTGCTAGCTTCGTACATCTAGAGATGGACATAGGTGAGGCAGTGGATCAGTGAGAAGAATGATTGTCTTGGAATCGGAAAGTTGTGGGTTTCATTCCTGCTTCCTCTTCTGACATACATTAAGTACTCTTGGTTGAGGCACTGGACATTGGATACAGATCTGCATATTATTGTATAAATGTGTGAATGCAACTGGGTAAATGAGACTCGTGTAAAGGCACTATAAATGGTAGGCATGACTACAAAAGCACTGTTGAAGTTTAGGTAGTCTACCAATTCTTTGGAAGATATCTCAAACTCAGTCATATTATATTGATAACAGCTGTGAACACTTATTGCCACAGACTCCCAATTTCATTTATGTCTGAGAATAATGTTTAGGATTGTTGTCCTGCAAGAAGGTGAAACTCTGGCCCAGTCTTTTTGAGTCTCTAACAAGCCTTCTCCCAGGATTGCCCAGTAAGGAAAAGATTTACACAACAGAAATTGCAGGATTCAAAAATGTTTTTTACACAAGCATAAAGGACACCTCCTCTATCCTTCTTTTTTTGTCATCTTCTGTCGTCTTCTGTATCCATCCGAGGAATATTCCCAGTCTGGGAATATGAGTGTGCTCCCTCTGGCTATCCTGCAGCTTGATTCAATATGAATGAGTCCCCCTGCCTCTAGAACAGGGCGGGGCAATGCCAGGGGTAGGAGGAGGGGTTTGCACCTCGATGAAGTCATAAAGCTATATTTGTAGCACTCAGCAAGTCTCACGGGTGCATGCCCGGTTGCACTTGCACGTGTTTGTATATATATATATATATATATATATGTGTGTGTGTGTGTGTATGTGTGTGTGTGTGTGTGTATATCTCCAAGTGAATTTGAATTGATGAAGTCATAGGTCTATATCTGGAGCACTCAGTGTGTGTGTGTTTGTGTGTGTAGTTTTTGTATGTTTTACCCCACTTCACAATCCCATCATTCTGTCTGTAATGCTCTTGTGCTATTTCCACTCTTTGTCTCCAGTGCTCTTGTCAGCCCCTCTTTTGCCACTGGCTATGAAGCGTTGCCTCTTCTTCCATCTGTCTCTTTGTTTCTCCCGCTGTTGGACTTTAGTAAGGGAGACGCATTCTCTGTTCTTTCCTAGTTCCAGTAAGGCAAGAGAGGGAGAGAGGAGGATCGAAGAAGAATAGATATTCAAGGCAAAAAGAACAGAAAGCGTGCATTGTAGAAGAGAGATAGTGAGTGACAGAGAGAGAGAGAGAGAGAGAGAGAGAGAGCGAGAGAGCGAGAGAGAGAGGGATTACTCCCTGCTTGCACTGACCTGGACACACCAGGACTTCGGAGGAGACTCTTCAGATGCAAGAGTCGTGGAACGAGGAGTAGGAAAAGGAGGAGGAAAGGTGTGTCTGAGGGAAGGGGAGGAGAAGTAGCAGGGGGAGGGGAAGAGAACGAAGGAAAGGACCCCCAGAGGACTAAAAAAGGGAGGAAAAGGGGAAAGAAAAAGAGAAGAAGCATAAGGAAGAGATTTACCCCGGGGGATCTACAGCAAAGGGGCTGAAGCAGTGTCACAACGCTGGTGGAGCTAACGAGGACAGGAAAGTAGTTGTTGCTATCTGGGTGAGGATGTCCGCCAACGTGAGTACTCCATGTAGTTCAGTCATCCGTCTATTCTCCTTATCCATCATTGTTTCTCTGCTCTCTGTTGATTCTGACTACTCTTTCTTGTGGATGTGCTGGTATTCTGAGATGTTTCACATTTTTTACTCATTTGTTCCTTAGATGCTACTGCTGAGTCTGCTCTCACTCACTCATGTTCTTACTCGCTTTAGCCACCAGGTACAGTGATTTCTGGTCCTTGGCTGCAGGTTTGCAGCCACTGAGGCAAGACCAAGATGCCCAGGGAGTCAGATAAATGGGAGAGGAGACCAAGTAAGCAGAGGCAGGATTGAGAAAGACAAGATTAAATAGGCTGGATGTGCTGCGGGGGCTTTTCAAAGTGTTTGTCATGGCTCTTTGGAGCTGTTTGATATTAGAGTTGGCTTATTTTTTAGCGTGTTGAAGAGTGCTGCTATTTTTAGCATTTGCATTTAATTCTGCTGCCTGGTAGTTTGAGTGAGGATGTATGATAATTGTGTGAAAGTATGCATTCTCCTGCATGCATGCTGTTGCCTTCTCCACCTCGTTCTTATTTAAAGGAAAGGTTCCACATTTTTAAGGAGTGAGTTTCTGTGAAAAAGATTATGATTAGTTTATAGCTTTCCTGTAATAGATGACTTATATATATATATTTTAAATTAATTTTTTCATAAATTCAGATTATCTAGTCATAAAGGTCCTAAAAGTTGATGCTTATAGCTACTCTGTGGAGTGATGACGAAAGTGGATTTCTAACACCTTAAAACAACTTCTATCTTGATTTAAACTTAATGATGATGGTATCTACTTTAGCCATAATAAGGCAGTATTAAAAAGAAATTATTCAAATATTAACTATACATTTCTTTGCAGTGTTACTTTTATCTGATTTACTCTCACAGCAAACACTCGTGTCATTTTCAGTAGGGTAGTTGTTTTACTTAGGAAAATCATTGGTGGCGTACCGCCTCCGACTTCCGTTTCCCATGTAAAGCAATTATCAGTTTTTATGTCAATAACCACCCAACACAAACATGACAGCTGAAAGATTCTTAAAATGTTGTGTGCTTAAATTGCTATGATGTTTTATTTTTATTTTTTAGAGTTAAGTTGTGACCTGTTCAGGGTGTACCCCGCCTCTCACCTTAAATCTTAAATCGTATATATTTGTGTTTAAAATTGTTCTGTATATAATATGAAAACACTTAATTTTGTGCATAACACAACACATAACACAATTTTGTTTATAATACCAGAAGAAGCTCATACTGAGAAATTCCTGACTAGGAGACTTATGTAATACATGTAAAATGTTATTTGCTTAAAACCTCCTAACAGAACCTCACTTTCGAAATTCTGAACCATCCCTTTAAGAACAAAAAAACATGAAGAACAAATAGCTGGACTGAAGTAATTTACAACACAGGGGAACTACACCTGCCAACCTTTGTATCCTTGGCCTAAAGAGATGTTAAAAATCTATTAATTCTTTGTTTACTTTGACTTGATGTTGGCCTTTCTTGCTTTTTAAGCCCCGTAATGAATCATGTGAGCAAACGCATAACACCACACTTCTACAAATACACATTGCTTGCACGTTTCATTCATATTCATTAGCGGGCAGCAGTGGGACTCTCGCCTATTCCCTTCAGCTCTCACTTATTCCCCACAGCTGCTGACCTTCGGTGGACAGCTGTGGCATATAGAGGAGAAAAGAAGAGAGGAAAGGAGAGAAGGCACACACGCTTCCAGTTCTATAAATTTTTAAGATCTCAACACATTCCGGCAATCTCCTCACATTTATGTCAGTGAAGTGAGCTTTTGCAAGTGGGTTTGGCTGCTGACGAGCGCTCCTCGAGCTTTTATTTGCTGATGTCAAGCCCTTTTCTAACCTTAATTAACATGCAACATGTCCTTCTGATGGTGCCCCAGGGACCAAGCCTCAACACCTAGACCTATTTGATATATGTCAGAGTGATTGATGGCCGTTGCTACCTGCTCCTGCTTCGATCTCAGCCGCTTCTTCCCATCAGCTCCTTACATTTACCCACAATACACCCCTCTAGTTTGCTAGCTGCTCTTATTGAGGTACAAAATTCTAATCAATGGTCACTAGGTCGGTAGAGGTTGTGTCCCCTGCCTCTCCTTCTGCCTCACTTAGTCAGATGTCACCACATCCTTTCTGAATTTCAAATGCTTCCGAAACTCCTTTGTTTTCTTATAGTTTTCCCATCTCTGCAGCCTTCTTCCTCTCTGGCTTACATTATCATTGTTAGGGGCACACCTGCTGTAATACATGTCTTCCTGAAAGATTACCCCTCCTGCTCTCCCTATAGATTTCCTCTCTAGCCCCGTCCGCCAATAAATCTCTTCCTGATAAAATCCTCTCTGGCCGGGGTGTGGCACATAGAAATTTGAGGTGATGCTGATGTTTCCTGATCATTGGAGTCTGAATACCGCTGGACAATCAGACAGCCACTGTATCCCTGTTGCACCCCCTATAAACAACGGAGCTGGGCAGTATTCATGAGGAATGAATTCCTATTTTGTGACTGAGTGGTCCAGTACAGTTTTTCTTTACGGAGAGCTAAAGAGTTTTTTCTATAAAACAGATCCGTATAAGATGGTAAATTTCATCCTCTTTGATTAATTTCATAGTTTTCAAAAAATCCATCCCTTTTTTAGCAGTAACAGAAATAAATTGCAGTTAAATAATTGAACAATTTGTGCAAATTCAATAAAACTGAAGATGCAACAAAAATCAATGATCAATGATTAACTTAAACATGATATTTACACATATATCCCTCGCATCAATAAAAATCTTCTAATCTACGGAAAACATACTAACATAGTACATTTCTCCAGGTTGTGGAACAGAGGTTTTTAAAAGTAAAATCCATCTAAAATAATCAAATCATACCTGTTCTACTTGGTTACAGGACAGTTTATAGTTCACTAACTTTTGTTTCTCTTTTTTAATCACAAGAATCAAAAGAACAGCTGTGCCCAACTTTTTATGTGAGGAAGAAGCTCCCAACTTTAAAGCTATTTGTTATATTATTAAATAATTCATTTATTGTGGCTGTAAAGGAGCCTTAAACAGTCTCTCTGCTGTGGAAAATTATTACTTATTTATTTTAGAGGGGGAAAGCAGTAGGCAATACACAACTTTGCCGTTAATGACAATTTTACTTTTATGCCAAGACCGTAACAACAAAAATATCAACACCAGAGTTGAGATTTTTCAACTGCCTTTAGCACCTTACATTAGCATTTAGCAGGATTATCATGATTAGCCCAGTTAGTATTACTAACTGTAAACATCATTCTATAGAGTTAGCACAAATTTGACCTAACTGTGATACATTTTGCCAACATTTCCTAATCGGGTTTGCTTGGACTTGGACTTCATGAAGAAATGAGAAAAACTTTGCTGAAAATGTTCAGCTTGCTGTTATTTACTAAGATTTTATTCCATGTCAAAGTAGGTCCCTATATCAACAGGCTCATCACTGGGCTACACACGAAAAGCTTTCTTTTCTTGAAGCTTCTTACACTTTTT
Source organism: Valencia hispanica (assembly GCA_963556495.2). Lineage (NCBI taxonomy): Eukaryota > Metazoa > Chordata > Actinopteri > Cyprinodontiformes > Valenciidae > Valencia > Valencia hispanica. Next base: position 30,650,563 of record OY747702.1, on the reverse strand, counting down.
AGACATCTCACTGAAGAAGAAAATAGCTAATCAAATTCTCACCTCATTTTTTTAAGGGTACACGTTAGGGATGTTTACTTTTCCAACAACTTAAAATGGAAAAGGACACATAACTTTTTTTTCTTTTTAAATGGCATCCTCTATTGAAAATCACAATAAAGCAGAACTCTCTGTCAATGAATTTTTTATCATCTGAATAACTTAGTCCTGAAAGCCTTTTTTTTTTGCTTATAGGTCTGTGACCTGCACAGCTGCTCATTGTGACATCTTTTGGAGCACACAGCTCCAACACAAAAGCATTTAAAAGTGTGAAATTTAAAGAGTCGGTTACTCTGTTGTTCAGCTGAGGGTCAATTAACCTTGTCTAAGAAGCTGCCCTGACTTTTGACGGCTATTTCTCTGAATTCTGCCCAGAACACCCAACATGCTTCATTGACTTAACAGTGGAAAAGCAGTGCTTTATATTACATTTCAAAGTGTGGGACTGAATGATGCGTGTTTTGTTTTTTTATATAAATCAATGATATGTTTGGGCGCATGTTTTTTTCAGGTTTGGAATGAAGGGTTTTACACTGGTGTTTACTCATTCTTCCTCATTAACTGACAATGGTGAATTAATTTAAACGACTTGGCCCAGTTTTTACTTTCAAAATCAACATCTGCTGTATGTGTGTGGCCATTCATTCCTGTTTCTGCTTTATTTTTAAATAGAGCTCAGAATGAATGCAGAAGGCTTCTTGCTAAGTGTTTAAATTAGACCAGCAGGCTAATTATGAAACTTATATGTTATAAATGTAATTTATATTTTTGGGGGGTAATATTTGGTACAATCTATGTGAATGGTTTAATTAATTTTACACAACTCAGTAAAAATATATTTTTTACAACCTTTATCTTTGCCCAAGTACTAATACCTCTGGAACCTTTTTTTTTTACATTACAAGCATAGATCTCAGTATATTCCCCTCAAAATGTTTATGATTGGTCAACAACAGGTAGTGCATAATTATAACAGGAAGGAAAATAACAGTTTGCATTTTTTCCATAAGTAAAGATCTGTAATGTGTTTATGCTTCCATATTCAGCCTCCCTGAGTATAAAATGTTGTAGAACTGCCTTTCTCTCCATTTCCCTTCAAACTTAGACTGAAAGGTTGGGTGCCTGTGAACAGCCATTTTCAAGCTTTGCCACAGATTCTCAGTTAGATTTAGGTTAAGACTTTGACTTGGCCAAAAGGAAAAAAAAATCCAGCTTGTATCAACACTGAGCAGCATGATGCTGCCACCAGGTTCAACACCAGGATGGTGTTTTTAGGCTGAGACAAAGTTCATTTTTTAATTACACATGCCTGTTGTCCAAAAACGTTTTGCTCCTGCTTGAGCAGAACTCATTTTCCCACAATTTGCAGTGCGATTAGTGGATTTCTGAAGGCAGACAGTTTAATGTAGAGCAATGGTGTCAAACCGTAGTCCTCAAGGGTCAGGGCAATGTCCTGCAACTTTCAGATGTATTTAAAGTCCAGCACACCTAAATCACATAATTCGGTCATTAGCAAGATTCAGCAGAACCTGTGTGCATGAGAGGGTATTTCACTTATTTGATTGAGGTGTGTGGTATAGTTGCAGGACACTGGCTCTCAAGAACTGGAGTTTTACACCCTTGATTTAGAGGCATCAGAGTAAAACTGGTTGAATTTGTAAAAACACCTAGAAAATAAGTTATTATTTTCCTTCCACTTTACAGTTATTCTCTACTTTGTGTTAGCGTAGCACATACAATTCCAATTTTCAGTTGCCATTGAACAGGTTTCAGGTGTGCAGCTCATCAGAGCTTAAAAACATGAAATATGTGATATATTTTATGTATAAAATCTTTCATCAGCTTGTCTGCTCACTATCCTGATCATCTGCTATGTACGTGTAAATTTTGAATAAAGATGAGCAAATATAGACATATTTCTCCCCTACAAGAGAATGTCAGCTAATTGAATTCATTCAGTAGTGATACCGTTATTAACATTTAAAATAATAACCCAAATTACTCTGCAAGGTCTTCAAAACCCACTGCCTGCTGACTGAAAAGGGTGCTTGCTTGATCCTTCTCTCAATTAGAGATAACATTTTGGTATTTTCCAGACATTCTGCCTGTGAACAACACTGTAAGGGATTCAGCGTATCTGGGGACCACAACTGCATGAACATGTCTGCATCTCACATGTGCAGGGAACATGATTTATGGCACACGCAGCTAATTAGGTTACATGCAAACCATACTATCCAAACCACACTGTAAGTCGAGCTTGGAATATCTTGACTCCTGATTTCTGCATTCTCCCACTCTCTGCTGTTGTTACGCACGCACGCGCACACACATGCACACACACGCACACACACACACACACACACACATCACTAGGAAATATGAATGGGGCTGTCCTTCCGAAATGACATCTCACTGAAGCTTTGTATGAGAAGAGAATATTGGAGCTTCTGAAAAAAATAAATAACTTATTCCACAGTGGTGTGATGTATAAATGATCAAGAGCAGGGAAAACTGCAGGACATTGTCTCTCTCCCTCTGCCACCTACCCAACCACCCCCTCTGACATCTCTCACTTAAATACTCCTCTGCCATTTCAGCTTTCCCACCTAAGCATCTCTGCTATTAAATATGTAATAAAATACAAGGATTGTTGACACATGGCTGCTTCAACTGCATGCCGCCCCTCCCTTTCTTGGTTTCCTCAGTGCCACATTGAATCCCTGGAATTGGGTCACAAAGCTACATCAATATAAACTGTGTGTGTATATGTGTGTATGTGTGTGGGTTTGTGTTTTTTCTCCACCTTCAATAAAACACATTTTTGTTTTGTTTTTTTTCCCCATCAGCTTTGTAAATCGAATGACGCAGAGTTATAGAGGATCTATCAAACTGAGTCAAACCAGCTGCTGTTGTAAACAACATCCGCTATTTGCTTGGATCACACAGCCAGAGCAGCGTGCCATTTAATAAGCCATCAACAACCATTTAAACATCCATTTCATTTTTGTACTGTTTCTTCTACGCTCCTGGCGATATCTGTGAGTTTGTGTGATTGTATCCGTCTGTCCGCCCTCGAGTTAGAGCAAAGAGAAAGGAAATGTGTGTCACAGGGTAACAGTGAGGGCATCCTCTGGCCCCCAGGTGCTCAATTTGCTGCTCATCTTGGTGCTGTAAACACGTTTACGGTGTTGAGAGGTAATTGTGCACAGACAATATACATTAGGGCTAATGGTTGTGGGCTGTGACTAATTCAGCAGGTCACAGAGGGGTTTGCCTGTCTCTGCTATCACATTATGGACAGTAGACTGTTGACTGGACCTGCTTTTGTTTAACTCTCAATTAACTGTAAGATTTAACTTGAACCACTTATGACTATGACACATTAGCATTAAAGGAGTAATTTTACATTTTAGAAAAGGTTAGGTTTATCCAATGTCTTAGAAAATAGATACTACTTAATTTGAGCTAGTTTTGTGAATTTCACCTTTGAGAAGATACAGTGCTTTGCAAAAGTACTTATACTCTTGAACTTTTTCTACATTTACAGTATTCCTGTCACAACAAACATTAGTGAATTTTATTAGAATTTACTCAAAAGACTTACAACTGCAATTACAGTTGTACTAGAATAGAGATTGAAATAGTTCTTTGAAAAGTAGCTCTTGCTCACTCAGATGTTCCAGTATAGCCACAAATTCTCAGTTTAAATTAGGTCTAGACTTTAACTGTTTTTTTAACACTTATATCCGCATATCCTTGGATCTAAAGGGTTTTCAAACTACAGCCCTCGAGGGGGACTGCCTTGCAACTTTTACATGCATCATTGGTGCAGTATAAAGTAGCTCAATTATCTTCTCATTATATCATCAGCCTCTGCAGAGTACTGCTAATAATTTCTTTCAGGTGTGTTAAAGCAGAGACACAGCTAAAAGTTACATTACACCAGCCCCAAACGACAAGAATTTGTGATCACTGATCTAAATCCCTGATCTATTGTAACTCTGGGTCTACTCTTACAGTTGTAACGTTGGGAGGTGAACTTCTGCTCCTTTAAGTGGAGTACTTACAGGATTGACCTGAACTGTTTCCCTAGTGAAGAAATACATACCCACATTAATAAGACTTTGTCACCACTTTGATTCACTGTGATGCGAAGTGTTGATTTTCTGCCACACATAGCGTTTTGGATGTAGGCAGAAATGATCAGCAGTCATGTTTCAGTAAAGTTGCAGTTATGTCATTGGTCTTTATAATGCAGTTTGTTTACTAATGCTCTCATAGAACACCTGGATACTGAAATTAAATTTCACACAGGTATACCCCTTTCACTAACTGGATGACTCTTGAAGGCAAGTGGTAGGACAAAATATTGAGTAAAGAGGGTTGATAATGTTTCTATGTTTGAAATGCACTATTTGGCTTAGATCAAACCAGACTTCTCAGTCTTGCAAAAGTGTACACTTCAGTTTGACCACAAACAAATTAACTATTTATAGTTCAGGATCAGACGGCAAACATTAAAGCCCAATATAGCCAAATTAATCTCATTAGAAAAGGATTTTGCACTCACCTTACAGTTGTCTTTTGCTAAAGTCAAATCAGCAAACACCAGCTGAAAATATCATTAAAAACTGCTCCAGCAATTTAGTAATTATAATTTTATAGTATGGAACTGTGAATGTACCATGTAATTAGAAGGAGTTTCCTCTACCTTATTTGAGGAAAGCACCATTGTTTCACTGTGACAAGTTCATCACATGTCAGTATTGGATCTGGATTGGAGCCATGTATGTCCACTCTGGACCTTGGCCAACAAAATCTTAATGCTGTCAGTAATAACCACTTTAGCTCCAATCAATAACATACACTCATGCACATGCTGTACTCACCTGGTTCTTGTTGCTTTTTTTGTCTGCTTTTTGCTGACTTCAGTACCACAGAGCTTCCTGCTCAGACATTTCAGATCAGCATTTGCTGGCAGAGTTAGCATATGTATATGCATTAGCATAGTGACCAAAGCTACCCAGACAATCTGATGAGCAGCTCAATAATTGAAGTCTGTGTGATGCGACATCCCTTTGTACATTTATTTGTGCATGTGTGTGTGTGGGTGTGTGTGTGTAAGTGACAGATGGTTTGGAGGATACATCAGTCTCTTCTGAGTGATTCTGGAAGCTGCGGAGCAGACGGAAGATGTCGGAGCAGGTGGGGAATAGGGGGAATAGTTACATTTGAGTTGTTTTCACTGCAACAGCACTGGGGTGCTTTGATTTTTACTACACTATTTTAGCAGCAGATATTTAAAATCACGCACATGAAACAGTTTGCAGTTTTAGAAATGGTTATACATAAATATTTTCTGCTGCCTGTAAAAATAGTGTTATCCAGATTATTGAGCATATGTTGTGGTAATATGAAGAGCAGGCAATGTATATAATAAAGAGGAGGTTCAGATGGTTGAACTTTTTCTTAGGGTGAAGCAAAAATGTTTGCAAGTTATTTTTCCCAAGTTAAGTCAAAAGTCTTTTGCCTCTCATCCAGTTCATGTCTCTAATGACTGAAATTAACATTCTCACATGCTCCATGGATGCATGACATCTAATCTGGCTAGACCAAAGAATTGCTGTAGGTTAGAAAGTCTAATCATGTTTACTTAAGCCTAATTTACCACAAGAACTTTCAATATCTTTCTTTTTCATAACATTTAACATGTAACAGTAAAACCATCATTAACTGCATTAAATTATTACATGGAACCTATACATACTGTGTATACCATTACCATGACAACCCATTTTATAAGGTACCGTGATTTAGGAAATACATTATTCATCTTTTACTCATTCTATCTACACGTACCAGCTTACTTTAACCCCTGATTACATGATTTAAAATTTTCATGAGATTTAGGTCCCAGAGTGACTCTGAATAAGTCTTAAATCTCTAGAGCGTGAGCCTAAAGCCTTGTTTCCGCTGAGTGGAACTGTGCGGCTCGGTCCGGTCCGCTATTGCGTAATTCTGACTTTTCATTGGAGGGTTTCCACTGCATACTGAACTCTCCTTGAGCAGGCGGGGTTTACCCTGAACACTTGCATTGTGTCATACTGGAGGGACGAGGAAGTGGGTGACACATGAAAAACACAGAAGAGGAGAAACAAACAACAACAATGGAGTCCATCCAGCAGCTCAAAGTTGTCTTTCTTGCTTTTTGTTTTTGTTTTTTACACAAAAACGACCGCTGTGTTTAATAAAAGGCTCCGTGCGGAGCAGAAGACCGGTGTGTAAAGTTGTCCCGGGGGTGACATTTAAACTTACTGCAGTTTTTAAGAATTCACCCAATCAAAGGACTGTGTTATGTGACGCCAGTAGCTCCGCCCTAACAGTATCGGACCATTGTCCTGTGGACCTACATCTGAAGGGGGACCATTAATGGACCGGTAGGGGCCTGCTGTATGGGCCGCTTTTACAATGGAAACAGACAAAAAGGCGGTCCAGACTGGACTGAGCCGGACCAGACCACTCAGTGGAAACGAGGCATAAGTCAAGTCTAAATGTATTTGTTTCCATGGAGTGTGTCTGACTCACAGACTTGAGTCTTTTGAGTGAGGCAAGTAAAAAAGTCAAAACCTCAGAATAAACAACTGCAGTGAAATCATAAATCCTTGTTATATTTTTTTCTTAAGTTTATCATACCGTTAGAATCTCATGCCAGCACAATTTTTTACTTATTATGTGTTAACACAAAAAAAATCAATAAATCTGTGTCTGAAACTAAGCCATCTGGAATGAGAGAAGGAATCGCTATGCAGTGTTTCAGTATGCAGTGGCAAGCTTCTCCTGGAGTTGTACAGTTCCACTACACATGGTGCTGTCAGTGCTATCGTGGTGGGTGACTGATGTCAGAGCTGCATACGCTGACAGCCCTGTGTGACTTTCACAAACCCGGTTCAACCCGCATATTTGCATCCATGACCTCATTTAATCATCGACTTGTGCACATCCTCTCTGGGCGAGCCTGCCCCACAGCCGTCAGGATCAAAGAGAGATTGCTAGTAGTGAGTCAAGTCAACCTTTATTGAGCTCTGAAAATATGTGGAGCACAGTGAGAGAAAAAAAGACACATGAGTGTAGAGAGTGTTGCTTTAACTCAATCCCCTGCTTTGGTGCTTTCATACCTTTCATCTCATGCCTCGTGTTTTTCTCTCTCCACCTTCTTCTACACCATCTAGGCCTCAGAGGGTCTCGCATCTCGTTTTCATTTCTCTCTCCTCCACGCCCAACTTTTCATTTTAGCTTCCTGGCCTCCTGCCTTTATCACTTTTCTGTCTTGAGATTTTATGTATCATCTTCCTAGACTCTCCCAACCAAAATCTCCTTTGACATCTCTGATGTCTGTGTGTCATTCATTCTGAGGCTGAGGTGTGGTTGAGCTGTCTTTTTACAACCCACACAATGCCAAATTAAGCCAACAAATGTTCTCTTCTTTGTGGATAAAGCTAGATAGGTATGGGATCAGAACAGTATCACCTTGAAATGAAACTGAAAATATATATTGGCATCGAAAAATATTATTGTAACTGAAAATATAAATTTTGAATCTGAAATAAATCTAGTGAAAATTTTTGTATTGAAAGTTTTTTTTTTTTCTATGAAACTCATGTATATGCATTGGAAGAAATAACTCAAGTTTTCAAACTTTCATTTATTTTACAATGCCAATCTTTTTTTTTACAATGCCAATCTTTTTTTCAATACCAATCGTTTTTTCAATGCCATAATTTTTTTCAGCTTCATTCAGGTGATACTGTTTTGACGCTTGTGTGTGCACGCGCATGAGGGGCGGGTCTTCAGCCCCCCATATGTTTGCATGAACGAGGCAGGAGGGAAACTCCGACTGTCCGAGGCGAGACACGAGAAACAGCAGGACATTTACATTGCTAATAATGTGGTTTGTGGAAGAAAAAAAGACAAACGGTTTCTTCTCAGTTTCTTCTACTGACCAGTAGACTAGGAGTCTTTGTGATAAAGTTTTATGCTTGTGTAGCCTGTCTTTGTTGGAGGTTCTCCTCATTACAGACAGTGTGGTATGAAGGGATGTAAATACACACTATATAGGCTATACCATATTAAATAACTGTATTTATTTCAGATCCACAATACATATCTACAATACATGTCAATAACGTTAACAAATCAATTAAGACTGGTGTAAGCAAAGCTAACAACACTGACAACTCGTTTTTTTTAATTAGAACGCAAAACGTAATTGTGACACACACTCTAAACCAGAAGGTGGCGCTAATGCGCGCCAACTACCATGGCAAACTGAGAAGAAACCGTTTGTTGTGATCCCCGGGTGTTTGGCTTTTGTTAGTGATTTTCCTTATTTAGTTCTATTTTCATGTTTTGCTATTCTTAGTCTTTCTTGTGATTTTTGTACTTTCTGGTTTCCCCGTAGTCTTGTCTTAGTTTCTTAAGATCCTTCTAGTTTCCCAGTTTTCTGTCTCCCAGCCATTTCACCTCCTGTCCCAGCTAATCACTTCCACCTGCTCACTCCCCCTCAGCTGCAACCGCTTCCCTTAATTGGTCCTGCTCCTTCTCTGCTTCACTCTTCACTCTCCTCCCTCAGTATAAATATGGCCCTCTTTCAGTCACAACTCGCTGGTTCGTCCGTCTTTCTTCCCCGCCTGATTCCTGCCTTCCTTGTTGCCCGTCTGGTTCCTGTGTTTCCCTGTTGCTGCCTGTACCCTCCCGAGTTTCTGTAAGTTCCGTGTGGTTTTTCATTAAATCCTTTTTGTTTTCAACTCTGCTGCTTTTGGGTCCAGTTTAAACTGCAAAACATGACACCGTTTATATCTTATTTTTTAATTATTATTATTCCACATTATGCTTTCTGTTCACCTAGAGACTTTGAAACGATTTAGAAAAGACTCTTAAAGATTATCAGCTCACATCTAAATACTTGGGTTAACAGTTTTTTTAGTCTCAGACTAAAGATTTTATAAACACTGAATCTTGTTGGGACACTATTTAAAAGACTACACTTAGGCTATTTTAGCTTCCCGCAAAATTCCTCCCATTATCCTCAGCATTATACAGTTTCTTTATGTGCGAATGTTGTAGCATTCTTTGCCAAGATTAATGTTATGTCAAATAAAGACTTGCATTCAAAGTGGGTACTGTATCATCAAGTAACTGGTTAACTCATGTCTTTTTAATGCAAGGTGTTTATGCTGTACCACTTGCTCCATGCAGATGCACAGATAGCGCTGGTTTGTGCCTGTATTCAAAGTTGGCATACACTTTGTAATTTATGGCCCATTATTCAGCCATGGAACACCAATATTGTATTTGTTGTGTATAGACCCTGTCAGGCTCCATAGGTGGCTACAAAACTGTTATTTATAAATATGACACCTATGTTTATAGCCTACTTTCCCGTAGGAACAAAAAAATAATTGATATGTGGCAAGTTGCAAGACGATTCCATAAACAGGACTCAAACCCACCATCATCGGCGATGTAATCCTGTTATTAACCATTGTGCCATAGCAGTACAGTACATCCCCAAACAGCCAGGGTTCACTGTGAAGCGGACAGGACCCCCACACGGTCACATAGTTGAATGAACGGAGGGAACAGATTACGACTCCATGCGCATGGTTTAATAAAGAGAGAGTACAGATTCTTACCCCTCAAAAATTATTTCTGCACCTCACCCTTGCCGGGATCTGTGGCTTTGTGCTTCCGCTTGTGTGAGAACAGCTTTATTGGTTGTTGGTTGATTTACGTTTTTGAATCAAACATGTTTGATTCAAAAGACTACAGAAAGACTGTAATAAATCGGGTCCCCAACTGCAGATTATCACCTTCCACAAACCACATTAGAAGCAAAGACAATGTTGATCCCACTCGGACAGTCGGAGTTTCCCTCCTGCCTCGCTCATGCAAGCATATGGGGGGCTGAAGCCCCGCACCTCATGCGCGTGCACACACGTGTCAAAACAGTATCACCTGAATGAAGCTGAAAAAAAGATGGCACTGTAAAAAGGATTGGCATTGTAAAAAAGGATTGGCATTGTAAAAACAAATTCACTTTCAATACAAAGATTTTCACTAGATTTATTTCCGATTCAAAATTAATATTTTCAGTTACAATAATATTTTTCAATGCCAATTTTTATTTTCGATGCCAATATTTATTTTCAGTTTAATTTCAAGGTGATACTGTTCTGATCCCATAGATAGGTAACTCGAAGATATTTGGATGTGTGATCCCTAAAGAGATGGGTATAGCTTTAAAGGAAGCTTCAGAATATTCTTTGGCATGAGTAGTTGCAAGAATATTTAAAGCAAATCACAATCAGTCAGGTCCAAGGGAGAAGAATCAGTCAGGTCCACTATTCTGCTGTTTGTATCTCTCAGCAGAGTTTCTCCTAAATGTGCACATATGCCCCTGGCAGGCACTAGACCTTAGATGGTTACCAGTCTCCAGCTATTGCACGATATTAGAAGGCTATGCTTTCAAAACCACATACATTTTTCATCATATTGTTCTAAAGGTTTTCCTTGTTCACAAAGTCTAACTTTAATAAAACACCGGAAAAAGTTCTGGAGTGAGTCGAGTTTCTTCAAGCTGTCGCATTTCTCCAAGCCATTTTAACATTTAATTGCCACACAGGATCTTTATATGAAATGTCCTTGAATTAATTCTTCCAAATAAAACATTTTAGTTATCTAGAATATTGTTTCTATCCGCAATCTATTGTGGACATTATTTTTTCCAATTGAGATTTTGAGATATCATTAACTTATTTTTTTACAATTCTAATTCTAGATATCTGGAACTTGAATTTGTGCTGATAACGCAATGTTGATATCTTTACTTTTAGTTTTTACAAGGAAGGACTTTAACTAGGACTATTGAAAATGTAATGGGAAATGTATGGATGCATTTAAAAAAAGGCTTGTTCTTATTAGTCAATTAATTAACTTTATCACAGACATACATGGGTCCATAGCAAAAATGAAACAAGCTTGTTAGACTCTCCATGTTACTCTAAAAAGATCAGAACTGTAAATTGAGAAAAAAAATCTGTTCAATAAGGATGTCTGCCTAAAAACCTCTATTTAATTCAGCAGGTATTTATTATGTTATAATGTTTCAACAAGGCTGTGTGTCTAGGGGAAACAGTGAGGACCATACGACTCACTGCTTGAGGGATTTTTATTACGGGGAATTTTAATCATTATTAGATAGACAGAGTAATAGACTGACAAACAACTCTTAAAAGAGAGCAAATACACAAATTCTGGGGACATCCATAAATTCAAGATAAACTATGATAAACATGTATGCATAAAGCAAAAGAAAATATTAAAGATTAAAATAAATATTAGAAAATATTAAAAGGCCTAATTAAATCAGACTGGTATTTTAAAAGTCCAGTGCAAATAGACTGTAGTTTGAAAAGTCAAGTTTGATGAGAGTATTTCAAACAGAGCAGTGGGGTTAAAGCGTACGACTGTGGTTTATGTTGGGACAGCTGGAGGTGAAGTTCAAAGGTCTGTCTGTGGCGCACGGCAGTGATGACAGCCTGTCACTGGCGTTATTAAAGCCATGTCCTTCATAACCATGATAAAAACAATTAGACATAATAATTACATTAATAATCTTCATAAATCCCTTTTCGTGTATTAATCTCTAAATGATCTTCATCAGGTTCTAAAATTATTTAAATCTAAAGATAATACCAGAATGATTTTAAAAAAAAAATCTTCACCGTACATAGATATCTTTCAGGGTTACTTTTGACATCATATACAACTTTATCTTCCTGGGCTTTGAATGTCCACACAGTTGCTTGCTGAATGTCAGTACTGTTCCCTGCTGCTATCATCACCTTACTGTGTTGGATTACTTATGGCTGGCTGCAGTGGCCTTTTCAATGAGTGATCACGGGCCTGAGGCCACAGAATGATGGCTCAGTAACTTGAAAGTAAAAATAAACCTGCGCAAGATTAAGTGAGTGTACTTCTAGCTGAGTGTTGGCTAAAGCGGGAACAAAAAGATTCATATTGAGATGTGTTTAAGGTTGCCTCAGTCTTACTGCAAAACTCAAATAAGGTTGTGCTGCGGGTTATTTGAAAGGCAGAGAGTTGCTCTGGATTTGATGTGGTTCATTTTTCAGGAAAAAGGAATTTCAAATATATTGGAAGGGGAGAAATGTGGATGTCTAAAGGGAAATGGGGAATAGGATTTAAAGTATTCAGAGTTTTATTCGACTTAACCAAAGGTTACCAGTGAGTGAATAAGACAACTCAGAATATAAAACTGATCAATCTTGATTTAAAGTTTAATCACAGAGTGAAACTTATCTGGACTTTTTTTTAGCTGTAAATGCTGATTTAGTCCTCCATATGTTTTTAGCTGTGTGCATGCAGAGGGTTAGATAGGATAGGATTTTTGTTTTAAATAAAGTGCCTTCTGTTACTACACCCACAGATTAGCTGCATTGAGGCAGTAATTGATGCAAAAAGGGCCCAAACCAAGTACTGAGTACATATACATGATTATACTTTTCAGAGGTCCGATATTTCTCTATTTAAAATCCTTGTTTTATTGATTTCAAGTAATGTTCTCATTTTCTTATTTTTTTAATTTGGGGTTTGTGTCTGTCTGCATACTCACTTCATACCATGTTTAACGGTGTAACCATAACTACTTATAAATGATAAACATACACATATGTGAGTAAACACATATTTCAGTGTTTGCTCACATTTTAAATGCGAGGAAACGAGAAAGAACTACAATCAGGATTACAGTCTGGTGTTCATCAGCCACAATTTGTGATTATTTCACAGCAGTTACAGTCTGAAGCTGAATAAAATCAGCTTCTGTGTTTCAGGAGGCATGTAAATATTCACTTTTTTTGCCGGCTTCATTCAAACTTATAATATAAATTTATAATACCTAATCCTTGGGAATTGTGAAAAGTTATGTTTATTTGTGTCCCTGAACATAAATGCTGTAAAAAAAATATACGGGAGGCGATAAACGGCCGCGATCAGCGACACTCATCGCAACCGCTTTGAAAACCAGACACACTGGAGGCGGCATGCCGCAGCCGCATGCCGCAGCGCTCTGTTCCAGAGCGAATAGCAAGCGATTTTGTAAACGTTACCATAACAATTATTTAATGCATATTTCCTCTTCACTAAAAGACTGACATGTTTTTAATGATTAAATTGTATGATAAATACACAAACTTGTTCATTCAGGTTTGCTATTGCACTTGATAAACTTACAAAAATGTTAGTGTCTGTAAAGTAAACTTACCTGATGTATTAATTCTGGCGCCAACAATCTCCCATGCCGCTGCCTTTTGTTAAGATCTCTATATTATTTTCTATAAATATTGTAAAGCTCTGGGAAATCTGACACGGCGAGTATTAACTTTTCCTCCGTGTTTTTCCAGAGATGACTGAGGAGCATCATCTCAGCTCATTGATTAAATCAATGAAACCTCCGCTGATTGGTCCTCGTCTGAGCGACAGCGATGACAAGTTGAACTTTTCTCAACTCTCTGGGAGCACGTCACAGGCCTGCGTGTGCACGATACATGCAAGAGCGCAAAATTTAACATGCTCAATTTTCGCTTAGCTGGAGGGAGACTGGCGATTATCACTTTATGTCCCCTTAAAAATGAATGGAAGAGAGGCGATTTCGCCTCCCGTGTGTCGAGCCCCTTATTCTTTATGGCTTAAAATTAATAGAACATGTGAGCAATAGAGGGGTTGAAATTGGGAGGTGTTTGAAACAAAATGCTGGGAGTATTCAAACAATTGAAAATGCTCAGTGCCCTCAAACCTGAAAACTCCACCTATATTTTAAGGTCCTTTCAAATTTTTTTTACTTTTTCACTGGAGCTGTTTTTTTGAAGAAGATTAGCGCAAAAAAAAACTACACTGGTTCCTGGAAAAGGTTCCCGCTATAGAAACACACTTTTTGTTGTGTTTCCGATAATAGACTATCACAGCCTAGGAGGCGTGCTGCACTGTGGCGCATTATACCATTTATGTGAATCATCTTGTGTTGGATCTCCTTTCTGTCTGGGGCTTCTCCTGCTCTGAAAAGAAAAAAAGTGAGCAGAGGATTGAGAGACATAGAGGAGTGATGAAAGCAAAGGGAAGATTAGAGAGTGAAAGCAAAGGGTTGGATAAAAGAGATGAAGCTGAGTTGAAAGTATTTGTTGAAACAAGCCATCCTTGTGTGCATCTATGTAGCTATATGGCGGTGCATTGCACAGGAAAGATGTTCTGTGTAATAATAGTACATAGCACTGAATGGTACTGCACAAAAAGCTTTTCCACACGTGAGAGAAGGATTTCTGACTCAGGATATTGCATATATGGTTCTCTAACCCTTTACCTTCTCTTTTCTTGCCCCCCCCCATGCTTCCTGGGACACAGGGAAAGGTAACTGGTCTCATTGGTTTGCTCTAAATGTGATCTGCCTCCTCACGTTGCCTTTAGTCGTTATATGAGTGCTGCTGCCCATCTGTGGAATCATGTTTGTCACTTTAGAAGTTAAATCAGTAACTTTATTTTTGCCACAAGTCATCAGGACTATTGCAGCTACTGTAGATGGCAAATCACCACCAAGTCACACTGGCTGAAGGCTCTTGCCTATTAAGTGCTGCATGCTGTTTTGTTACTTTGTGACCCCTTAGAGGGGGTACAGGACTCATAAAAGAAGCATTTGTGGCATGAGACGCAAGGCCACTCATGCAGCTTTCGACAACGCACAAACGTCCCTGAAGGAGGGACACGTCCTATCACTCTCCTTCCTGGCCACAGGCGGAGACCATTATCGACCCAAAGTGTGTGAGCACACAATTAAGCAGCGGAGACAGGCCGGGTAATGGACTCATAAACACAAAGAGCCCACTGTGATAAATGCCAGCTGTATTTGCCATATTTCTGTTTACGTCTATGGTTTCTTTGGCGTGTGAGAGATGTTTGTGTGCATCTGGAGACCCTGCCATCCAGTTGGCTTCCTTTCACTTCCCCACACGCTCCTGCTTAATTACCCATTGTCTTTTTTTGTCCAATGCTGAAAGCTCATCCACCTACTTGGCTTTTTTTGTTTTGCAACTTGTCTCACCTGTTAATGAGAAAGAAATGTGTTTATCTTTCATCTGTGTGTGTTTGTGTCCTACCTCCCCGGTGTTGCTGCTTTTCATCTGCCACCCACTCTCTGCAGAAAGTTTCTTTCTCAGAGGAGTTTCTTCCCTGAAGTCTCATCTCATCACCTTTTTTTATTTTCTAAGCCATGTGGCCCTGCTGTGATTCTCCTGGCATGCAGTCACCTTTGGCTCATACATACACATCTTTGTTCATGCATGCATGTGTGCTTGTACTGTCAGTAACGATGGAAACTGTTATTTAGTTTAGAAAACCTAGAAAAAACAGACTGATTTGAGACAACCATGGCATTTAAACATGGTTGAATTCTCCAAAAGCCTTTATGACATGGTACAAACAAATAATATTTTCCCATAAACAATGGAGTTAATTACAGCAAATCTCAACTAAGAAATGTCTAGAAGAGATATAAACTCACCATGATGGAAAATGCAGCAGCATTTGTTGTTTTCTATTGTCTGTGGGAGTAGCTATTGTTAAAGCATTTACAAATCAAACAGGTGCAGGAAGAATAATTGGGAAGTGCTTGTTTCAAAACAGAAGACAGATCCAAGGACAAAGTCTTTTGATGTTTGCGAAAAGTCTCCTACTTCCACTGTCAAACCGAATGTCACGGCACAGCGTGGAACCGCTGGTGAGCAAAGGGAAATGTGCTAGTGTTATGACAGCACATATATTGGAACAATACATATCTAATCACGGGTATGCGTGTTTACAGAGACATCCAGGGATGAAAAATAGTAGAAAAAACAGGTCTGTGTACCAAAAGCCTAGATCAGGGGACATTGTTTCCTTTTAAAATTGTTTTTAAAATGTTATTTTCCATTGCTTAAATAAATCAAAAAACAACTTCAGTGAAAGATGTTTGAATTCTCCGAAAGCCTTGATGACATTGAACAAACAAATAATATTTTCCCATAAACAATGGGAGTTAATTACAGTACATCTCAACTAAGAAATGTCACTGAAAAATCACAAGTTTTTCAGTGATTGTCTAAAGAAAGTTGCAAATATCTTACTGAAAGGTTTCACAACTGTATGAAAACAAAAATATAGCACCCTCCAGACTTATTTTCACCCCTGGTAGAGATGTGACCAAAACCCTTAAAGTAAATGGGTATTATGGAGACTTGGTGACTTTTCTCCAAGCATGAGCTATTCAGATTTGTTTCTACATCTTTTCCAATCCTCCTAACAACAACATTCTTCTTTTGTCACAGTTTAAATTCGTTATACCTAAAAATTATTGCTTTGACAGTAAGTACAGACAATTAGAGCCAATTAACTATTTTCTTGCAGCCATTTCCTGTTCCTGAAGTTTAAAAACACCTCTATCCTACTTAAATGGCATTTTCTCTTTTCTTTCCCAATTTATACAGTGATGAGGAGCCTCTGTATTCGGTCATATTTAGACCCTAGGATAACTGAAAGACTCATTATTAGACGTTGCTAGACGTTCCAATCAATTTATAAAAGCTAAAGGATAACGTAGTAATGTGACATACATTTTTTTTCTTTTTTTCTGTGAGAAATTATGCTTCTGCAATAAAATATTATTTAATTGACTTTTTGACGCATCTTTATCAGGGCTGCCAAAAACTCTGGAGGATGTTGTATATAATTGTTTCTCAGAAACAGCATTTGTTTCTTTTTTACAAATAGACAGAACAATAAAGTCATAGAAAAACATGAAAATGTACTGGCTCCTTAATAACCACCCTTAGGCATTAAATAAACTTAAAAAAAGATGTAATAAGATTTGTGTTTTTCACTCACTACAAAAGAAAACCCTTGTCACCCTTGGAGGCAATCTCAATGCAGAGAGATATCGAGAGGAGATTCTATGGGTAGTGGGTATACCCATAGAAATAATTAATAAAGAAGTAGTTAATGAAACACAAATGTCTTTATTTTGTGTGCCAAGAATGTTTAAGAGAGGCAATAACCTTGATAACTTTTTTCAAAATGCTTTGTGATGACCACTTAAAGATCCCTTAGGAAAATACTGAGTGAAGTTTAATGCAGCATTTTATATGACTTTTGGAAATCAATTTCTATGATTAAGAGTCCGATAAATGAACCATTCTATACCTTATTACATAAAAACTATAGATTAAACAATGGCCTGAAAAGGTTAGAGGGTGGTTGGAGAATGTACGGAAACTCAAAATAAATGTTCTATAGACATTTAGTCAAAATGAGATTAAAATGTGCAAGACCACCAGCTTATTGATGCTAATCACTCAACGTCCTTTATTAAGCAGAGATTATTCTTCTCGGTCTTTTGTTCAAGAAGTGTGTTTGGTTGACCCACTGTGAAGGTGCATTTGGAAAATTGATTTTGATAATGATTTTGTGTCATGTCTGCTTTAAAAATTCACCTGTGATCTGTTTTGTCTCTTCCATCCACGCTTCAGGGATTTTGCCTATGTGGCCAGGGACAAAAACACACGGGTGTTGAAGTGCCACGTGTTTCGATGTGATACTCCTGCAGCAGCCATCGCCACAAGTCTCCACGAAATCTGTTCTAAGGTGAGGATCGTGCTGCCTTTATTTAGAGTAGTTTATCTCATGCTCTGAGGTGAGCTGTCCGTTTCTAAATCAGGGCAGTTCTTTACTTACTAGTCAGTGATGAGGTGAAACTTGTAAGTGCAGTTACTTTTCAAGTTTTCACCACTTTGCTATCTTTTACTTTTTGAGTCTATCACGTCATAGAGAAATTTTGGTCATTTTCTTTTTAATTCTTTCTGTTGTATATGTGCTTAAAATCATTCTCCTGTTGAAAAAAATAAACTTTTTACAAGCCTTAGCTGTTGGAAAGATGGCATTTAATTTGAGTCTAGAATTTCTTTTTTTGCAGACCAGTTAATAGTCAAGTCCATGTCTGCTTTGTTCTGAGAGCTTGTGGGTACAAAACCAGCCCAGATAATCATCTGTTCACCTGTACGATTGACAGTCGGTATATAGTTGCTGTGATATGCTGTGTAAATCTTTCTTTTTGACATGGTGCTTTGCCCTATAGGTATGGCTCTACTGGGATCTCCTCTATCCCAAGGACATTTTTTCATAGGTCCAGCAGTTTATTTTGTTTAGCTATGCAAATCTTAGCCACGCTTCCATAATATTTTTTGATAGAAGAGGCTTTCTCTTGGCAACACTTCCAATACACAGCCATATTTGTAGGGTTTTCTGTAACTGTCCCACAATGAATTTTAACACATTACATGCTAACTGAGATGTGTAAAGTCTGAAATGGTCCTCCTTGGGTTTTTGCAATTTATTTGAGCATTGCAGTTTCATTTCAGAGTGAATTTGCTAGGACATCCATTTATGAGAATATTGGCAACTCTCCTAAATATTTTCCATGTATTAATCATTTTTATACTATAAATGAAAGACTTCAGATTGCTTAATAAGGCCCTAATAACCTTTCCCAAATTGATGGGCCTCAACAATTGCTTTACTGATGTCATTCATGGTGTCTATCCTCTTTGACATTGTTCTAACGTAAACCTGTGCACTCTAGCTGAGCAAACTGCTAAAAGGCATGTTTTTTTAAGATGTCTGTTGTGATTCAGATAGGTAGGTTTTGGCTATGAATAATTATTAAAAATTGCTTGGGGCAGTTATTAATAAGATTATTAATATTATGTCAAAATTACCAAGTTGGGGGCACCACCTGGGATCCAAGAAAAAATATTGGCCTAAAAGTTCAGTTTTAGTTATTGTTTATGATTACCTGCTGGATAAGACGGAGATAATTAAATAGATGAAGGAATAAGTTATTGGCGTACATTGAACAGCAAGTTACTACATATGTAAGTGGAATAATAAACAAACGACTTCCAAAATACAATAGTTTACTACAAAAAGATTTGAACTTTCAGTTAAAATGCTTTAATCAACAAACCCACAAAGCTAGTAACACCCAACTAAACTACTAAGTAAAAGAAGAATGAATAATAAAACTAGCTACCAAAAGTAAATCAGTAAAATGGACAAAAATGAAAGAAGGAACAATAAAAAAAAATTTGATCACCTTTGGGTTTGTTTTTAAACCACCAATTCACAATGCAAAGTAGAAGTGAAGACAAAAAACATTCTTTGGAGGAAGTAATGTTTCATTGAACTATTTCCTGAATTAGAAATCAATAACGTTTTGGAGAAATGATTCTATTTTATGGATCGATCATCTTAGTGATTGATCTAACTTAGTATTTTGACATACTAAGAAAGCGGTTTCAAAAATGACTTATACGATTAGTTTTTGGTGTTTAAACTCTGTTTTAAAGCCAATTTGTATTTTTAATACCGTAGGTAGCAGTTCATATTGTGTATGAACGCTAACGGTCTGCGAAAGCAGGCCAGACTAATCAGAACAAGCGTGCGGAGCTAATTTATGTTGCTCAGCTTAGAGCCACTCTATTTTAGCTTAGCACCAAAGAATGAAGGAAGAACTGATGTGGAATGGAGTAGCCTAACTCATGTTGCATGATTTAAAATGCCTTTCCGTCAATCAGAAATCCCTTTGAAAACTCTGTTCATACCCAAACAATTAAAGAAATTAATTCTTACAAATGCAGCAAACACATAGTGAAATAGAAAATCAAACAACCCTTACTTTGTTTATCTTAATGCTAATTTATCTCTGCCCAGACACAACCTAACATAAACCTTCCTTAGACATCCAGGGAAGGGTGGCTCTGTTGTCTAGGGGATCAGCGATGAAGCAGAGAAACCAGATGTTATAGCTGGTCAGTTAGCAGTAGCTGCATGGTGCGTCAACTGTTAGGCTTCGGATGCTGGTGCTAGCCACCGTTAGCTCGGAACGTCGTTCTCCCACAGACCGCTCCCTCTCGTGGGCGGCAATCAGCTTGGCAGTTCTCGGCTAGTTCAGCTCTCGGCTCCTCTAGCATGCAGTTCAGCGGCAGGGCAGCAGGTTGGCGGAGCATCCGCAAAGAGAAGCTAATTCTCTGTGTGAAATCTGTAATTCAAAAGATTCTTTCTGCAGAGTTTTGAACAAGTCATTCAGGACTTATTTCATCAGCTGAATACAGTTCAACTGATCAATCGGCAGACTGTAAAAATCTTTCGGATCCAATGAGTTTCTTCCAGAAACTCTCCTACCCCCTCACCAGCAAGGGAGGTTTAAATCTTGTGCCTCTCCTTTGTGGCTGCCCACTGACAAGGAGGAAATGCGGAGCGGAGCCCCATACTCAAATAGGGGTGGTGATGTCCCATTAAGGGCCCGTCCACACGGAGACGCGTTTCACTGTATACGTATAATTTTTTTTTTTATCGTATTAGTGTTTTGTCCACACAGATCCGGCGTTTTCTGAGACTGAAACCGGGTCCCAAAGTGGATAAATCTGAAAACGACACCCTTGCGGTTTCGTGTGTACAGCCAATCTGTATATTTTGTGAAACGATGATGTAATCACATCTCGTTTTGGCTGCGTCACACGAAACTGCAACAATAATGGCCGACTACATGATTTTGTTCGTGCTGCAGAAGCTACTAAGCCTACTAGCTTCATTACAGCAAAATCTATTGCTTTGTTATAAATTTATTCTTCTTGGTTCGTATACAGAGCGCAAGGTTATGCGCATGCTCAAAGTCGTCTTCTCCGTGTATAGTGTATCTCTGTGGCAGAATTACAGCGCCCCATACTGGTCTGGCTTATATACTACACCGTTTTCAGTCGGTTTCAGTGGTTTCGTGTGGACGCAGATATTTCTTGAGACGACGCCGTGTTTACAAAAATTTTTTTAGAACAAGGAAAAAAAATTATCGGATACGGAACGCACCGGCTTCGTCTGGACGTGGCCTAAGTCCTTCATTTCCTGTTAAACCTGAAAGTGGATTGTGCGATTTAGCACTCCTACCAGCAGGAGGTAGTTTGGTTCAGTGACCATGGCTGTGTTTCCAACACGTCACATATTGTCATGATCAGTTTATCAAGTACATTTCAATAGTAGCACCAAGCTGCTTATTTCCATCTTTAAATTATGTTGAACCAGCATGTCTGTCTATGTTTGTCTGCTTAAAGCAGTGTTTCTCAAACTATGGGGCGAGCCCCACTAGTGGGGCGCAGAGGTATTGCAGGTTGGGCGTGACATCAATGGGATTTAAATAGTTTTTCCCCCCTAGATTCTGTCGTTGTGAATGTTTCACTGCACTGTAAATTAAATCCACCAACTCCCCCCTCTCACAAAATTAAACACACTCAAATAAATTAGCGATTGTGATCATCATTGTAAACAGAACCGGGACATGGAACATCGGGCTGGGAGTTTGACGTTGGAATATATCGCAGCAGAACAAAACAAGCTGAAGTAGCCGCATTATCAGAGATTCCATCTACAAAATGGACAAATATCTAAAAAGATCATGGAAAGTTTCAGAGTAAGAGAAGTCACACGGTCAACCACAGAGGAAATACAGGGATGAGTATCTTGCTCTTTATTTATTTTTTATTTTTTTATTTTGTACTTATGAAAACTTTGTAAATTTGATAAAACTACAACTTTTATTTTCTCCAACTGTGAGCTGAAGTTCTACATGTAGCAACTACTGACAGCATATATTTGTGAGCCGGTTTTATACCAGTGCGCAACCCCTTTTTCCAACTAATTTATACCATTAAAAACTTGTAGACTAACTCGGCTATTTAAATAAATAAAACACTTTAAAAATCCGGCGTGGTCACCATTCATTTGGGGCGATAAAAGAATGGGGGGCTTGGGTATGCTCCTTTGTGCAAAGTGGGGAATGATAAAAAAAAAGTTTGAGAAACACTGGCTTAAAGGAACAAAAACCTGATGCTCTTTGGAGGGATGGAGATGGATGAATTTAAAAAAAGCTTTTCATTATCTGAGAACCGATGCAAAGAAACTTTTATACCTGTTCACCATCCTCCAGTTCATTAAGAAGACGTGTCATAATTTACTTCCTGCAACTAATGTTTTGTGCTTTAGTTTTTTTCTGGTTTGGAGCAATACTTAATCTTGTATAAACCATTTGCAGATTAGTTTGTTCTCCTAACATCATTTCGTGAAGGATTTGCATGTCGTTTGTGTAATTTCTCAAAGAAAGAAAGAAGGAAATGCTGCAGTATTTCCTTTGAAAGTAAATATGACATTCTCATTAGAGATACTTCAGTGTGTGGCTCTGCAGCAGACGATAGAGGCTTCAGTTAATGAAACAAGAATCACATATTACCTTTGATTTAAGTTGAAAAACAAGGAGGTCAAAGAGGAATAAGACACTAAAAATATACAACATTTTGAATGCACATCCAAACCAGGATAATATCACAACCTTCCCATTTGTTTAGTATCTACAGATATGTGCAACTATTAAAAAGCTGTATATTAGTATGAGAGATCTCACATGAAGGAAGGCCAATTTCTCCTTTAACAAACAGAAAGCTGTGAATGCTACCTTAATCCTAATGCCTGTTATTAAAACCTTCTACGAGTCATTGCGTCAGCCTATGAAGCAATGTTGATCCTTATTACTTGAGCAAACTCCAAAATGGGATTCTGTAAGATTTGCATGTAAATATTCTGTGTGAAAACAGCCTGCTCTGGGTCTAAAAATGTTCCCAACTCCTAGTCCAACACAAAATATTACTCAAGTAAATGCTGTAACTTACTGTATATGGGCAAAAGTGTGTGGCCTCATAAGAATATCTGTGAAAACTAGCCCGTCCTCCAGTCAAAACTGCCCTTTTAGAGAAAAGAAAAAAGCCGTTCATTCTTTTAGATTTCTAACCCCAAACCAAAGAGAGCATCTGTATCAGAGAGAGCATACACTGTACCACAAGTCACACCCTCAAACTACCTATTTTAAACACACTGGTGGTTTTCTCTTTACCGCAGGGGACAAACTTGGTGACCTGAGGTCCAGGGCTGAGCAGCACATTGAATTGAGCTCCATGTTGGGCCTTAGAGTGAATGTGTGTCTTTTAGGCTCCCCTGTTAGGAGAGTTGCAGACAGAGTGTCGACTTTGATTAATGACGCCTGCAATTTATCTAGGGTATGTAGAGAGCGCATTGGCTCGGTGCAGAGGCCATGCAGAATATTCCTCTCTTTAAAGAATGCGCATCTCCAAGAATAAAGGATGTACAGTGGGGCAAAAAGTATTTAGTCAGCCACCAATTGTGCAAGTTCTCTCACTTAAAAGGTATACCTCAACTATGAGAGACAAAATGAGAAGAAAAAAAAATCCAGAAAATCACATGGTCTGATTTTTAAAGAATTTATTTGCAAATTATGGTGGAAAATAAGTGTTTGGTCAATAACAAAAGTTAATCTCAATACCTTGTTATATACCCTTTGTTGGCAATGACAGAGGTCAAACATTTTCTGTAAGTCTTCACAAGGTTTTCACACATTGTTGCTGGTATTTTGGCCCATTCCTCCATGTAGATCTCATCTAGAGCAGTGATGTTTGAGTGTTGCTGGGCAACATGGACTTTCAAAACCCTCCAAAGATTTTCTATTGGGTAGAGATCTGGAGGCTGGCTAGGCCACTCCAGAACCTTGAAATGCTTCTTACGAAGCCACTCCTTTGCTACCCAGGCGGTGTGTCTGGGATCATTGTCATGCTGGAAGATTCACCCACGTTTCATCTTCAATGCCCTTGCTGATGGAAGGAGGTTTTCACTCAAAATATCACAATACATGGCCCCATTCATTCTTTCCTTTGCATGGATCAGTTGCCCTGGTCCCTTTGTAGAAAAACAACCCCAAGGCATGATGTTTCCACCCCCATGCTTCACATCAGGTATGGTGTTCTTTGGATGCTCAGCATTCTTTCTCCTCCAAACACGACAGGTAGAGTTTTTACCAAAAAGTTCTATTTTGGTTTCATCTGACCATATGACATTCTCCCAATCATCTTCTGGATCATCCAAATGCTCTCTCTAGCAAACTTCAGACAGGCCTGGACATGTACTGGCTTAAGCAGGGGACCCATCTGGCACTGCAGGATTTGAGTCCCTGGCAGCATAGTGTGTTACTGCTGGTAGCCTTTGTTACTTTGGTCCCAGCTCTCTGCAGGTCATTCACTAGGTCCCCCCGTGTGGTTCTGGGATTTTGCTCACCGTTCTTGTAATCATTTTGACCCCACGTAGTGAGATCTTGTGTGGAGCCCCAGATCAAGGGAAATTATCAGTGGTCTTCTATGCCTTCCATTTACTAATAATTGCTCCTATAGTTAATTTCTTCACACCAAGCTGCTTACCTATTGCAGATTCAGTCGTCCCAGCCTGGTGCAGGTCTACAATTTAGTTTCTGGTGTCCTTTGACAGCTCTTTGGTCTTGGCCATAGTGGAGTTTGGTATGTGACTGTTTGAGGTTGTGGACAGGTGTCTTTTATACTGATAACGAGTTCAAACAGGTGCCATCAATACAGATAACAAGCCAGAAATCTTGCTTGGTTGTTATTAACCAAATACTTATTTTCCACCATAATTTGCGAATAAATTCTTTAAAGATCAGAACGTGTGATTTGTCTCTCATAGTTGAGGTATACCTATGATGAAAATTATCAACCTCTCTCATCTTTTAAAGTGGGAGAACTTGCACAATTGGTGGCTGACTAAATACTTTTTTTACCCCACTGTAGTCACAAAAACAGAAAAAGACAGTATTTATTTTATCTTTACAAATGAAGTAGGTGTTGGTTCATATTTTTTTTTTTTATCAACTAGAATGAAAAAAAATCACTCAAACCATTCATTCTCTCACAAGCACCAAAGTGCCATACTTATACTTTAAACCAACATTTGGAATAAAAAATCACAAGTCTAAGAGGCACATAATTTGTCATGTAGGCCTACAGTATAAAACTCTATCCAATTTTATTGCAACACTGTTCTCAAAGAACTAAATCTTAAATGAAGACAATTTGTTGTATTTGTTCTGCTTTTGTACAATTGACCAAAAAATCTAATTCTCCTGTTCATGTAAGTTTCTGTTTTAGCTTTGTACTTCAGCTACGAAAACAAAGATTTTAAACCATCTTAAGCATATTATATCATTGACTAGCATGGTCATGATGGCTAACATTACTAAAACCATAGGATTTTTGTATTAATTTATTTTAGAAAATGTAGAGTCTCCCTTTACCTCTTAGATTTTCAAAAGGCTGTAAAGTTTTCAAATCCATCATGTTCATTGACAGAGGTTTCTCAAAAAAAAGAACAGAAACCTTGCATTAAACTTTTTGCAGGTTTCAAAGTGTGTGCGAGTTCTGTCTGTTGGTTTCCTTATAGAGCTTAAGGATAAAACAGAGCAACTTTGGGGTACTCCATATAGCCTTATTTATTGAAAGTCTTGCTCACCCATACTCTCTTGAAACCAACTTCCCTTTAATTACCTGGCCCAAAGTCATATTCTGGTCGGCATTTTCTGTTGTTTTTTTTTATATTTTCCTTTTGGCCTGTCTTTCACCTCCTGTTTATTTCTTTTTTTTGCTTGCTTTTTCTTTCTTTATGTCTTTTTCACATATTCCTTCCTTTTCAGATTATGGCTGAAAGAAAAAGTGCTAAGGCTGCGGCTGGCAGCTCCTCCCAGAACGGCTCTGATGTGCCCCTACAAGGTAAACACATGCACACACATCATCACTTGAGAGGATACTACAAAACATTTCCAGACTAATTTGTTTCATTACCATTTTGTTGTCCACCCTTAGTTATTATCCAAAAAGCTTTAAACTATAACTGATCATCCATCCACACAAAGAAAGAACATTTTATTTAATTTTCTTTTGACTTTCTTATTTATTCATTTAGAAAAGATGCTCCTATTGTCTCAGGGGTAGCCAAGAACAACTATGTACCTAAAGGACAGTTGTCTAGAGATAATGGTCATTCCAGTTAAAAATACCCCTTTACAGTGCCAGTTCTTTGCACTATTAACCTGTTTTATTCACTGCTTGTTTGTCTCAGTCCTATGTAATTGCTGGAAAAAGGAGGAACATATCCAGCACAACCAATCCTCAGTGATCACCTCAGCTGCCGTGCATGTTGGCTGATTGTGAGGGACATGCCACACAGGGAATCAGAATATAAAAGAACCATATCAGCAACTCACTTATGTAGACAGTCAACCTCATTATACCCAATAACAGTTTATCTAGGGAAATGCCTGGTGCACCACTGCTCCCAACTCGACCCCAAGATCAAATATAACGAAATGATCCCTTACATCTTCAAAGCTGTGCATGCCTGAACTAAACAATATTGAGCTAATAATGGATAGACCAGGGGTCTCATTTATAAAGCTTGCTTATGCACAAAATGGGGTCTGAGAACTGCTTTCCACACTTTCCACGCCAAGTTTCTGTTTTGTAGAAAGAAAACGTGGTTGAAAAATGTGCACAACTTTAAGCACACTAAGGACCTTGCTTACCCACATTTTGGACACAGGAGACACTGGCACCATAGATGGCAAAATTGTGAATTTAGGCAACATTTTAAGACTTGGAGAGTTTCACACACATGCAAACAAACAAACAACAGTCAAATTAGAATCTGAATGAAAATATATTGCATTTAAGAATCATATCACAGCATGTTCATATGTATGTCTTCAGATTAAATGGCAATTGCAATTATTGGTCCATTATTTGTGGGAATTACAAATATAATTACTATAGTGACACTCCTACATAATGCTGCAGAATGGATGTACTGGCGCTTATTGAATATCAGCTACTGGCAGCATCTGGATACAGGGAGCCAATTTAGATTCCCTACAGCAGTCCTATTATATGTATGTGCCGAACTTGGCCCGGTGTTTGATCTACCGAGCCTCTGGAACCATGCACCCCCAAATTCAAACTTTATATTTCTTGTTCTTTTTCATTTCTTGTTCTTGCTACTTTCTTTTTTTTAAATCTTTTTACTCTTCTTGTCTTGTTACACATTTTGCGCTCTCTGAGTGCTTTTCTAGGTTTTAATTTCAGACATGCTTTTTTTTCAAACTCTGGCTAAAAATTGGCAGTAGGGCACCAACACAACACAACACAAAAGTAACATGCCTGGTTAGAAAATAAAACATAATTTAACCTACCAGAAAAGCATTGGTTGGCCGTATATTTCACCCCTAGGCCTTCAATGATATTCTACGTAGTGCAACCTAAATTCATACCCCTCATAATGCCATCTGTACGACACCAAGGCTCGAGAATCTATACAGAATCACACATACACATTACATCACCCTTAATAGGCTGGTTAAGTGACAGTTTCTAGATTATTAAAAATCAATAAACTCACATTTACAAGTAAGAGTAGGAAACTATCTCGGATACTGTCGAATCTCAAAGATAAAAGCCAATTTTAAAATGTTAGTTAACAAAGTTCAAATAATTCCACCAAAGTATGATATGTGAGCTTAAACAAATTTGCCCAATAAAATGCGTATTGTCGCCATTTCATTACAGAGAGCAACGAGGTGATAACGAAACCAACAATTCAATGAAAATAAAGTAAATCGAACACAGTATTTGCATTTGTTTTGGAGAAAGTGCAACAGCAAAACAATTTAACATGTTAGTGCAGCTGTGAGCACCACGTTATTTACCTTATAAATTGCAGTGCATCAGAATTTATTTGTTTAATTTGTTGCATTTTTGATATTTTATTTTGTCACCATTGACTGATAAGTAACTAAATAAAATGATAAAAACATATTAAAAATACAAATAAAATGTTTCCACTCACCAACATAGATCTTCTCCACATCATGTGCTTATTTGAAAAGAAAATCCATTCGTCTTTCTTTTCTCAAGACCTCAATGGCTCTGTTGATACAGTTTATCTGTGCGCTTCAGGTCCAAGAGTAAACCTTTTTTTGTGGACATGGAGGCACTTTCAGCCATTGTGAATATAATTTAAAAAATTCCAGACTAAATTTGCGCGAATCGTTGAATAAGTGCTTTGCAAGCAGCAGATTGCACTGATAACGTTGCTCTGACCACTAATTCAAAGCGCAGAAAAATTCTGACATCATTGTGGGCCAGCTAGCTGGCCTTGTGAGGTGAATCTGAAAGCTGATTGGTTAAAAAACCGTTAGGCTATTACATAGCTCATTTATTGTAGGCCTGCTCTACTGATTCTGAAGGCTTTGAGCAGATTAGATTGCCCCTAGCAATACACAAAGACAGACCTTTGATTGGACGAAATATCGATAATCCACAGATACAGTATGTAGGGAAGCTGCACACCCAAGACAAACGTTAGACATAAAAAATAATAGGTTTTTGGAAGTTAATTAATAAAATTTTATTGAACAAATCTTATAATTTAGGTTGAAAATATAGGTTTGTGTTTCTGATTGTGTTAGGCCAGCAGAGAAGGCCCTGACAGCCCGCCACTGGAGAAAAGTAATTGTTTGCTATCTTACTCTTCCTCACTAAAGCCTCGGAAGTCGTCTTCTTCAGTGTCTTTATGTCCTCTGACAGCTTTTGTCATCTTTTTACACTTATTCAGTTCTTCCCGCTGTCTCCTCCGTCTCACCATTGATTCACTGATGACAAGCTTACATAGTAGCTCTATTTCCTTCTTTGACGGCCAGCTCGATTGCCATAAACTTAAAAGCATCGTTTCTTCATGTGTTTTCCATGATGAGGGTGTGTGCATGAAAACTACCGGTAGTGGTTTCTTTGGCGCACAATCTTTCCCCACCTGTTTGTCTCACCTTTACGCTTTGTGTTATAGTGACTCCCGTAGGCCGTTAGCCAGTAAAAATTTATAAATTAGCCACATTGTTGTATAGGACTCAGGGTCCAAAGCGTACAAAAAAAGTAGCGGCTTATAGTTTGAAAATTATGGTATTGCAATAGGAATTTTGTATTACCTCCCCTTAAAATTAGAAGTTTACAAACATTATTAAAACTATGCCTTTAAACAATGTGGGAAAGCCAAGATAAGGATGTCAATATTAAGCTTGCACATCTGTGAACACTATCCTAAGTATTGCAGCGTTGAGTTGTGGGGGTTTAAATAGATCTCATGACAAGAAAATAACATTATGTGTAAATATTGAAACAGCATCTCAAGACTTCAGCCAGGAAGTATAAGCCGTGGCACAAATGGATCTTCCAAACGGACAATGACCAAAAGTATACTACCAAATTTGTCACAAAATGGCTTAAAGGTAGGCAAAGTCAGTGCTTTAAATTGCCATAACAAAGACCCTAGTCTCAATACCATAGAAAGCTAAAAAACAAAAATATGGGGACAAGGTGACCTACAAACCTGATGCGGTTACATCGGTTCTGTCTGCAGAAATCAGACCAGTTCAGTAACAAAAAATTGTCAGTAGCTTGTGAAAGGGTATCCAAAGCATTTGACAAATAATAAGGATATTTGAAGAAAGAAAGAAAAAGTTATCTCTCTTTATGTTATCTTTTAGCAAATAGAAATGATTTTGATGATCCTAAATGACCTTAAATAAGAAACGTTTAGCCTGATTTTATATCAAGTAAGATATTTTTACATTTTTTATACATTATGTGAAAATTTTGTGTTTGGTTTTTAGTAAGAAATTGAAATTTTTAAGTTTAATGTCACAAAAATTTGACTAAAAGGTTCCTAGAAATCCAATACGATTGCCTTGAGTATAAGAATGAGTGAAGTTAAAATAGTTTATTTTTACTTTTGATGTCTTGCATCTCAAGTCTTTCACACACTCCTTTGGTGAACATTTTGCTGCTGTGTTTTAAAATGCACTGATAGTGCACTGATACGGGACAGTTAACCGTAGTTAACCTAGCAATAGAAAAACAAATCCT
The DNA here is from genome assembly GCA_963556495.2 of Valencia hispanica. Lineage (NCBI taxonomy): Eukaryota > Metazoa > Chordata > Actinopteri > Cyprinodontiformes > Valenciidae > Valencia > Valencia hispanica. Next base: position 30,620,501 of record OY747702.1, on the reverse strand, counting down.
ACTGGTGTTTAATGTCATTCCCAGATCCAAGTTCTGAAGTCAGAAGTAAATGATTCACCAGATGGTCGCACTTTTTGGGTGTGGAAACATCTAGCTTCACAACACAGTTTATTTGTGAATGTTTATCACGAAATGAGAACCATGGTTCTAGAGGTTGGCCAAAGCAAGTACTGCAGTGAATGTCACTGACTGAATTACCATGGAACTGAAACAACACAGTCCTTCGCTGAGACACAATTGAGGAGATTAGCCTGAATATTTTTGGGCTGAGCACCAGGGCCAGAAAATAATAACCAATAATTTCTTTTGTTATACGCAGATTATCATAAAATGGTAGGAAAGACACTTATCTAAGAACAAATGCCCTCAGCTTTCTGAATGTTTTTTTGTATTCTTTTGTCAGTGTTTGATTATTTTAGTGCTTGTGTGGTTTTTAATTTTGCCATGTCAGAAATCAGCCCAACCCTGTCGAGCTAATACACTATTGTCTCAATATTTGCTTCCCGGGGGTTGAAGATCTTAACATGTGTGCTGATTGAAGTGCAAATGGTTGCTTTGATCACTTATTTTTGCTATGCAGTCATCTCTGCCCACAGGCCAAAGTATAAACAGGTACCAGCAGGGTTTTCACACAGTCAGTCCTCCAAAATCCAGCAGGCTTCCCCATGTTTTTCATGCTCTAATCATGTCAACAGCAGAGCCAGATATTAAAATATTCAGTGTTTATTTCTCTGCTTTAAGCCAATTATCGTGTGTGTGTGCATGTGTTCGTGCGTGTGTGTGTGTGTCTGTCTGTCTGTCTTTCTGTGTATGTGTGAGTGGACTGGTCTTTAGAGATGTCAGATGTTGTTCTCTGATAAGACTTGCCGTGGATGTTCTAAATGTGTATTTTCCTCTCTGTAGAGTTCCCAATGCCAAAGACTGAACTGGTGCAGAAGTTTCATGTGTTCTATCTGGGTGTGACTTATGTGTCTCGACCAATAGGTAAAACTGGAATCACGCTGAAATCCCCTCACTCATCGAAGAAAAAGTTTGATGTGTTTTTAGTAGATGTCTCATCTGTCTAGTGGTTTGAGATTCCCATGTGTTTTGTCACCAGGTATGGACATTATTAACGGGGCCATAGAAAACCTCCTGTCATCCACAGGCAAAGAAGAATGGACCCCTGTTATACTAAGTATTGCTGACACCACCGTGGCTGTCATCAAAGATAAGGCAGGGGATTTTTGTTACTACCCAGGGATTTGAAATAAATAAAAGATGAGAATAGGCTTATCAATTAAAAAGAGAGGCAGATTAGAGCTTTGACTTTCTTCTTTGATGGCTGCACAGGAGGAGGAGGAGGAGGTGTTGGTGGAATGCCGTGTGCGTTTTTTGTCCTTCATGGGCGTGGGACGGGATGTGCACACGTTTGCCTTCGTCATGGATACTGGGAACCAGCACTTTCAGTGTCATGTCTTCTGGTGTGACCCAAATGCAGGCAGCGTGTCTGAGGCGGTGCAGGCAGCTTGTGTGGTAAGAGCTAAAACTAAGTTTAGACAGCAGGGTTCCTCTGTATTTTTGGTCAAAATTCCTGACCTTTCCATGCTCCAGTTTTCAAATATTAAAAAAGTAATAATAATTCAGTTTTTGATATCAAAGGACAAATGTTGAATTTTAATTAACATGCATTTTTAGAATGTTTGGAGTTCAGTATCAGTGTGTTCTTAGAATTAAAAGCAACAAAACTAAAAAAAATCAGCTTTTGATAATATTAAAAATGTGTTAATATAAATTATCAATGTCAAACACTGAAGTAAGGCAAGGTAATTTTGTTTTTATAGCACAGTTTCAACAACAGGGTAATTCAAGGTGCTTCACACCATTTGGTGATAAAAAAAAAAGAATATAACATTGGAAATTAGAAGTAGCAATTTAGCTTGAAACACACACAACACACGATGCACAATAAAGCATGAAAAACAGCAATAAAGCAATGTTGCATGAACACATGTGATATTAATTGTTTACTCAAAGGCAATTCTAAACAGATGAGATTTTAGTCTTGATTTAAAGCAGTTTAGAGTTTCAGCATCTCTGCAGTCGTCAGGAATTCTGCTCCAGAGAAGGCGAGCATAGAAACTGAAAGCTGCTTCACCATGTTTGGTTTTGAGTCTAGGGATGTTTAGTAGGCTAGAGTTGAGGAGGCTGAGGAGTCAATTAAAGGTAATGTATAGATTTTTTTAAGTTCTCTACACATGAGTTGCCCATCCAATTATCTTGATAATAATATTTTAGGCTTGTTTGATCATCAAAACTGATTTTTATTTTTTTTTATCTAGTTTTATCTTATGAACAAGACTTCTTGCTTCTTTTATCATAATTAGTGTTGTCATCTCTTTATATCAAGATAACAGTACCTTGAGCTGGCTTTGTCATAGTCATATTTTGTATCTCCTTACATCGAAATAAGACCTCAAGCTTGTTTTGTCATGATAACAGTTTTGTTATCTCCTTATATTAAGATATTAGGACCTTTAGTGTTTTCTTGTTATTTTGCTGAGATGACAGTTTCTTTACTTCCTTAGATCAAGATATGAAAACACTGAGTTTGTTTTGTCATGATTATAGTTTTTTATCGTTTTTTAGGTTCAGACCTAAAGTTTATTTTGTCATAACAGCTGTGTTATAGTTAGATAGCAAAACCTTGACCTAAATTTGTCTTCATAAGTTTAATTATCTCATCATATCGAGATAACATGAGCTTGTCTTTTGTGGTAACAGTTTCCTTGTTTCATTATTGTGAGACTCTTAACAGCTTAATGATCTGGTTATATGGAGATAAGAAAACCTCAAACTTGTTTTGTTTTGACCAAACTAATCATTTCATTCACTTGAGAAGTCATTGTAAATTCCGTAAATAATTGGTCATTGTTAAATAATGAGTGCTGTTTCTTAAAGCATTGCGATAGTGAATAGGGTACCACCGTTTTCAGCCTGAGTACTTCTACAGTGGGGCAAAAAAGTATTTGGCAATTTGGCAGCCACTGATTGTTCAAGTTGTTCCACTTAAATAAGTGAGAGATGTCTATAATTTTCTTCCTAATTACACTTCATCTGTGAGAGACAGAATGTGAAAATAAATCCATGGAAATCACCTTGTATGATTTTCAAAGAATTTATTGATGATGACGCAGAAAATAAGTTTTTGGCCAATAACAAAAGTTAATTTCAATACTTTGTAATGTAACCTTGGTTGGCAATGACAGAGGTCAAACGTTTCCTGTAGGTCTTCACCAGGTTTACACACTGTAGCTGCTATTTTGGTCCATTCCTCCATGCAGATTTTCTCTAGAGCTGTGATTTTTTTTTTGAGGCTGTTGTTGGGAAACACAGACTTTCAACTTCCTCCACAGATTCTCTATTGGATTGAGGTCTGGAGATGGGCTAGGCCACTCCAGGACCTTGAAATTCTTTTTACGTAGCCACTCCTTCGTTGCCCGGGCGATGTGTTTAGGATCATTGTCATGCTGGAAGATTCACCCACGTTTCATCTTCAATGTTCTCACTGATAGGAGGTTTTTGTCCAAATTCTCACAATACATGGCCCCATTAATCCTTTCCTTAATACGGATCAGTCTTCCTGTCCTCTATGCAGAACAGCAGCCCCAAAGCATAATGTTTCCACCCCCATGCTTCACAGTGGGTATGTTGTTCTTGGGATGCTACTCAGCATTCTTCGCTCTCTAAAGACGGAGAGTGGCTTTTCTCCTATAGAGTTCTATTTTGGTCTCATCTGACCACATGACATTCTCCTTTGGATCATCCAGATGGTCTCTGGCAAACTTTAGACGAACCTGGCCTTGTCCTGGCTGAACTTCAAGTGCTGCAGGATTTTAATCCATCACAACGTAGTGTGATACTAATAGTAACCTTTGTTACTATGGTCCCAGCTCTCTTCAGGTGTAGTTCTGGGCTGTTTCCTCACCATTCTTAAGATCATGTGTACCCCACGATTTGAGATCCTACATGGAGCCCCAGGTCGAGGGAGATTACTAATTATTCAATTTTCCAATAATTGCTCCAACAGTTGATCTCGTCTCACCAAGCTGCTTGCCTATTGTAAATTTGCTCATCCCAGTCTTGTACAGGTGTGCAATCTTGTCCCTGGTGTTAGACAGCTCTCTGGTCTTGGCCATGGTGGAGGTTGGAGTCTGACTGTTTGAAGGTGTGGACAGGTGTCTTTTGTACAAATAACGAATTCAAACAGGTGCTATTAATACAAGTGGAGGATAGAAGAGCTTCTTAAGAAGAAGTAACAGGTCTGTGAGGGCCAGAATTCTTGCTTGTCTGTAGGTGCCAAATACTTATTTTCTGCATCATTTTTTAAATAATACAATGTGATTTTCTGGATTATTCTTTTACATTCTGTCTCTCACAGTTGAAGTGTACCTTAGATGAAAATTACAGACCTCTTTCATCTTTTTAAGTGAGACAACTAGCACAATTGTTGGCTGCCAAATATGTTTTTTTGCCCCACTGTATGAAGGATCAGTCTGAAAACTCCACTTTTTTAAACAACTTATTTCTAGAAAACCTGATCCTTATAGTCAGAAAAACTAAATTTAGGGAAGACTGAGCCATTTCTCTAAACAAATGGGATTTTTGAAGGGACATTTTTTTTTTTCTTTATTGACAGACCACACGAGAGATAATTAAGAGAACACAGAAGAGAACGTAAATAAGGTATCCATTCTCATTTAAACACTCTTACTCACTCACACACTTCTTCTTATCTTCATCCTCAGCTTCGATACCAGAAGTGCCTGGTGGCCCGGCCGCCCTCTCAACGTGCTGGCTCTTCCTCCTCTCCCTCTTCAGACTCAGTAACACGTAGAGTAACCACCAGTGTTAAACGAAGCGTCCAGTCTCTCATAGACACTCTGAAGCCCAAGAAACAGCCGTCGGAACTGCCCCAGCAATGACCGTCGCTACTCACTGCATTCACCCCACCCCAGCCTGGATGCCACTCTCACATTCACCACAAAAACACTTAATTGGTACCAGACATTGTAAGAAATGATGTACATACAGTATACCAACTATGACAGCGGATGAAAGAAAGCACCTGACCCTACTTACAAAAACTTGCCCTGTTGATTGTGAAGGAATTGGAGCTCACATAACTGTTTGAGATTTGATCTTCAAGCAGTGCTTTGTCCAAGTGAAAACATCTCCGGGTTTTGGATATCTTCACTATCTTCACTGATGGATTACATGAACTTTCACTTCACTGAGAGGATGACCCAGGCGGAAAATATCTAATTTTTACTCTCGGACTGCCTATGGAGTGAGTCATTGGTATAAAAAAAAAATTTTCGTCTGTGTCCTATTCTGAACTTGTTAACTTGGATGAGCAACAGCAGCCTTCAAGGACAAAAAAAGGGCGTTGTTTTGCTGTTGTCACAAAAGATTTACATACGAACACCAAAAACATCCAAGATCAAACAGCCGAAACCCTTCATTAGCCCACAGCTGCCCACCAAATGGTATAAAATGTGTCCAACAGACAAAAAAGCGAAACCATTTCATGTAGAATGAAGTGATTGTATTAATGATGTGTATGTAAATGACTTTATGTAGAAAGAATGAAATCCGAGCACAACATTTGTAGATAAATACTAACGGGAGGTGAGAGATTGGTGAAGGGAGATGGGACTAATGATTGGTTTGTTTATTGCATGTTTTCTTGAAGGGGAATGATAAATATGAGTTTAGTGAGAATATTGATTTGAAGACTTGTGAATACATACACACAAAAAAGAGAAAATAGAAATGCTTTCTGCATAACTCATCTTCACTTGTCTATGAATAGATTTACACTGGCACAAGAGCATCCAGCCCCTAACTGAGAGACTACTGCTCCATGTGTAAAAATACAAATTAAGGATTGCATTTCTTTTTTTTTAGCTTCTTCAAAGGATGGGTTAGGAAAACAAAGTAGTTTTTAGTGCATTTAAAGGCTTAAGATTGTAATGTTTTTATATTACAGAAAAAGGATTTTAAGATTTCCAGAATGTTGAATTGCTTCAGTTTAAACTCGACAAACTGCTCAGGACATTTTACGAGGACTGCAAGAGATGCGAGAAATTCCAGATTCAGGCTTTTATTTTGGTAGATGTGAAGAATTTGTGGCCAAAAACGCACCACAGCACACAAAAGTGTTTGCCGTTCTTTACGTGGCTCAGAAACAAATTAAATATGTGCCATACACAAAGAATTACCTGTATTCTCCTCATCCTAAAAAAAGGTTCAGCCAGTGTATGCTCACCATGAAAATACACATGCAAATCCACAAGCACACAAACATATGCAGTAAAAAAAGAATTTATATAATGCTCCTGTGGCTAGGGGCCATCACCTACACTCAGTGTGAGCTCTGTGAATGGAGTCTTATTGAAGTTAAAATCACACAAAACAAACAATAGAGATGTAAATCATTTCATTTCTGTTTGTCACCTATCTCTACACCATGTAAATGTAATCTGTTGTGACAATAAATGCATTACCAAAAAAAAGAAGAAAAAAAAGTAAGCAGCCTCTTGACTGGCCAGTGGAGTCCCATGTTTGTGCTCTTCATCTTGCCTGCATTATGAAATCCTTTATATTCCACTCCGTGAATATAAGCAGTCTGACTTAACTCTGACTGAGGCACACAAAGATATTAAAATTATTATATATATATATATATATTTATTTTATTTTTTATTTATTTATTTTTTTTGCTCCAGAAGCTATTTTTAGGGGTGAACATCTGATGCTTTGTGGGATTTTACATTTCTGTTATACTGTGTTCATTCTCATGACTGATTCAGATACCAAAGATGACCAGATCCAGGTTTTAGGTTTATATTTTGATCCTGATGTCTAAATTTAAATATCTGCCACAAGTGTTTTTTACTGTCAACTACTGCTACTACTTCTGCACATACCTTCAATGGCATTTATATTTAAAGGATTGATATTTATATATTAGGTATCAACTTGTTTCTGTCATGCCAATATTGAAATTCTTGTCCACTGTGGAGCTGCTAAATTTGAACTAAAAGACTGCTGGGCATAGGAATGAGCCAGTTACTGGCACAAGAGTTTTCAAAAGCTTTTCATAATACCATTCCTACAGTTTTAAATCTTTTTAACAAGATGCCAGAGAAATTACTCCCGTTCCTTTATTGTAGTCTGCAGCTAATAGAAGCAAAGATTGACAGAGCACTATTGGTTCCCCAAATATTGCCTCACAATGATAGTCAGCTTGCTGAAAAATGACTGTTAAACTTTAAACTTTTAAACCTGAGAAGTCAGCCCACCTAATTAACCAGCTAATTTCAGCTAGACTTCCATACATAATGCTAAACTGAAAAGGCTTCTACTTTAAATTCTATTGCTTTAGTAAGGAGAAAAACATTGTAAAAGTGTCTGTAAAGTTGGCAGATCCGGCAACAAATCCCTGAATGGTTATTAGTTATTCATAGATTGGGAATACATTACAGCGAGTGAATATGAAATATTGAGAGAAATATATAACACTACTAAAATTAGTCTAACTCAAGATGGATATCTATGTCCATCCATCCATCCATCCATCCATTAATGTATGTTTGGGTAGCTAACTCTTCTGAAATATTAGCCTTTTGTAGCCCTGATCAAACCAAAAAACCTCTGAGCGACCTCTGCCAGACAGATATTATTCATTATTATTTATTGCAGTGTCATAAACAAATTTTTACAGTAGACACATTTATTAAAGTGATCATGAAACGTATGAAAAGACCAAAACTATAAACGAATAACAAGCAGCAGAATGAATGTCATTGACAGTTCTTTTTCATTTCTTAATGAAAAAAATCTCTAGATAACTTTCGGCTCATCTCTTGGCTCCTCTTGAACAGGTTTGGTTTTTCATGCCAACACCTGGAATATAAAATCACATCAGTATTCATTGTCTTCAATACTCATAATGGAATTTGCTAAATTAAGAAATGTTTTGCCTCTGTCAGGTCAATTTGAGAAGTTAAACGTTGGTCTTCTGTTCAAATTGTAGACGAGCTCTCTGTCTTGTTGGTTGATACAATGTAACTGGCATTCTGCCATTGGCTAATTTCAACTTCTGGTTTAAAGATACAGTATCTAATTGCCAAAGATATGACCTCGAGTCACCGGGGATCGTGGCGTCTTGTGAAACTGAACTTTTTTGTGATCCTAAAATACTTAGGATCACAAAAAAGGAAGAGTGCATTTGTCCACAGCATGTTTGAAGATGATACAGATTAGGTGGCTCTTTTGTACTTTTCGAACACGAGGCAGTGGCTGAACCCCATCCATCCTTGCTTTGGAGGAAAGGAGCTGGGGAAATGAAAGGGAGGCAGGATGAGTGTCACAGGTTTCAGTACCTCCTGTTTAGCTCTATGGGAACCAACAACTTGGGCTTGAGGGGGATATAGGAAGTGGTGGAAGATGTAGAGCTGCATGTTGCAAAGTGTTTTAGCGGGTGTGCAGTTTTGTGTTTAGGAGGATGCAGGGAGCATGTTCTTGGTGGAGAAGGAGGTTAACACAGTTCTTTGGGTTTCACTGAAGAAAAGTAAGTTAAACTTTATTTCTGTAACGGTTTTTAAAATATATCTAGCAAAGGGCTTAATGTAATTTACTGTACACAACCAAAACTCTTAATAAGATGCCATAGAAATGTATGTAGTGATCCGAGCTTTTTGTTGTTAAATCACAGAGCCACAAACAGATCACTGCTACACTTCTCCCTGTCTAACAACAAAGACAAGGTCAACTATATGTAAAACTCTTGAAAGCAGGAGCCCTACTTGTTATTTTTGGGGGAGTGATGCTGCTTTGAAAATACAGCTGGAAGCTATGAACAGCACGTCTGTACAGCAGTCAACTGCAGACTTTACTGTTGGAGAAAGTCCAACTAATTAACCAGCTAGTATAACCTTGTTATATTCCCAGTGTAACTCTTTAATGAGCATATCAGCAAGAAAAATAATATTCTCCACTGTAAGCATGTTTACATATTATTAAACTTTATAATTTCCCCAAACTTACTAAAGTAAATGCAAACACAAGGAAATACAGAGTAAACAGAGGGCTGCCATAGCAAAGACTAAGGGTAAGTTTTATACTGAACATAACAAACAATAATAAAAAGAATACAAATACACCAGCACCACTGTTTATACCATGGAAAATAACTAGCATGAGTCTTAACTTTTACAGATGAGTGAATCACAAAATGATTAAACAGTATTTTAAACAATGACAAACAATAATTCATTTTATTTAAGTTGAAATTACTAAAATAAAATTAAAAGTGGTGAGTTGATGTCAAGTGCTGATCTATCAGAACTATCTTGATTTTGAAGACTGGAAATGTTCACTTGTGAGAAGATACAGATCCTATTTGAAATGATACCTTTTCACTGTTTTATCAGCCTATAAGAGACATGCTCAGGAGTTTTAATTAGCTGGAGAAAGCCACAAGAATAACTAATATGTTTTCCTTTGTTGAACAAATTTTCCTTTCTAACAAAGTGACTGTCTCAGTTCATTCAACAAGTGGAAGAAAAAGACAGTGCAGTTCCATAGAATCACCCAAAAATAAATAAAATGGGAGATAAGAGAACATTTTATTTAGTAACCTTTTGTAAAGTGGTTTGCATGTTGGCCTAAATTCTGGATTATTAGGGAAACTCCGGATCGTATGCAGTGGGATAACTCTCCACCTGAGACCTACAGGACTCGGCCCTGTCCACCAACCGATCTCTATGCAACCTTTAACAGGTTCGAAAGACTAGTACATTGTATTGAATTATTGTCGTATGCAGTTACCTATCCACCCAGTCCTTATTTTAATGTTTAATTCTTTTTCAGCAAATATAACCCCTGGGTTAGTGTTCCAAGCCTAAATCAAGGTGCAGCTTACGAGAGCCTGGAGCTACCAGAAAATAATAAGATGGAATTTCTTGGCACTGTAAAAATATTTAACAAATTGAAAGGGGAAAAAAATCTCAACACTGGGCAGAAGAGCTAAGGGTCTCTACTAAAATATGTCTTACTTGTAAGTATGTCCAGTATTGATTTTGAGATGATGAAAATCCCTCTCTCAAAAAAGAACATCGTCATGAGGAAACTCCATCGAAACATTGTGACCATTTTAGAGCCAGGATTGCTAGAGGAATGGGGATTTATCGGTCTAGGTAAGGATTGAATGAAAAATGTATTTAAGCTAAACCGTTCTAGACCCATTGGAAACGAGGCACAATAGGATGTGATTCCCCAAGGTGACCCTAGGGGGTGTATCCCACAACTTGAAAATCCCTGCTTTGGCATTGCTTCAGATAAAAAGAGAAAGCAGAGATTAGACCATAGTATATTAAGGAAATCTAGAACACCAGTAATCTGTGCAGGTTTCAGAGATTGCCCAAAAAATTCTAGAGTCAAACCCAAACAACATTGTTTGGGACATTATATGATCACTGGTTATGCTAAGGCTTTAAGTGTTTATAGAGGAGAGCTGGATGCAGGGTCACCTGCTGTCTCAGCAGCAGCTTACACTGCAAGCCACTGCTCTCTTCACTGCCTGAATTATTCACAAGCACAGTGTACACTTTGGGGACATGAAGCCTGAGTTTGTTTTGTGTGTATTTCGCTCTTTGAGTCCTTGCTTGAACTTAATATTGGTAATTTTTTGTAGCATCTATAGAAGATATAAGTAATGTTGTGTACACAGGTATGTGCAAGGTGCATCCATGTGTATTTCCATGTGTCCCCAGAGTTAGACTTGGTTTTAGAGGCGCCTCTATTATGCAGTCGTCTGTGGAGAAGCCCTGAGTTTCATTGATGCTAACTTGTACAGACAGGGGGCGCTAAATTATTCAACAGACACTCAGCTTCATCCACCTCGCCCCAGTAAATCTCACTTCCTCTCCATCTCCACTAACTAACTACGCCATTCCCTTTAAATTTCCCATTTCCGTCCACAGTCAGCCAAACTTGGCTGCCACATCATTTCCTGCCGCTGAATCCCACGCTTTGTAACTACTGCGTCAAGAATTGTTAGGTTCAAGACATTTTGGCTACAACATCTAAATTTAGAAATCTTACCCTAAACAAAGAGTAACAAAGGAAATCGATGCGGTATAGTGCTTTAAACGCCAAATAAACGTCAAAAGATAATTTTCTAACTATGGGACACATAGGCCTGCAAAAGTATTCAAACCCCTTGAACCCCTTTTTAAAGATAAAATAAAAGTCTCAATGCATTTTGGGGGTATTTTACAGACCAACAAAAAGTAGTGCAAAGTAAAAACTGTGGTGTGCTCCTGCATTCAGGCTACTTTGTCATTACTTTGTAATTACTTTGTACAGCTTGTCTATGTGCAAACCTGGTATATGTCTATACCAGGTTTGCACATCTAGAGATCGCCATTTTTGCTCTTTAATCTTTCCAAAATAGCTCAACCTCTGTCAGATTCGCAGCAGAGCATCTGTGAGCATCTGTTTTTAGGTCTTGCCATATTTAGTCTGGGCTTTGAGTGACACATTCTACCCAGTGAAGATGATTTGATCTAAACTCTTCCACTGAAGATTCGGTTGTATGTTTAGGGGTTTTTGTTCCACCAGAAGGTGAACATCTTCCCCAAACTCTTGATTTTGCAGCTTCCAATAGTTTTTTATAGCAAGAATTACCTTGGATTTTTCTACATCCATCTTTCCATTAACATCGACCCCTTCCCTTGTCCCTGTTTGATAAAGCAGACCCACAGCATGATTCTACCACCATGTAGTTTCCCATGGTACATTCTGGGTGATGCACTGTGTTAAATTTCCACGATCGCTTGTTTTGCATGTTGGTGAAAAAGATCAATTATCGTCTCATCTGACCGGAGCGGGGTAGGTGTTCTTCCCCTAACCAGTGGGTTGCCGGTTCGAACCTCCGCTCCTTTCATCTCAGTTGTTGTGTCCTTGTGCCTGTTTGTGGTGGTCAGTGTGCTCCAGTGCAGCTGTGGTTACACTGTAGCTAACCATGATCACTGTGTGAACGTGTGCGGGAATGACTAAATGTTGTGTAAACATTGTTGTGCAAAGACTGAAAAAGCGCTATGCAAATGCAGGCTATTTACCATTAATTACCACTTAATGAAGTATTTTTGAATTGAATTGAATTAAATAATGGATAGACAGATTGTATTTAGTAGTGTTAAAGACGACTGAAAACAAATGTGTCCCACTTTTCAGACTTTTACCTGTAAAGCATTTTGAAACCTTTGCATTAATTTGCTTTCATCTCAAAATTACGTGTTATAGTTTGTGCTGGTTCAACGCACAAAATCCAAATAAAATACAATGACATTTGTGATTTTCATGTGACAAGATGTGAAAACAGTTCCGGGCCTTGTAATATTTTTGCCTATCGCTGTTTTTAAAGGAATCCCATGTGTTTCCATTGCTTGCTTAAAAATTATGCCAGAGACAAATAATTTAGAATGAGTTCATTGCCTCCAGCTGTTACTATATTGAAGGCTAATAAGGATCTTTACTGTGCACAGCTAGGACAGCTGATATAAGCAAGGCAGCATTAAAAAACTTATATACATTTGCTATTTTTATGGTGCTTTTCAGAGTGCCACAATAACTTTTGATTAGCTCAGTTTATTGGGGGTTGGGGATAGGAAAAAAATCCTGTTTGAGGTACCATCGCAGCAGTTTGATTATCTTTTCATTCCTATCTGCGGAGGTATAAAAACATGATGGATGGCCAAAGAGAACCAGGCACAACAATGAGAGTGAGCACCGTCACCCCCTCTGGGTGTAAGATGCCTTAATAACTTGCATCAAAGGTATAAGAGCAGAGTTCATAATGTGAGGCAGTAACATCATAAACCATGTGGATTATGAATAAAGATCAGTCACAAAGACTTCATGAGAATTTCCTAATTTGAGTTTTTTTTCCACTTTAAACAGCCTTGCAGATACGCTGAAAGCAGATACTGCTTAGAACAAGTTAAAGATGCTCCTCTTTCTGTTTCTCTCCAGTAGAGAAGACAGACAAAGCAACGACAGGGGAATGAAAGCTGATTTGAAAGAGCACCTGTTTGTGTGAAATAAACAGAAGAGAATTGATAACGTGATAAAACCCTGTGACTAGAAAATGAAACAAATCCAGAATAAATCCCATTTACTTGTGTTCATAAAAGAGAAAATTATATCAGACTTGAAATTAACACAATAAATCAAAATCCCTTCAAAGACATTTATACAGCATCTCATTCTCGAGATTAATTAGCAAAAAAGTTACGGAAAGAAGTAAACTAAACAGATTATTGGAGACACAGATAAACTAATCTGAGAAATGCAGCTAAATAATCCTTTTTTTCTGGCTTCAGTAAGCAGCTTCAATGAGCATTAGTTTTGCAATAGACAAGTTGCGAAGTTTAAATTGTCTGATCATGGTAAATAATGATGTGATGTGAATAATGGTTTGTGAATGTTTTAACATTTTATTTGTTATTGGAGTTTTGTCTTAATGATGCTAACTTCTGTGTTAGAAACTATCAGAAAGCATCTGTTGATGTGATCTGAGGGATCCAGCACAAAGCACTGTTACTGGTTTAGGTCAGTAAGGATGATTAAAAGTAAGTCTGCTTAATGTCAAAATATTAACAAATTAGAAAAATAAAAATCTATACTTTCCTTAAAGTCAGAGGTTCACAAACTTGCTTTAACATTGCTTTTAAACTGTGTGACTAACATATTTTTTGGTAGCATTCTGCAAGCTTCTCACAATAGTTGCTTGTATTTTGATCCTTTCCTCCTGACAGCGGTGGTGTAACTGGCCACCTTGCTCGCACACACCTTTTCAGCTCTCTCCATTCATTTTTACTTTGTGGTAGCCACTTCAAAACTTTGACTTTATTGTCCAAAAGCTACTTTGTGTTCTTAACTTGTGCCAAGGCAACTTCTGTTTTGATAGCTTGAGATTTTGCTTCAAGACTTTCACATAACTATCTTTTGTTGAGATATCATTTATTTTGTGAAGTGCACCAGTCTTTCCTATCGTAAAAACACCCACCGTACTGTACTATAAATTAGAATAGTGTCCCTAGGCTTGCAGACTTCCCCCTTTTCAACCAAACACTTGAATGTCAGTTTCATAAAATCACCAAACATGTCACCAAAAATTATGGTCATTGCTCCTGTGAGCTTTTGCAGACTAATTTGCCTTCTTCCTCATTACATTGTTTATTTGTATTTTTTTCCTTTATGTTTTTTGGACTAACACATGCAATATTTTAGATCTAAAATGCACACAGGCATCAGCTATCTATCTGAAGACAGTGTGATCAATACCAATAATACTACTTGTGTTTTATTTATACTAGCCTGCAGCGTTGCCAGCACATCACGGCAACTTGGTGCATAGAGGATTCAGTCTAGTTGGATTTAAGTCCACAGAAATGGTAAAAGTAAAGAAAGACCTTAGCACTTTGTGTCAAAAATACAGACAAAAAAACTATATGAAGAAAGTAGAAATGCAAACTGTGTTAAAATTGTTTTGCTTTTTTACATTCTCACGTTATTAAAAGACATTAAATGGAATCCGTGGTTGAATTTTTATTGAATCTCCTTCAGCTGTAGCCTGAAGGAAGTTTCAATGTAAAACTAAAACACTACTTGGAAAGCTGAAACACTGACAGCCTAGCAAAGAAAAGGCTCAGAAGGAAGCAGGATTCCCAGAACAATGAGGCTTACCTCAAGTGGCCTGGATTTTGTTCATCCTTCTCGTTCAAACAGGCTTTGGCATTCTGCATGGCTTTGTTTAGCGCGTCCTCATTTTCGTCTGTGTAGGACGAACAGGTAAAATACTCTACTGCCAAAACCATTGGAACCTTTAAAATCAACATTTAGATGAAAAATGTTTCTTGTATTTCGATGACAGTTATAAAATGTTGGTCTCTCTAAGAACTGGAAACAGACTCCGGAGCATTCATGTTTGTGCATGTTTATTGATTTCTTCATTTCATTGCTTCTGGCAGCTTGACTTCCATCATTGGAAGTTGGATTTCTCAATTTCTAATTAACAACAGCCAGACAAAAATAATCAACTAATATCAAATGGAGCCTGCTAGGAAAAGGCAAATTCTCTCTTTAAAAAAAAAGAGAGATTCACTTGCTAGAAAAAAAGAGACTAAGACAAGAATGTGATGGATCCGAGACGTGAGGCACAAACCTTCTGATACCCTCAGATGGGTGCATTACTCAAGAACAGACAATAAAAGCTTAGTATGTGTGTATGTGTCTCTACCTGAACATTTGTCAATGCGTGTGTCTACATAAACACCCTGAAATGAGACCAATGACTCCACTGAGGCACGGTATTCAATATATACCTTTCATTAATTACAAGACCTGTTTGAAATGATCTGTACTGAATCACAGATGAACAAGAGCTAATCAATAGCCGTGTGATTAGAGGAGTTGGTTTACATTTTCACCAACCATGAGACACCATCTCCATCTGCTTGATGAACAGAGACCAGCCCACATGGAGACAGAAAAGCATTCAAGAACACAAGATGGACTAAGCCTAATGAGTGTAGCTCATGGGTACTAATTAACATTCTACTGATTAGTAGAAAAGCAATATGTAGAATAGAAAGAATGATTAGGTGACTGAAAATAGATCTATAACTGAAATATGATGTAACTTAGCAAAACACGCCTTTCTGGCAGATATGATTTAGTGATATCTAACACATAAGTTTAAGCATACTGTTATGTAAAACAGTAAAGGAAAGGACAGAAAACTGTCTCTGATCACCAAGCAGAAACTTTTGCATTTCTAATTAAAAATCAGATGATCTCTAAGGAACACAACAGGCTTTAGTGTAATGGCACATGAGATCAGATAATTAGGAAACGTAAAGCCTCATCATGTCAGAGAGCTGGAGACTCAGATTATACAGTGTGGATGTGTGAGTGTGAGTGTGCTTGTCTACATCAGAGCAGGTGGTCCAGCAGTCACACTTCAAGGTGGGATCGATATCCTTCCCCCTGCCGTGCATCCAAAGCACCCAGTTTGCTCTGGGCTATAGAGCCCTGTGAGAGGTCCAGCAACAGGTCTGGGGCTGGGAAGAAGAAATAAATGTTCTGCAGCAGAGCAGAATGTAATTTTATTTAAATACTCTCTTTGGAGAAGTGTGTAAACAACTCCAGTATAAAGGACACACGGTCAATAGGCAGGCTTGACTTGAAATGCAAATTGCAAAACTATTCTTCACTTACAAAAAATAAGAACAATTATGGTGCTGCAAAACGTTTTTTAAGCTAACAGTAAAAAATGTCTTGTGAAAGTAATCATACCACTTTTCTGTTTCATCATGTTACAACTGAAAACTTTAGTGATTTTAATTGGATTTTTTGCAAAGTAATGAAATATTTTAAGTAGTGAGAAACAAAACATGCTTTTTTAAGTTGGTTCTAATAAAATTAGTTTTCATCCCCCCTTGTTACCCCTAAATGAAATACAATGTAACTAATTGCCTTCAGAGGTCACCTCATCTGTAAATATAGTTCACTGTGTATAATTTAATCCTAGTAGAAATAACCAGACAAGGCAATTTTATTTGTATAGCACACTCTCAACAACAAGATCATTCAAGGTGCTTTACATGATTAAGAGGTAAAATAAAACTAGCAGTAAAACACAGACAAAGCATATAAAGTAAAAACATCAATAAGGCAGGAAGCATACACAGATAGGCATACATCAAGGCATTACAAAGCATATAATGTAAAAACAGCAATAAAGCAAGAAGCATACATAGAAACATCAAGGCATTACAAAGCATATAATGTAAAAACAGCAAGATATACACAAAACATGATACATCAAAACATTATTCAAAGGCAGCTCTAAACAGGTATGTTTTTAGTTGTGATTTTAAAGAACTCAGTGTTTCAGCAGTTTTGCAGTTGTCTGGAAGTTTATTCTAGATTAGAGGAGAATAGAAAGTGAAAGCTTCTCTATGTTTGGTTCTAATTCTAGGGATGTTGAGTAGACTGGAATTAGAGGACCTGAGTGTTCTGGTGGGTTGGTATAGTAACAACAGATCTTCAATATACTTTGGTGCTGAGCCATTCAATGATTTATAAACTAGTAAAAGTATTTTGAAGTCTATTCTCTGAGCTACAGGACTTTAGAACTGGGGTGATGTGCTCTACTTTCCTGGTTTTAGTGAGGACACGAGCGGGAGCGTTCTGGATCAGCTGCAGCTGTCTGATTGACTTTTTAGGCAGACCTGTGAGAACCAGGAACAACAACAACAACAACAACAACAACAACAACAACAACAACAACAACAACAACAACAACAACAACAACAACAACAACAACAACAACAACAACAACAACAACAACAACAACAACAACATCAACAACAACAACAACAACAACAACAACAACAACAACAACAACAACAACAACAACAACAACAACAACAACAACAACAACAACAACAACAACAACAACAATAAAGGAACACAGCAGACAGGTCAAGTTTTTGAAAAGTTTAAGGTAAAACTAGGCCTATGCCACACTGTCCTAATTTCTATTTGGGAATTTTTTCGAATTTTTTAGACAAACCACGTATCCTTAACCGACCTGTCCAGAGTGTATCATGGATGGATGGATTGATGGATGAATGGATGGATGGATGGATATCACTACTTCATATAAAATCCCACTAAAACACATTGAGTTTTGTGGTTGAAGCATGACAAAATGGGAAAGATGTCAAGGATATGAATTCCTTTTCCAAGACACTGCATACTAAGCAATATGTACACAATACGGCACAGAGTGCTGGCTCCATTTTCTTGCAGTATGAACTCCATGGGGTTGCTGACAGCATACAGAAAACACCTGGGGATCAACAGGATAAGACACTTTCTGAAGTCTCTTATCGCTCTTCTCAAAAGACTGGAAGTGTATCAGCTTAGCATCTAAGCAGCGTACACATGCAGTGTAAAGTTTACCAGCGCTATCTGTGACAGACACCCATAAATACACACATTTCTTTGCTTTTATTCTCCTCACGACGTTCTGCAATATTTCTGTATAAAATGACTTGCCGAAGGGTATCTTTTGCAGTTATTAAAAAGTCTCACCTTAGACTCTTTCCTCTTTATTAACTGGCATGCATCCTCAGCTAACAATATTTACATACACCCTTGGTTTCAGCAGACTGTCTGGTTTAATGTGTGCTTATACTGTATGATATACCCCATGACAGTCTCTGGGAATTTACTGCCATCAACCATTTTTCCCATCAAAAAATAAAAATCAGATATTCACTTTGTAGTCATGTGCTAGTGTTGCAAGCCTCCGACTCCTGCTGTGTTAAAAGATAAGATAAAAAAAAGACAAAGACTGCCAGTAAAGTAATTCAAAAAGGCAAAAACAGTGTTCTCCCTGTTTCTATTTTTTTTTTCTTGCACTTCATAATCGTCGTTTCTTCTTTCCAATTTGTGGTGAAACTCTTTGCAGCCTAGTGGAGACAGTGTGTCGTAACTCCTCCCTCTGAGCATCTATGGAGTTGCAGAAAAACAACATTAATGTTTTATGGCTCTCTTTATGTTTCTGTGCAATGATGGAGGCCGTGAGGGTCAGAGTGAGGGCAGAGAAGCACCCTGTCATAGGAAAACTTCGATTTTCTTCTCAATGAATTAAAATATCATCAAAAAGTTAACAACTCGGTCCAAAAGCTGAAACTTAAATAGATCCATCACAAACATTTTAAGCATGAATTTCTATTAACTTTAAAGATTCTGGCTTACATCTAAGGAAAAACAAAATTTTAGATTCACAGAAAATGTTAATACTAAAGAAAACAATAAACTTTATGTTTAACACAGAAATATTATGTTATGGTCATGTTATGGCCTGCATCTCAGGAAGGACATTCCCAACCTCCTAAAGGAGGTCAAGCCACAGAACCTCATTGCTAAACGAGTTAGGTGTTCACACAGTTCTTTAAACACACATTTTAATGAAAAGTTATGTGGAATTCACAAGGCGTGAACTCAATGTTCCAAGAGCCACCACACACAAACGAGATTCTATGGAGTAAGAGGAACATGAGCGACACCAGAACCAATGATGAAGATAAGCTGAAGGCCACTATTAATGGTACCTGACTTTCATTACCACCACTTCTATGTCACTCTGTATTAATACAGAAATCCATGCAAAAGTAGCATGAACTGTTCAAATAATGAGTGCATACACTGTGCAGTACATGGACACGCTTTCCAGTAGGCAGAAATGCCTATTTTAAAAATCCTCCATCCATCCAAATTAACTTTTGATTATATTCTAATTTATTGAGATCCACCTGCAAAGTCTGATTGAAACTCATAAAATCCCAGATAAACCTGGAAGCAGGAGAGATGATTAAGATGGTAGTGATGTTGAATATTTGATCCACATGATTTAATCTTGTTTTTTTGTGATGTGTTCCTCACAGCTTATGATTAAACTCTCAAATCTTTCCCTGCCGGACAGTTTTTTTTTTTTTTTTTATGGCTCAGAGTGAAACCGAACATGTGAGTCGAAATGACAAATTATTTGTGTCTAAGGAAACTAATCTCAGTTGCCTAAGTCTTTTCTCCAAGGTGAAATCATAAATATTAGATCAAGCTTTAGAAAAAGTCAACGGAGGAAACTCTTTCTTGTCCCAAGGAGCAACTGAGCTTTAAGCTTAGCTGGCAACACTAGTTTTTCCCAACAGTGGGGATCATGGTCGAAGTTTTGACCCCCCAAGAACCCAATCAATTCCTCTAAAAAGAAGCTTGTATTACTCAGGAAACTGAGTAATACAAGCTAATTTCAAAGATGGAAGCAAAGTAAAGGAGGAACAGAAACAGCAGATAAGAGGAGGCCCAAAAAAGGGATAGAAAAACAAGGTTAGAGACAGGAGAAAGTAACACTGCCATCATAGATAACAAAAGTGTGTCAAATTGATTTAATAGAAATACCCGGTATAACATCAATTTACAAACCAACTCACACAGAACACACACCATTTGTCCCAGCAGGTGACCTTTACAGTCTGATCTCTGGATGAGAGGAGTTGCTGATTAAATCTGTACACAGAAGGAGGATTTACACCCAACTGCAGCAGCCTTGTAGTGTTGCACTTGCTGCAACCCACACATGCATACACATACACATAGTCGTCTAATTGGTTGTCAGTGGGGCACCAAGACCATAAAACATCTGGCAGAACCACAAGGTAAAGCCTTGGGTTTAAATGTATATGTGGAGATGTTTCTGTGCTTTTAGTGTATGTATGCTATAAGTGCAAGCCTATGTTTATGTACAGCAAAGAACAATGTATGTGGGTTTCTATTTCAAATATCCGCAGCCTTCCTGTATTCAGTGTATTGACCCATGGATAAAGAAAAAGGTTGCCGAACACTTTCTAGTTCTTTCCCTTGCTCTCCAATATGTTATTCTGGTTGTAAACATATACATATTAAAAATCTTAAATAAAATATCATAATTGGTCTAGCCATTGTTTTTCAAAGCAGATAAGTGATTTTAAAATACACTTCAACAAAGAAATAGCCTTTTAAAGCCAAACCTCTCTCATAGACAAAACAATTCAAAAAGCAATACAAAAAACATGGAGAAGTCCTTTGGTATCATTATGATCTATGGTCAATCTAAAAATTAGTGTTGAGCTCCATGGAACTAAACAGTGTCTATGTTTGAAATACTTTTTGTCCCACAATTATGAAATAAATTGGAGACTTGGATTTAGGGGAAGGAACAACCCTAACCTGAGGTGGAATTTAAACTATACAATCCATATCCAGACAGCTTGAGTTGTAACCCACCAACACAACCACATGAGTTGCTTGTGTGCATAAAGTTAAATAAAATTAGGGCTGTCAAATGATTAACAATTTTAATCTAATTAATAACAGGGTGGCTGTGAAATAGTCACAATTAATCACGATTAATCACTATTAATTAACATTAACATTAACATTAACATTCCTAAATGTGACTGAAAAAGTACAATTTAAGGACAAAAATGGAAGCTGTTGCTCTTTTTTTAAAGGAAATACAGCAGAGATGCATGGAACTTTAGTTTAAAATTCCACTATCACATTTACACGTCGTCCTTTTGCCTATTAATGTCTTAGCCAGTTGCTAAGGCAAACTAACTGGTTAATGTTTTCTAAATGTAAAGCTGATCGTTTCTTGTCAATTGTGGACAACCCTGAGGATCCTCTTTTATCCTGCAACAACAGTGTATGCAGTTAGAGGCTTTTTCCGCTTTGCTACAACACACACTGCTACAGGAGATCCTTCCTGCCCAAAGTCATAGGCTACAGCAGCACTTAATTTATTTCTGGGATCAGTAAAGTATTATTGAATTGAATTTTTCTAAACAACAGAGGAACTTTTTGTTTAGCAACACTGCGATGGTGTGACACTGAACCATTACATTACTCCCTAGTTCCTACTGTTATTATTTACAGTTATCTTGCAGCTGCAGTGTTGGTTGCTATGTTAGCTTGTTTGTTAGTCATAGCTTACCTGATGTGAAGTGATCACTGCAGATTGTTGCATTTTTAATCATATGCTTGTCCCAATTGCTTCTTCTGATCGCTTGCAACCAATGACGTCTTTTGTTTGCTTTGAAAGCGGCAGGCCGATGGAATAGAACTTGCATGTTTGGTTGTTTTTATCAAAGCAATTTGTGCAACCAACAGCACAAGACACAAGTGCATCTCTTTCTGTAGACTACACAAGCAGTAGAGCAGGGAGTGACGTGGCATGACAATTACGATGGTCTATGACTGAGAAGAGACGGTCACATGGAACCAAGGATCCAGTTTGGGTCTGCAATGCTGGTTACGGTACAAACGAGAACTGAAAGCAGCGGGGGTTGAATTGTGGGATGAAAAGGGGAGGTCAATTCGGTACAAGCGTGAATCGCATTTTAAAAAAATTATTGTGTTAATTCTACAAATTAATTGACCTTCATTAATGTGTTCATTTTGACAGCCCTGATATAAATCCTTTCTTTTATAGATATTTTTACATTTTTAGGCCTTCTTTCGGTATAAAATCTCTGGATTGTATAGTTTATCAAATATTAACTGTTCTTTACATGCAGTCCCCCTATATGTCCTTCCCAACATTTAGCTTAAGAAGCAACTCATGCCCCTACCAGATTCTAACTCCGCCCATATTTCCTGTTTGAAAAATGCACCAAAAAGAGGTGTTGCCTGGCAGACCGAGGGACAGCGGGGGGACAGGGCTGGGCGGCGTCAACACTTCCTTGCTATTCCAACTACAACTCGCTATGGAGGTGTGGCCGAGACTCTTTTATACCCCACAGTGGCAGGAGGGCTGACATCAGCCATCATCGCAGAGCGAACATCAATGCCTGATTCAAATTCAAGTGCAATGCAGAGTTTTAATCTGAAGAGGGTGCCATACTGGCAGTTTTTGGTAGAAATCACCAAAAATGATGACCGAACATTTAGACAGCACTATTAGACACTTATTTATACCGTTTATCAGCAAAAAAAAGTTGATTTAGGGGTGAGTTGCTCTTTAAACAGCAGCTTTATTTTTTCCAAAATGTCTGAGCCAAGTGTAGGAGAGAGTGTTAATTTCAGCTGCTCTCTGATTGTATCGGAGTATTTTAACTTCCCAAACCACATGTGCAGCATTGGCTTTTATGGACTTTTTACGATCAAGAATGTATGAGGAGAATAACTTGAATCATGACCATGTTTGAGTGATGTTACTGTAGTGTAGATAAACAAGTCTCAAGTAAAATGAAAGCTGATTTTGTGGAGAACCCCGAGTCTTGCACAAACACTGCATGGCTCCCAAATATTAAGTAGGCTATGCTGGTGACACAAAGGAGAAGTGCGCTCCTGAATAACAATTCAGGTCGGAACCAGAACAGAAATTACAACATCTATCTTAATCCTGAAAGTAGCTCAGTGTTAATAAGTGTTTACAGTTTGTATCACACGTGGCCATTCCCCACTGGGGTTAAGCTCACAGGTACGTGTGAGTGACGACAGAACAAGTTTATATCTGTTCATACGGGGCCAATTTGTTAGGTCTCCAAGCTACTTCTTCAGGCAGCATCTATGCTGGCTTCATCTTCTTCACAAGATTAATTGCCATGTAAATATCCACAATATGGACTCGAATTTGAGTTGGAAATTGTGTCATGTGCAACTATTCCCAACTTTGGCATTTCATAGCATTATCACTATGCTGCAATTTTTAGTTGCAATCCTGGCTACCTTGTGCTCTTTGTTTTCATGTTTTGTTTTTACTTATTTTTCAATCCATGGAAATTAATACAACTATTCTGAGGTACCTGCCTGAAACGTCTGAAAATCAAAGATTGTATAAAAAGATATGATATAAACCCTTTAGGGCAAGGCAAGGCAAGGGTATTTTATTTGTATAGCACACTGTCAACAGGGTAATTCAAGGTGCTTTACACGATTTGATGATTTAAAAAAAGAAAAACAAAAGAAAAACAGAATATAACATTGGAAATTGAAAGTCAATAAAGCGGAAGAAACATCAGCAAAGCAAGAAAGCATGAACACATTTGATACATATGACAATCATTTACTCAAAGGCAATTTTAAACAGATGAGTTTTTAGTCTCGATTTAAAGCAGTTCAGAGTTTCAGCAGCTCTACACTCGTCAGGAAGTTTGTTCCAGATAAGGGAAGTATAGAAACTGAAAGCTGCTTCTCCATGTTTAGTTCTGAGTCTAGGGATGTTTAGTAGGCTAGAGTTGGAGGACCTGAGTGGTCTGGGTGGTTGGTACTGTGACAACAGGTCTTCAACATATGTTGGTGCTAAGCCATTTAATGACTTACAAACTAGTAGGAGTATTTTGCAATCGATTCTCTCTTTAAGTAATATTTCTACTGTACCTGAGAAGTAACATTTCCATCTCCCCAACCTCCTCTGTGATTTTCTCCTTTCTCTGACATCTTCTGATCTCATGGACATCATAGAGTATGAAAAAGGTGAGAAGCATTTTGTCATATGGCTACACTGCCAAAGTAAGAACACAATGGGAGAAAAAAAGGATGTCAATTAAACATGTGTTTTTAGTAACTTTGTTTGTGGTGAAATATTTACGTGAGAAAAAATAGCTACCATAAAAGTTACTGTTTAAATGGTATCTCCACATTTTTCAACATATTTCTCTATTTTGTTTGAAAATGTATGTTTTGTTATAAATTCAGGAAAATTTTCTTGACATTTATGTACAAAAATGTAAAAGATATGTGCTGTAAAGAGGTTTTACCATCTACAGTATATGTTCCACAAATCAGGAAAGAAGATGTTGCTGAAGTTAGAGTAGATTTTACTACTGGAATGCTAAAGTGCCTACTTACTGCTTCTGATGTATCTGGATTAATTTAGATTAGCTCTGCTTAAAAATCTATACCAGTAAAACTAGTCAAATTACAACTAAATTCCAGTGAGACTAAATAGAGTTAATGAGTTACCTTAAATTCGGGACCAGGACAACGCACCAAATCCACTTCCCACTCAGCAATCTACCCAAACTCGCTTCACCTGGAGTCTCACACCTGGATCGCATATCCAATTACTCTGCATTCTATATAAACTCAGCCCGCCTATAGTGCTCATCTGTCTCGATCGTTTTTGCACCCCTCCCTTCCCGACACTTTAATTGGCCTCATCCTTTTTACTTTCTTTAGTTTAGAAAGTACTCTTAGATCAGTTCTTTCTGTGTTTCTGCTCTGTCTTCTGGAACCCCCAAACAGTCCTGGCAGATGGCCGCTTGTACTGAGCCCGGTTCTGGTTCTGCTGGAGGTTTCTTCCTGTTAAAGGAGAATTTTTCCCCTCCACTGTCGCTACATGCTTGCTCAGTATGATGGAATTGCTGAGGGATTGCTGTGGTTGGAGTCTGCATAAACGGGGCACAATCTGCCAGTCAATGACTTGATGCAATCTGCTGGGATTCTTTAAATAGAAAACTAGCTAAACCTTTAAACTGATTGTAATGTTTGTATTGAAATTACTTTCTTGGAAAGTGCCTCGAGATGACATCTGTGAATCGGTGCTATACAAATAAACTAAATTGAATTGAAATCCTCATCCCCTCCCTCATCCCTTCAATTAACTTTTAAAGTCAGATCTCTGAAGCGTGGTCCTAGCTAGTGAAGTACAGTTTGTGAACTTTATCAGTTAATATTTTTAGTTTTTCAGACATTGAGGTTTCGATACTTTGACATTTTAACCAGTCCCAGGTGTGACAGGTCAACTTTAAAACCTTTTAGAGTTGAAAACAGTAGTGAAATTGAGCAAAAATACTGATGGTAAAATGGTAAATTAAGGGAGTGATGATGCACATCAAAAATTAAATATGCCATTTAAATTTGAACCAGTCTAAGCACAGTATGTCTTCTTTGTTTTCCTATTTTTAGGACCTCTGTAGGTATAGTACACATCTGGTTGATTTGAAGGCAAGAATTTTCCTTGGTTGCAGAAGATGACACAGATAGTAGCTCAAGGGTGCCATGTCATAACCTCATTGCTGCAACTTAATTAAACCTGGGAGGGCGCTTGAGTTATGTCAGTAACTCTCCTTTACAATGATCTCTCTCCCTCTTTTTCTCTTCATGTCTGTGGCCTCTCTCCTCACCATCGTTCGCTGCAGGAGGGTTGAAGGGCACAAGTCGCATTACAGGCAGATGGTGTTCCATGGCAGCAACAGCTTGCCACATCCTCACCGCTGGGCTAATAGGCTGGGAAGCCAGAATGCTTCAAGGGTTTAAAGCTGCAGCCAAGGAATTAGCAAGCACTTAATATTCATTCCACAAGCTCTCAATTTCATTTTTGCAAAGGTCAATTTCCCAGACAGGTTGTGGCAATCCACTTGTCTTCCCTCTTGCCCCTTTCACAACCTCAAATTCCAGTTGCTCTATTCCAGGATTTAAACCTCTGAGTGTGGGAAAATTCCCAGTCCTCTAGCTACCAGGCAACTGTCCCATAGGGAGGAACTGCCTAAGGTAAACATGCCAACTCTGTTTTGTTCGTTTTTTATTCAGGTGTCACACATCAAAAACTGACACAGATTAACTCTAAAAAATATCTTACCTTTCTAACAAACCAATGAACTTATCCTCAAGTTAAATACATTTGATCAATAGGATTACAACTTATATTCAGTCTGATACGTTTTGAACAAGGACTACAATAAATATATCATGCATCTCCTTAAACTACTTAAAACTTCCCCAACATTGCATTTAAAAATATATTTTCAGAACACTCTTCATCATTTGTTGAAAGAGTGATGATAATGTGTTTCCTAATCATACTTCAGGTTGGGTAGTCGATGAACTTAAAAAAGAAAAAGATGTAAATATGTCAAAAGGGAATCCAGTGAACTTGTGTCTACAAAAGACACCTTTAAAGTCAATTTTTCAAAGGACAGTTGCTAGGTGATGTCATGTGTCCTTTGCGCCTGATGTGTTTGCCTTACTAAATTTTACATCATCACTCAGGTTATTTCCACCCTCCCTAAAATTTAGGCCTCATTTTCTCTTTTCATTGTGACCAAATGTGCTTTAGGCATCCAAGTCTATCTATAGCTTTTTTTTCATTCTACTTCTTTCCCCATGTGCCCCCTTTTTTATTGTTGACCTTTTCTCTCTCATTCACCCCTTCTCTCTCTGTCAAGGTTGAACTTTATAGAAGCCAGAGGTGTAAAAGATGGCGAGAGAGAGTTCTAAAGACCGGCTCATTGTGTTCACGCTTTATTGTCTTGCAAGATGGATGCAGAGTAACGACCTGCCATCAACACATGGAGAGACCTATTCATTCCAACCGAGGCCATATTTCACCAGACAACAGTGCAAGTGTAAATCTGTGTGCAAGAGGGAACTGTATGGCCAATGACTTTCTGAATCTTAAAGGGATATTCCACCCCTAGGTGAAATTTAGTCTGTTGCCATATTCCCTAGAGTTAGATAAGTGGGAAAAAGCATTTTGTAACCAACCCAGTCATTCTCTTAATCAGGCAGCAGTTCGTTCCCTTTAGCTTAGCATAAACAATGTAAGTGAATGGTAACAGCTGGGATTTCGTGGGCAAAAGTCATGACAATTACTCTATAATGATCCTAATTATTCCTGGTCTCCTCAATAATCATATCGATTGCAAATGGAAATAATAAGTAACACAAAGGAATTACAGGAGCAGATTTAGATGTGGGAATACATTATGACAAAGCACCGCTGTAAGCTGCCGGTGCAAGGTGCAAGTACATGACACAGCACCTGCAAAAGCCTCCTACTGCATACACTAACCCTAATTTATGGCTGCGTTCACACTGCAGGGCTTAATGCTCAATTCCGATTTTTTGGAAGAAAAAACACGATTTTTTTCCAAGGCCGTTCACATTTTCAATTAAATGCGACCTTTTGTGATCTCCTGTGTGACCGTGAAATGACCCAGAATTGACCCGCATGCGCAGAAGAGTACTCAACTGTCAACGACGTCACTTGTTGTTTGCAGAAGTAATTACACATGGATGTCTACAGTGGAGCTTGTTTAGCTTTATTAACGTTATTTTCACAATGGAGCCCGTATAATTTCAATCTTCTCGTTTTAAGGAGAAAAATAAAAAGGAGGAGAGCAAGGTTTTTGGCCATGGCGTTTTGTGGAGCAGTGGTAGCAACGTCGGTAGAGAGAAACGTGTGGGTTCGGAGTCGCAGCCAGGAGTGGTGGGAGACTGATGTGAGTGGCTTCACTAATACAGAATTTATTAGTAACTTTCGAATGTCCAGATCCACTTTTGATTATGTTTGTGAGCGCCTTCGATTTACTCTGTCACGGGAAAGAGACATGTCTGCGGCAGCCCATAACAGTGCAGAAACGCATTGGAGTTGGAGTGTATTGGCTAGCAACAGGTGCGTGCAATAACGTGCGGGTCGGATATATGCGACCTGGCCGTTCAGACTGAAGTCGCATTTCAAAAGATCGGATACGTATCGGATTTTGGACCACACACCCAAGTGGCCTGGGTTGCATTTGAAAAAATCAGATCTGTGTCGCTCAGACTGTCATGAAAAGATCAGATACAGGTCGCATAGGGGCAAAAAAAAATCGGAATTGGGTCGTTTCAGCCTGCAGTGTGAACGTAGCCGTTTACAGTAATTAGGGCGAAATGTTGTAAATATTATACAACAAACCTGGTGGTAACAATGTCAGCCAGACATTACAGTTATAGTAATTCATAATAATCGAGCAACACCCAAGAAATTAGAGTAAATAGAACATTACTTACAGACATTGATGGTGCACTTCGTTCAGTATCTGTACAAAAATGGATGGGACTGCCATATTCTTCAGGTGCAGTACCATCTTTCTGGTAAAATATTGCATTTTTTCTTAAAAGTCCTCTGGCGTGAAATGTTCCTCACAAACCAGATATTGATTAATTTTCCTCTTGGGTGTTGCTGTAGGAATTCCCAGGGAAGCAAGCCGTTGTCTTCTTCGTTAAACATTAGATGGAATTCTGTGAAACATCGTCTTGCCGTACATCTTCGGCTTGTTTTTGCAGGCCTTTGCTAAACAAGCAAGAACCATTTTCACGCATTAGACTTATAACATACTCAAACTAAGGCAGTAAAATCTCAGTGCAGCTTACACAGCTTTTGTGTTTATGGAAGTAGGTGTCTTTTGCAGCGCTGCGTCATGTCCTTGCCCTTGCAGCGAAGGCTATCCCTTTAACATGTCTCTATACGTTTAGGCCTTGACTAAAGAAGAAAGTTGTCTGTTATCCATGACAACTCTGTTTTCTGTTTACAAAGTCTACATCACTTACTAAAACTGCTCAACCAAAACACAGTAGATCTTTATTCTAAGCATGTTTTCATCATCAGCCAGAATGTTAGAGAACAAGCCCCAAAAGGCCCTCCTCTTTCCATATATCCTTTTATGTGGAGTGTTAAATGTGGGGTCAAAGTACATGCCAATCTTCCCCAGAAGATACCTCTTGATTTAAGTAGCAAGTTAAGCCTCCGATGTCTAATAGCTGATTCACAGCCCTGCAGGGAATCTGCCTTTTTACGACACAGAAATAACATCCAGCACACTGGCTGTAGGACACGTTCAGTATGTAGTGTGCAAAAAAAAAAAAAAAAATGAAACCCCACCAACAACCTTTAAATTGCACAAACACTGGCTCCTTATCATTGCATATTGGTTTCAAGGCAACTTAATTAGTGTGGTTTAGTTTAGTGTAGGCATTCTAGGGAACAAAAAGGTCAAGTGTGCTTTCATGTGCAGTCCTCCAAGGTAGTAATTATTATTGGCTGAATGTATTACAAGCAACATTACTGTTATTAAATAAAGTCTGGAAAACTGCACAGAAAGCTTTGGCTGAAAGGGGAAAATTTATTTTTTATTTTGAGAATGTGTAAAAGCCATAGTTTAGAAACTGTTAATAACAAATATCTCCTCAATAAATTCAAGATATTTCTATCACCAACTTAGCATTTAAAAACATAAATATATACTACATATACATCCTGAATTTCACTATACCTTGTCATGACAAGCACATTAAAAACGATTATTTATTGGCACATCTTTATGGGTTGAAGGAAATGGTTTAATATTCGGACCTTTGTCACAGAGAAGTTGAAAAGACAAAGTTTGAGATTGGAAAAAAAATTAACAGCTAGATCCCAAGAAGTTGGTATTCCAATTGGAAACGTTGAGGATTTCTTACCAAACTTGAACGCAAAATTCCATATGCATGAAACAATTTGTGATACTACCAGTAAAAACAATTCATTTGTACTTCTTATGATTTTTAGACCAATAATTATGATCATAAATAATTCGTTCACATCTAACTTCTTAATAATTAACATCAGAAATGTCTTCTGAATATCAGTGACATAGTTTGATAACCATGAAGTTAAAGGGAGACATTTTTTCATCAAAAGTGACAAAAAGTCCTTTTGATTGACAGGTCTCAGATGAGCGATTAATATTTCTGTACTTTAATTTGCAGGTGCCACTCCTGCACTAGCTGAGCTCATTCACCGATTTCATATCATTTTATTTACACCCTAGAAGGCAGAGGGTGGCAGAGTCGCTCAACTACGGTTTTCTGGCTGAAAGCGCCCGTCAACCTCCATTTGCTTCAGTTAGCTCTGTGTTAGCTCATTTAGCTTGTAGCTACATTGGCTCAGAGCCTTGCAGCCCCTCTCTCAGCTCCACCACTCTCTGCATTTTTGTATTTTCCGGAAGTGATGAGACGCGTGATGCGGCCAAGACAGTGGTGGTGGGAAACACCCACTGGGATTCAATGCAGCTCTTCAGAAAGCTACGGGTGATGACACGGAGACTCCATCCATCTTATGTATAGAGTCTATGTATTTTACACATAAAAATTAAACCTCTGTACAAACCTAGAACTACTGTTGTTGTTGTTTTTAAAAACCCACTACAAATGCAAAATGACATACAATGGGCAAAGTGAGATAAACGGACTTGATGTCCTCCAGCTCTAATAATCTCTAATAATCTCTAATAATTCTAGGTTAGCTAAAGGGATGGCTTGGTAATGTTGGGATTTTACAAATACTACTTGTTTGCATGAGTAACGATGCATCTTTACATTAGAATCTAATTATCCCCAGAGAGAAAACCCTAACCTCTTAGTTCTGGTAGAGGAAAGTCACAGGAATTCACTCCTGTAATTTTCTTTCTTTATGCCATTAGAAACAACACCAAATGACAAAAGAAAAGAGCTAATATATATATATATATATATGTATATATATATATATATATATGTATATATATATATATATATATATATATATATATATATATATATATATATATATATATATATATATATATATATATATATATATATATATATATATATATATATATATATATATTAGCAAGAAAAAGAACAGGAGAGAGTCTGAAAAGCATCCTAAATGACGGTGATTTAATTATGTGAAGATAATGTAATTAAATCATGGGTTTAATTCCTTCATGATTAAATGCTTACTTGTTGCCTAATTAGAGCTAATCTGTTCCCACATTTGCCTCCTCTCTGTAATTTATTTTGTTCATGGTGGATCTGTAAAAAAACAAAGGACTGATCACATTACCAGCATCAGGCCTAATAAATGTGATACATCTAAGCATTATGAGTGATAATATCGCAGGTATGTTTGCACTGTGTGTCAGTCTAGGATTAATGTTTATCATGATACATATTTCTCAGTCATCAACATTTGTACACAAATTGCAGCATTGTTTTTAGCTATATTTAATTGTATCACAAATCAGTGTCTGATTACATTTCTTTGGAGAATTCGTTATTTGATTCCCTGTCATATGAACAGCAATGATTTCATCAATGCACTTTAGCAGCAACATAGATCTTGTAAGACTCTTTTGCCAACGTATATTGTTTCACATTATTAAAAAAATGATTGCTGCCCATCTGCTACACAGACATTTAACAATCTAATTTTGTTGCTGAAATAATTGTCTGTGTCAATATACAAATGGTTTATGTTATTTCACACCAATTGTTTTCCGTAGCATTTTGTACAATATTAATTTCCCTGATTCCTCTGTTTCCTCATTCTGAATTAATTAGTCTTTTCACTCGGTTCCCTCCATTCATGCTTCTCATACACCTGCGGTACCTTCAGTTAATTACATTAACCTGTTCCTTGTTTGACTCATCATTGTCTCCTTATTTGAGCTGTTTTCATCTAATCTTTGCTAGAGTCTTCTGTTGTTGAGCTTCTTGGGGCCTATACAGTAAAGCAGGATTTGTGGTTTATTGCAGTAACCTTAGACTCCTAAACCATTTCTTACCTGTCTATCACCATAGTAATGTTTGCTCTTAAGTAGAGACATACCTATTATTCCTCTTCTCCACACCAAATAAGATTTTTCACCACATGTCCTTTCTGAGAGCTTTCTCAGAAAGAAATGATGCGTAATTACTCTGTTTGCTTCTTTTAGAGACTAAAGACTTGAAACTAACAACAACTCTGGTTCTCAGTAAAACATTTACTTACACCTGAAAAGCTATCCTCAACATTTATGAGTGTAGTGTGCAACATACTCTCCAAACTACTATGTGTTTGTATGTGCTGCATTTGAAAGACCATTTAAAGTCAGAAACCAACCAGTACACTGTGGCCTTGTCCACATATGGCCGATATCTCACAA
Organism: Valencia hispanica; assembly: GCA_963556495.2. Taxonomy (NCBI): domain Eukaryota; kingdom Metazoa; phylum Chordata; class Actinopteri; order Cyprinodontiformes; family Valenciidae; genus Valencia; species Valencia hispanica. Next base: position 30,588,123 of record OY747702.1, on the reverse strand, counting down.
AACGCTATTTTTCATCAGTTTGGCGGGTCATCCACATGTAAACACAGATGTATGGCATCAAGAAGGATTCTTTCAAAAAAACTCAGACCAAAGAGAAGATTTGCAAATTCTAATACATAGATTATTTAGTATAATCACCTCTTTTTTCAGCTTTTCCTCATCCTGTTATTCTAGCCCCTTCTCTTTAACATGAAAGCGCACCAGAGTCCAAATTCTAGAGTCAGACTTATTGAGGTGATAACCTTTGCTGTACAGGAGTACAGCCGGAGTTATCTTTGATATTAGGATTAGTTAAGCAAGATCTCTTTTTTTTAATCCAGTAATGTCAAAGCTTCTCAGTAGCATAGAACTCTTAGGCTGTTTTACTATCATTCCTGTTTTTTTTCCCTCATGTCGTCTAAGTTGTCTTTTTTATATAGCATCTAATCATCATCCTATCTGCCTCCTGCTTGCCTTACTTGCCTAACTGAGAAAATCCAACTTTGTGTTCTTGATTTAGACAGATGCCAAACAATTGGGTATCATTCAGCCTTTTTTATTTCTATGTTGGTATTAAATGTTAAGTGAGAGTTGGCATCGTACCATTGCTGTGGTTTAAAATAATTTATGTAAGCCCCAAAGACAGTGTGGGTTTTTCTGGTTGTTTGTCTTGTACACATTGTAGCACAGCATGATGTGACTCAGCTGTGTATGACTCCCCAGTAACAGGAAATTAACTTAGAATTTGGTCTATTAAAAATGATAGACATGTTTTAAGAAGATTAATTGGTAGTGGGAAAACACAGACAGGCATGGCTTGACTACCAGAGATTCACCACCCGTCCCGTTTTAAGGGGTGTCAAGCTCAACTCCTCTAAATGGGAAATGGTCTGTACTTGTGTAGCGCCTTATCTAGTCCTGAGGACCCCATATTACTTTATACTACATTCAGTGATTCACCCATTCACGCACACATTCACACACTGGTGATGGTAAGCTAGACTTGCAGCCACAGCTGCCCTGGGACACACAGACAGAAGCGAGGCTGTCATATACTGGCGTCACCGGGCCCTCTGACCACCACCAGCAGGCAAGGTGGGTGACTTGCCCAAGGACACAACGAGATGGATGGTGCGTGGGTTCAAACTGACAACTGAACTCCTACCTCCTGAGCTACAGTCGCCCTGCTTTGGCACATCTGAATATTATAAATGGATCAATATCTGGTTTCTGTAGAGCTTGATGACATTCTTGGAAGGTTAATAAACTAATTAATTTTTATTGAAACACTCTTCGATAGCAAACAAGAGTCAATAAAACAAACAGCATAATGCAACACACTTCTAAAGCTGATAATGCACCAAATTGCCTAACATAGAAAATTTGTAAGGCCCCCAAAGTAACATTGCAAACAGCTGAATGGCAGAAAAGAACTAACATTCTTTGCCATAAATGGTTTTTTGAGCTACGAAACTATTTAACTGGTAATTATTCTGTACAGTGGTGTAGTTGGTAGCAGAGTTGACTGGCAGCAAGAAGGTCCTGGGTTTGAATCCTGGCCTGGGAACTTTCTGCATGGAATTAGCATGTTCTCTCTTTTGGTGAGTGGATTCTCTCCGGGAACTCTGGCTTCCTCCCACAGCCTGTTGGGGAAAGTGGTCTCTCTAAATTGTCCTTATGTGTGAGTGTGTGGTGCATGATGGTTTGTCTTGTGTTGATTGTTTCTATGTTGCCCTGCAATGGACTGGTGACCTATCCTGTCTCTTGCCCAATGACTGCTGGAGATAAGCTCCAGCCCAACCAACCCCCACCCCTACCCACAACCTTGCAATGAAAAGTGGGTGTAGACAATGGAACGAAAATGTTAATTATTCCACAGTTTTTTTGTACTTAAATTTAGGTCTTACACCATTGTGTATATCTTTTTACTTGCAATGTTTTAGAACAGCCTGCTGGCTCTCTGGTGTTTTAGCTGGCTGTAGGAGTCATCTCCTTAATTGAGGTTGAAAACAGATTTCAACATTGAAAATTATCTGTGGTAAACATTTATTTTAAATAAATATATTGATTTAATCTACTTATAGACTTGACACTGACTTTCAATATTGACTGTTTACACAATCATTTGTGTTCTAGCATCCTCCTTATGTGTTGTGCATCAAAATGTAGATATAAAGTAAAAATATATATTTTTTATTTTTAAATTTTAACAAATTATTTATTATTTAAGCAGGATGATTGATTGAAGTATTTAATGAAACAATTTAGATCAAACACTTCTTTACATGCATGGTTTCCACAAAACAGGTACTCCTAACGACAACTCTTATATTTGAATTTCATACCAGCTCTTTTTAGATATCAATCACATAAATATGTCTTTAACTTTATATATATATATATATATAGAGAGAGAGAGAGAGAGAGAGAGAGACTTCCACAGTATGCAACATATCATGTCCGAATTAAAGAGCAGCTGCCTCCAAAATCCCTCTGTGGGTATGCTGTTTCTTCACTACACAGAATAAATGCAAGCAAAAAGGTCTTCTAATGTGTGTGTCCAATGAGTGAGGAGGAAAAAAGCTCTTTATGTTACCACAGAGGAGCAAATAAAAGGTGGAAATGAGATTCATGCATTTCTGGAAGCGTGAATCCACATTAATTAAATTATTGTGTACAGTCAGTGAGGCTATTACAAGTGTGGTCGCCTCCTGTGTTATTTTCACCAGAAAACGTACTCAGTAAGACAACCCGGAAACCAGAGACACTGCGGTACGCTTATCACAACAAATCATGGCAAATTGTTCACTGGGTTCAAGCCAAATGCACACTGTGCATCCCCTAAAGGGCAGGACAAATAGACACCCACAGGGGTGCAGAAATATATGCGTCCATGTGATAGAGCTTATCTTTGAATAAACACAGGCATACCATATTATAAGTAGCCTTTACGGCGGCTAAGGTTTACAGTTGTAGGCATTTCTGCAGAAGGTCTTCAAGATAAGCCCTTAGGAGATAAACACTTACTGCACACTGCAAAGCAAACTCCAAAGGGGGTCCAGACAGCTGGGTCCATAGAGACCATCCTGTACTAGTTCGAATGCAATAAATCCTAAACAGCTATTTGAGTATAACGCAGAAACTGTTACAGTAGTTATTTTCACAAAGCATCCACCATGCTGGGTTTTTACCAGAGGGGAGAATAGAAAAAATATCTGACATGAATAACACAAGATCTGTCCTCCAACTTCATTGTGGTGGGCTCACATTGAGAGGGTGTTTGTTTTTTATTTTTGTATTTGCATTGAATTCTTCAGCAATGAACACAGACTGAAGCTGACTACAGTCAAACTAATTATTGGTGCTAGACTGAACCTAGACACAGTTGCCAGGTTTTTTTTCTTGGTTTCACAATGTTCTGCCTCAGTAAACCCTACTGCACAATAATCTAACAGTGGACAGATGAATAAAGAGTATTTGATATAAGTTACACCTTCCCCTTTAGACTAAAATGCTCAGTCCTTCCAACAATTAGATATCTGCTGACACGTACTTTTTGTAGACTTTTGCTTCTGGTCAAGGACAAAAGAGTCTTTTCCCTCATCCTGTAAACGGTGGTCCAAAAATACAGTGACAGCAGCAGCCGCAGTCATTCTGTAAGTCTGGCTGTCCAGCTGGACATTATGGACAACGTAACAGAAACTCTCTAGAGAAACCAGCAGAAGAAAGAGAGAAACAAAGGAATGGATAGAGACTTTCATTTCCTCGCTCAATTCAATTTCTACCTGAAAAGACTCACAAAACCAATTATTATAGCTGAGCATAGGGTTACATCTCTACAAGAGCACATTGTATGAGTAACAAATAAGACATGAAAGCTTGACATTATCATCTTCCTCTGATTCAGTGATCAAGAATATAGCAGGAAGCTGTGTTTAATGCAATGAATAGAGGTCAAAGAACTATGTCCGTTAAAGAAAGATATAATCAAGATTAGTGTTATTTTTATCATTATTTATGCACAGATGGATAACAGAAATAGATAAGCCAGTGCTGTTAGGCCCCAAGATTGTGTACCGAGCAACCTTTGATATGAGCAGATAGGAGTAATAATCACAAGATCAATGGCAGAGCTCATTAGCATTTGTTCTGTATGTTTTCTGCTGTCGAAGCACTTCTTCTTGATCTCAACTCAATTTTGGATCACTCACAAGAAGCATGATATGTAATGTGTGTGTGTGTGTGCGCGTGTGTGTGTGCGCATGTGTGCGTGTGTGTTCATATACTTACTGTAGCTGTGACTGCCAGTGTGGGTGGAGCATGTCACCACCCAATCAATTTTTGTATCCAGGAATTTGTAATGACAGGTCGAGTAAAGATTGGCTTTCAGGTGATATTTTTCATAATAATACATGAACAAACAAAAAGCATAATAAAGATAACACTTCTGGCAGAAAATGCATTTTAATTGTGCCCCTATAATAATACTACGAGTAATAAATTTACAGAAAAACTAGTGGACAATCTGCAAAAACAAAAAACAAAAATATGAGTCTGAAAGGTTGATAGAATTTTTTTCAAATGAGTGGAGTGTAACACAAGAAACAAGAAATGAAGATGTGAATGTGAACCTGCATAACTCTGTTTTTGCAAATTGACTCAGAAGCCTATGTCCAGTCAAAGCAAACAACTATCCATGTTGGTGGTGGCCTAGGACCACAAATCATGAGGAGCTTTCGACCTTGCTAGGTTGTGATTGTCAAGCTGTTTAACTGCATGCCTGAGAGCAAGTATAAAGGTATCTCTTAGATGCGAATGACGAAGTGTTTTATTGGGATTTATTGATTGCATTTTGTTCAGTTTAGAAATACAAGGTTTTAAATAATTGAGATTTAAACCTTAATTGATATATTCCTTGCTGACTGTCTCAAGTTTGAAGCTGAACGCTGTTTATAAAATAAAGGGATCCTACAATTCAAAACCGCATTTACCTTGTTGTTGTTTATAGTTTTGGGTGTCAAATGTACCATAGTAAAAAGTCTGTGCTGCCTCTGATCTGCTTTCCTATGCAAATTTGTAATTTTGTAATTGCTGGAGAAACGGGCGAGTCTGGGGAAAGTTCTGATAATGCATCATAAGCTGTAGACACCCCCCTTAAATTGTCATGTCCCCTGCCCACTTCAACGTTGGCAGTACGTTACTGTTGGTTATAAAACTAGTAACCTCACTGTCGTAGAACAATCAGGGTCAACCGACCAATCAGCATACAACTCATTTAATATTCATGATGTTATTATGGGGTTGTATTTGGCCATTTTCAGCCCCAACAAAGTTTCATATGATATGTAGAGGCTCAAAGAACAGTTTCCAATTGTCAAAAATTTTGTTCTAGAACCCCTTTAAGTGATCACATACTTGAGATTACAGGGAGCTATTTTCATCATTTGTTGTTTAAATGTGAATGGCCCACAAATCCCTCAAATCCACATCTGATTGTTCATGCCATATTCCACCTGACTGCTCAGCCATGAAAGTCTTTAACGCAGCTTGAGCGAGCGGGCTGACGAAAGAACAATGTCCAGTAAGCTTGCCTCTAGACCAAGGAATGGAGTTTCTTCTAACGATGCGCTCTAAGTTCCATCTATTTAGTTTGCGTGAAGTTCCTCTAAGACTATTTTTCCACACACCATGGATATGATATGATATCAGCTTAGCCAAGTTATTTAAAGTGATGACCCTGTAATATATGAGCAACTGGTTATATTATAGTCCATAGGGAACATCTACACATCCAAAGCCTTGTGCCAGCAGGACCAGCACTGCCTTCCATGTGTGGCTTTTCCACTGGCTGATTTGAAAGCTATTTGTACAAAGGCTAGACCATCATCCAAGCTGAGAGATAGCCTCCAAGAACCCCATGTGCCCAGACCAAATTCTGCTTCCATTAAATGGCACATTTCGGACCCTAACTAGGGCATTCCATTTTGTTCTTTTAAAGTTGTTGTCTGGTGCTAAACTCTCAACAATTCTTAGACATTCGAGGCGCTTTAATTACTATAAATAATGTGCAGAATCAAATTTGTCTTCTTTTGTTGGGTGTTTGCTTTGATTTATTTTACCTAATTTGTGATCAACCTTATATTCACTCTTTAGACTAATTGTAAAAGGTTTTGGGTCTCACAGATTTAGGTAGTTTAATCACAACAAACAGAAGGTCAACTTTAACATATCAATGCTTTTTTCAAAGACAGAGAATTTTGTCTTTGAGCTGAGCTCTGCAAGAGAATTTCAATTTACAAGCAAACTGACTAACTGTTCTTGGTTTAACAGGCTTTTGCTTCAAAGAGTAAAATAGGAAATCCTGATGAGAAAATACATATATTCTCAAAAAACTATGGGTTAAAGGATTAGAAGGAAGTTCCCTCTTAATATTTTCACAAATCTGCTCAATTTAATCAGTTAATGTATGTTTTATGTCCTACAGCTATTAAAACTAATACACTACAGCAAAATTACGGAGCTTGTGATGAGGAATGCTTTTTATGTGGTCTGCATAGACTGAAGGATAAACAGGCTTAAAGTTTATCCAGGTTCAGTGGATGGATTTCAAGTTTAAAAAAAACCTTCATTGCAACGAGGGTGTTCCTGCTACCTGACCTCTCTATCCACTGACATCATGTCAAATCGATTTCCTCTTCTCCTGCAGCTGCAGTCGGCTCACTTCCTTCCCCTTATCAACATGATGATTACACACCCCTGTGACTTCAGTCACCCAGACCCCACCCTAGTGCCAGTAAAGAGATTATGGGCAAAATTGATTTGTAGCTTCACACATTTCCCCCTGGTCAGTCAAGCATTTTTTGTCCCTTCCACATGCCCTTCATCAATCTATCCACATTCAATTCCGCCTGTCAAATAACTGCAGCAAAGCAATTAATTATCATCTGAAATGGTGATTCATTCTGTTAGGAATCAAATAGGTTTAACTTGCAGACTGGAGTGTCTAACTAAATAAATAGAAGAAGTAATAGGAACATTATTAGTCCCCCAATACCCAGACCACATGAATTGCACAAAATAGAGGTCATTCTTATACAAACATAGGTGAGGGTTTTCTGCCCAAAAATCAAACAGATTGCAGTCTGCAATCCGGTTCATTGCAAACTGCCGACATAATGGGACAGATATATATATATATATATATATATATATATATATATATATATATATATTCACATTTCAGAATGTAATAATATGTCAGAACAGAACAGACGTGGCCATCTACAAACTTAAGCTGCATGAGAATATTACCTTAGCCCATGCATATACATCTGCTCAAAGATTAGACAGTAACTGTGCATTTCATCATTTTAAGCAAGCTGGGTACCAGCTGACTTAAATCTTTCAGCAGTGTAGCTTACAGATGAGTTGTTAGTTTTAAAAATCAATTCTCATGGCAAGTAGGGATGCCAATAGCTGAATAAAAAAGCAAATTCTTACCTTACTGGAAAAAAAACAGCCGTGTTTTCCTCATGGGTAGGCCACTCACTCATTTCTAACCCAGCTAGACATAAAGTAGTTCGACATATCAGAGGATGAAATGACTGGCAACCTTGGCATTCAAAATGTTGGTATAGATCTTGTATATCATTTAAATTTCTAATTCTCATTGAAATCCCCCCTTCCAGTTACTGGTTGTCCTCCAAGATGGCAAGTGGATACTTTTTGCAATGTGACTACAAACACCATATAAATTAAACAGATTAAAAATTAAAACTGGGAAGGACCCTCCATGATTTAATTAGCTTCATCTTAAGCTTCTCCATTGTTGTCTCTGTGGCATGTTTTGTGTCCTCATCATGCTGGAACACCTCCACAACACATTTTCATTGCTCTGGTTGCAGGAAAAAGGCTGTCTCAACCTACTGCACCAAAAACAAAGCATGCTCACAGTCTTCTCACAGAGTGAGAAGAAATCATTGTGGCAGTCGTCTTCATGGTCCCTGGTGGTCAGTGGTCCCCTCTTGCCGCACCAATGTCAGGTCCCAGAGGAGTCAGCTAGGTCTAGGGGTCCGGAGAATTAGGTGAGGTGACATGCACTGGAAACGGTGCATTCTGGGACTTTTTTATTTAGGTTGTATTGCCAGGTCGCCGGGAGGAATGGAGCGGCGATCGGAGATGACTTTGCGTTCCCTACACAGGTTGGTGTAGGGTCCAGTCACGGAGTGGCGGAGCAGGTCATCTCTGCGAGAGTCCGGGCGGAGAAGCCGCAGAGGGCTCTAGGTGCCGGTGAGGAGGCTGGTAGCCAGCTAGCAGAAGACAACCAGAAGGCTTCCCCAGTGAACAGGAAGCAGGGGCGAGAGGGGGCATGATTTGGCTGGATAGCTATGGAGATAGGGTTTCGGCAGTCTGGAGGATCGCTGGGTTGGTTGGCACTGATGCGAAGGATACGGATCAGGAGCTCTTGACATGGACAGGTCGATGACTGAGCGATGTGAGATGAGTGAAGGAGTCCTTTAACTTTTAAGGAGACTGGGATTCATCCATTGAGAGGCAGGAAGCTCACCAGGCACCGCTGATTGGTGTTGGGCCTGATGACTTACTGACACGTATATTAAATCTCCAGTTTTTCCCCCATCATCACCGCAGCCAATTATAGTAGCATGCAATAAAATTGTTATAAAGAGGATTATTAGAAGTAGGAATACACAACCAAAATATCTTGTCCTAGTGTTGTGGATGGGTATATACACATATACATGTCTTGCTTTAAATCATCGCCATTAGCATCTACAGAAAAGATAAACATAAAATTCACCTGACTATGTTGTAGGTTCATCTAACAAAATTTCAAAGGAAATACCTCTGAACATGTTATGTAGCCTAGCCGATGGCCATTTTAATTATCCTACACATAATTGGCTCAAGTTTTACTTTTTCTTTTACAATATTCTTCACAATAAATGATTTTCAGACTCACAGATTTAATTCAATTAGCTGCTGATCGATATTGTGAATCTGTTTTGCTTTGGCAGGTAATACAGAAGATTTGCTCTTTGAAATGCTCTTTTTTGTCTGCGGTTTTTAGAAAAGGTCTATAACATTTTCTTTTTAAAAACTCCACACTTTCCTTAGTAGCTTCAAAGTGTTTTGAGTGGTAATATTGCTTCATTTTTCATGGCTTCAGCTGCCGTAAACCAGTGGTGGGCCGTTAGGGCTAGCAAGGCCTTCTCTGCTGGCCTAAACATACTCTGAAAAGTAAATGTATTTTTTTGTGTAAATATTTTTGAAATAAAATTATTCTCCCTGGTCTTTTTCTTCATGTCATATCATATCCACTTGGTTGTGCTGCTTCCAGTGTTATATATTATGGTAGAGTTTTTATCCATTCATATTTCAGCTAGCTTGGGTTGTCAGGTTGTATGAAATCTGCCTGAGGCCTTCAGAATCAACAGTGCAGGCTTCTGTGCACTATAAATAAAGGGACACAGTCAGTTGTGATAGCCAATCAGCTCTCAAGTCTGCAATACTAAGACCAGCTAGAAGGTTTTACGCTAAAGTTTACACGTATGCGTCCTGTGATTGGATAAGCACTCGTGAGAGCCTGAAAGGCGGCATTTTGCACCATATCTGAACTAAACCCAGAGATTCGTTAGCTCCCGACAGCTACCAGTGTATTTTTTTAACTCACAATGGCTGAAGGAGGAGATGGGAAAAATTTGGTTGCAGATATACTTGTATATTTTATAAAATTCCACCTCTACTCCACCTATTAATCTAAATTAGTAGGTCCTGTCTAAGCTCGTTAAAGACACCTGTCCACCCCACAGTCAGTAAGACTCCAACTACTACCATGGGCAAGACCAAGGAGCTGTCAAAAGACACCAGAGACAAAATTGTAGACCACCACGAGACTGGAAAGGGATATGGGGCAATTGCAAAGCAGCTTGGTGAAAATAGATCAACTGTTGAAGCAATTATTAGGAAATCGAAGAAGCTAAAGATGACTGTCAGTCTACCTCGGACTGGGGCTCCATGCAGGTTCTCACCTCGTGGGGTATCACCGATGATAAGAAATGTGAGGAATTAGCCCAGAACTACACGGGAGAAGCTGGTCAATGACATGAAAAGACCCGAGACCACAGTTACAAAGGTTACTGTCGGTAGAACACTACGTCGCCATGGTTTAAAATCATGCATTGCACAGAAAGTTCCCCTACTCAAGTCATCACATGCCCAGGCCCGTCTGAAGTTTGCCAAAGACCATCTGGATGATCCAGAGGAGGCATGGGAGAAACTCATGTGGTGAGATGAGACCAAAATAGAACTTTCTGGTCTAGACTTCACTTGCTATGTTTGGAGGAAAAAGAAGGATGAGTTGCATCCCAAGAACACCATCCCAACCGTGAAGCATGGGGGTGGAAACATCATGCTTTGGGAGTACTTTTCTGCGAAGGGGACAGGACGACTGCACTGTATTAAGGAGAGGATGAAATCAGTGTTGCCAGATGTACGATAATTATCGTATTTGTACGATAATTAAGGGCTCTGTACGATGTACGATCAATAATTTCAAAAAGTCCCTAATGTACTTAAATGTCACATTGCCTCTAGTAACACTATGTTTTGCAGTGGCTTTCCCATGCCCATTATTTACTTTTAGTCTGTTTTGAAATCAGATTCCACATCAGTGCTTACATGCTTATATTATTGTGTCTATTTCAAAAACGGCCTCTGATTAAATAGCCCAATCACATCTACAGTGGCTTGCAAAACTATTCGCCCCCCTTGAACTTTTCCACATTTTGTCACATTACAGCCACAAACATGAATCAATTTTATTGGACTTCCACGTGAAAGACCAATACAAAGTGGTGTACACGTGAGAAGTGGAACGAAAATCATACATGATTCCAAACATTTTTTACAAATAAATAACTGAAAAGTGGGGTGTGCATAATTATTCAGCCCCCTTTGGTCTGAGTGCAGTCAGTTGCCCATAGACATTGCCTGATGAATGCTAATGACTAAATAGAGTGCACCTGTGTGTAATCTAATGTCAGTACAAATACAGCTGCCCTGTGACGGCCTCAGAGGTTGTCTAAGAGAATGTTGGGAGCAACAACACCATGAAGTCCAAAGAACACACCAGACAGGTCAGGGATAAAGTTACTGAGAAATTTAAAGCAGGCTTTGGCTACAAAAAGATTTCCCAAGCTTTGAACATCCCACGGAGCGCTGTTCAAGCGATCATTCAGAAATGGAAGGAGTATGGCACAACTGTAAACCTACCAAGACAAGTCCGTCCACCTAAACTCACAGGCCGAACAAGGAGAGAGCTGATCAGAAATGCAGCCAAGGGGCCCATGGTGACTCTGGACGAGCTGCAGAGATCTACAGCTCAGGTGGGGGAATCTGTCCATAGGACAACTATTAGTGGTGCACTGCACAAAGTTGGCCTTTATGGAAGAGGGGTAAGAAGAAAGCCATTGTTAAAGGAAAACCATAAGAAGTCCCGTTTGCAGTTTGCCACAAGCCATGTGGGGGACACAGCAAACATGTGGAAGAAGGTGCTCTGGTCAGATGAGACCAAAATGGAACTTTTTGGCCAAAATGCAAAACGCTATGTGTGGCAGAAAACTAACACTGCACATCACTCTAAACACACCATCCCCACTGTCAAATATGGTGGTGGCAGCATCATGCTCTGGGGGTGCTTCTCTTCAGCAGGGACAGGGAAGCTGGTCAGAGATGATGGGAAGATGGATGGAGCCAAATACAGAGCAATCTTGAAAGAAAACCTCTCGGAGTCTGCAAAAGACTTGAGACTGGGGCGGAGGTTCACCTTCCAGCAGGACAACGACCCTAAACATAAAGCCAGGGCAACAATGGAATGGTTTAAAACAAAACATATCCATGTGTTAGAATGGCCCAGTCAAAGTCCAGATCTAAATCCAATCGAGAATCTGTGGCAAGATCTGAAAGCTGCTGTTCACAAACGCTGTCCATCTAATCTGACTGAGCTGGTGCTGTTTTGCAAAGAAGAATGGGCAAGAATTTCAATCTCTAGATGTGCAAAGCTGGTAGAGACATACCCTAAAAGACTGGCAGCTGTAATTGCTGCAAAAGGTGGTTCTACAAAGCTTTGACTCAGGGGGCTGAATAATTACGCACACCCCACTTTTCAGTTATTTATTTGTAAAAAATGTTTGGAATCATGTATGATTTTCATTCCACTTCTCACGTGTACACCACTTTGTTTTGGTCTTTCACGTGGAATTCCAATAAAATTGATTCATGTTTGTGGCTGTAATGTGACAAAATGTGGAAAGGTTCAAGGGGGCCGAATACTTTTGCAAGCCACTGTAAATTAGGCCTACTCACGCAAGAAATTGTACTAAATGTAGATGCGGCCTCGGCCCGCTCCGCTCCAGACAGTGAATAAAAGGAGGAGATCGAGATCCACAACTAGGTGAGTAGGCTGCTTTGTTATTTAACACGCCAATTTGTCACTGCTGTGGTGTTTTGCTGGTAACGTTTGCTTTTAACCTATGTAGAGATGGAATGAATGAAGCTGCACAAGCGTGCATGTTGTGTATATGCGTGGAGGTGGGAGTGATGCCGACACTACACTCCGCACGTCTATAGGCGTGATATTTCTGGTTTTAAAGATGCTGATTTAATCAGGGCAATCAAAAATGTCTTCTATGTGATATTACATTGCATTGCAAAGTCATTTATAGTGCATTGTTGGCAAATTTACAATGTAGGATAATTTGTACTGAAAAACGATAATTTTGGCCTCTCTGTACGATATTGTCAGATTTTGGATCTGGCAACACTGGGAAGAGGGCTCCCATAGAGGAAACACTGGAAGCAAGATTAAAAATAACTGGGATAAATGTGCTAAGAATAAATAGTAAAAATTGATCAAATTTAATGAATTAAAATACAAAGAGCAATTAAATAGACAATAATAAATAGTGATCAGTTAAAAGCTAGGTTAAAAAGGTGAGTCTTGAGCCTGCTCTTAAAAACATGAACGTTCTCTGCGGCCCTGACGTCCTTCAGCAGCCTGTTCCAAAGGTGAGGGCCAAAATACTTAAAAGACACCTCACCGTGAGTGAGTGTCCTAACTTTTGGCATGACAAGGAGACGGCTGCCAGAGGCGGCAGAGACAAGTTCTGGCTGCGGTCCGGGGTTTGGCATGATGTGGAAGGCTGCGCCAAAATGGTTGGACAATGGCAGGCAGGTCGGAGGATAGCGGTGGCAGCTGCTCCGAGCACCCCCACCGCGGCAGGGCCCAACCGTAGACCAGGCACCCTGGACCGGAGTGGAGCTGATGGGCTTTTGGTTTAGACCCCTGCTGGAACCAGCACTCCTCCTCTGCAGCAGATATTGCGTGGGCATTTGGCACCCCGAGGCCGTTTGGAGACCCAGCGATGAATCCCCTTCCCCAGCTTTGCGAGCCTGGCAGGGAATAGAGTCCGCCAGCTGTGCGCTATTGGCGACGGTGAAAGTCTGGCCGAAGAATGTCCCCGTCGCTCTCGTGGTCCTGGATCTGGTGGAGCGTGTAGATCCTCTGCTCCAGCTCCAGAACTTTCTGGCTGAGCATCAGGCAGCCATCGCACCCAGGACTGCAGGTGAGTGGAGGCATGGCGAGATGAAAGTGCTCCGAACTCCAATTGAAACGCCCCCGATAAAAGCATTCAAATTATTAAAAAGTTGGGGGGGTTAAAATCTGTTAAAACCAGTCTAAAAAAGATTTAAAATCTGTTAAAACCCTGTTTGTTAGGGAGCCGGTCTTAGCGTGTCTTACAGATGCTCTCACAGAAGCTGACGCATGGATGAGTTTTTCATAACTAACGAGTGGCTCCGTAAGTAGCATATCAAGGTTCTGGAGTGGCCTAGCCAGTCTCCATACCAAAATCCAGTTGAAAATCTTTGGAGGAAGCTCAGTGACAGCCCTGAAACCTGACAGATCTAGAGAAGATCAGTGTGGAGAAGTGGCCCAAAATCCCTGTTGCAGTGTGTGCAAACCTGGTCAAGAACTACAGGAAACATTTGACCTATGTGATTGCAAACAAAGGCCTCTGTACCACATATTAACACTGATTTTCTCAGGTGTTTAAAAACTTATGTGCAGCAATCAAATACAAATAAATTCTTTAAAAATCAGACAATGTGATTTCCTGAATAAAAAAAAATGCTGTCTCTCACCGTGGAAATGCACCTTTAATGTGAATTTCAGACCCCTCCATAATTTCTAAGCGGGAGAACTTGCAAAATAGCAGGGTGTTCAATTACTTATGTTCCTCACTGTGTGTGATTCTGTATGGATTCTCGAGCCGTGGTGTCATATTGATGGTATTATGAGGTGTATTACTTTAGGTTGAACTAAGTAGGATATCACTGATGGCAAAGGCAGGCCCGGCACCATGGGCAGGCCTGGGCGGGCCGGGTCCACCCGTTCACGTATCGGGCTCTCCCATAACAGATTGCAATGCCTCATGCAAATGTATTGGCTTTCTCTATGTTGTATTTTGTTTAGGAAGTATTTTTTGCCACCATGCCAAAATAAATAATTATCACACACAGTCGAATACTAGAATATGACCCTAAAATGACATTCTGGTCCACACTTCTTACCAGTTGGTGGCAGTAACGAACTAATTCGTTGTTTTCCAGCCGTGTATAATTATCAAGAAGAAGAAGAAGCGCGCTATTAAGAGCATGCTCACTGGTAGTCATGATGTAAACATTCTGAGAAATACATGCAAGAAAGGAATTTACAAAAGTTTTTAGCAGCAGAGTTGGATTGAGAAAGACTTGCGGACTAAGTACTTCATTGGAGTTTATTAACTGGACGTAAAAGGGTTGTTTTTGTTTGAGATGATGGTTCTGTGGATGTGCAGGCGCAGCTAAGAACGATGAGTTGAAAATGACATATTTTTCCTTCTGAGTGTATCAGGACAGTTTCAGCAGCGAGTAGCGTCACTGATCAGAGCAGCAGAAAAATAACAAGAGAATCGACATGGAAGAAGCAGGGCTTGTTGCTGTGTTTTCTGTATGCTATTGTTATTAACTGGTTTGCAAGCAACACTTGTTATTTTTACAAAGCGGGTTGTTTGGCGATGTCTGCTCATTTCCCTCTGAATCAGCGCGACTTAACCACAGCTCACGCTCAGCGACAATGATCTTCTATAAAGGCAGATGGCTCACTCACATACACAAGCAGATACACAGCAAGGCTCAACCGTGACAGTGGCTCAACCGCAGCTCCTTTTAGAGAACAAAAACAAAAGTTCTGACCAGCGATCTAGAACAGAGCAATGGTTCGGAAAAACTCCAGAACCTACCTCAGCCAGTCCCTTTTTAAATTATGTTTAACATGAATAAGTACAAAGAAAGAGTTTCAAAAAGGGCAGTTTTGCCCGTACTGCCAACGAGAGGTAAAAACGCTAAAGGATTAGATAAAAACTTATTTTATTGTGATTATTCAGTCACTCTTTAAAGTTTCTAAGCCATGTTTTAGTCATAAAATAATGCAGAATGCATGGGAACAATGTGAAGTACTTCTCTCACTTGGTAACCTTTGGACTGAGCCATGTTATTGCCTTAGGGTATTAGACAAATGCGACAGAAGCACTCAATTATTTATTTATTTTTGGGGTTTTTTAATCTACACAAAATATTTACGATTTTAGAACCTTGTTAAGAGCCTTGACTGTATAAACAATGGACAGCGTTTCCGCACTCCTCCCCGTTTACCAAAATGACCACGTTCATGGGGGAAATCATGGCGGATTTACAGACTCCTCCTCCCCGGTTCTGATGCAGCATGTTCCTAAAAGGGCATGAGGGCGGGATCTTCGCTGTAGACTCTGCCCTGCTTGGCCCTCGCGGGGCGTGTATTTCTGTTGTAGTCCTGCCCTTTCTGCTCCCGCGCCTTTAGCTCTTATGCTAAACCTGGCTAGCTAGGCTAAAGGCTAATCCGCTCATTGACTGTATATAGCGCTCCCGCTTCCTTCTACTGCAGCCATCTGTGCGCCTCCGACGGCTCTTTTTTCCCCAATCTCATAAGGTAAGAACTCATAACTTAAAATAATTATTAAAATGTAGTGTTACTATAATTACAGTCGAACTAAATACAGCAATTTAAACTGAATTATCACAACGTGATATCGAAGACAATTGGATAAAAAAAAGTCTCGAGACAGATTGCTGTCAAAATGTATGTAAAGCCGAGGTGCCCAGATGGGTTAATGATGGGCCTTGGATGAGCCCCGAATGATAAAAACACTCAACAATCTTCCCTTCATCTCTCCACGGAGCCCGGCAGGGGTCAGGTGAAGAAATACATTTTCATATGTTGAGGTTCATATGTACCCTCAGTTTAATAAAATCCATACGCACGTTTTATGTGCGCGCTGATTTGGGCATCGTGCTGGAGCTTTTAAGAGCTTTAAACTGAAAAAAGCGTATTATTCCTTTAACTTTTAAATAATACGACTAAGATCTCACTAGTGACCAGGTTTTTTTCAACTCCATGCAAAACAAATGCAATATTTGTTTTTACACGGCTTTGAAGACATACCGATCGCAAAATTTGTGGAAATAGTCCAAATGTATGTCCGTCTTTCCTCTGGGAAGCATGGAGCTGGTAGCGCAGCATAATTAGAACACCTTGTATTAAAGATGATACTGAATATATGAAAATTGCGCTGGTGGATGCACTGTTTAAAAAACAAACAACAAAATTAACATCCGGTTTTTAAGTGGTGGGGACAAAACTGTAATTGATCAATGACTCAAATATCTATACTTTCATGCAGCACCCCAAATCCGTGTGCACGGTTTAATAAACTGAGGGTATAGAGGGATTATTACATCTGAAAAGTGTTCCTGCACCTGACCCCGGCTGGGTTCCAAGGTGATTTTTTTTTCACCACAGAAAAATATGCAGAGAGTTGTGGGTCTGAGAGGGCGGACAGGGTGCTGCTGATGCTGCCACGGGGAAATAATAATCTCACCTGCTATGACTGGATAAGTCTTCTTATCTTTAATTTTAATCATCTTAATATTTTGATCTTATCTTAATTTTTTTAAGTCAACAATCACATTTTCTGTCAGTTTTTAAAGGGTAAACGTATGAGCAAGATGCCCTGCAGCCTGCATACACAAACCTGTCGTTATTTTCATGAATAAAAAGAGAGAAAAAAAATCCCCCCCTCTGCTTTTTTCACAAATCGCACAATGCATATCAGCAGTAAAATGTTATAGTGGTCAAACAGACAAGGGGAAAAAAAATTTAACTTACATTTTGTAATTACAAACATGTTTTACTTAGGCTCACATATTATTCAATAGTCTAATATATCAAACTGAAAAGACTCAGACAGAATGCGTTAGGTTGAGCTCAGCTCCACAGCCAGATAGCCTCTGCTAGCTTCATGCAGCTGCGAAGCGAGCTATTAGCCTAGCCGATGGGCCAGGCAGCGACGTAAACGACCTGTCAATCAAAGTCCGGCCCTCATTAATTATGCAAGATTTAGAAAAAGTATCCTACGTTAACCAGCCTGGTGCATCTGTTTGTTTGTTTTTTACCCAGCGTAATCACAGGAGCAATATGTAGCTGTAGACAGTTTTAAAAAAATAGGCATTAAAGTTGTTTTTAACGTGTCTAAAGTCCAATGTATTCCAATGGGGGACTAGTGGCTATATGGCGGTACTACAGCAATGGCGGAGCAATGGCGGCCCACAGTGTCTAGTCAAAAAGCAGAGCAGCCAGCGGCCATTGGTTAAGAGGTGTGAAAAAAATGTTTTAAGCTAGCTTGTTTTGCAGATACAGTATAGCAACTTTGAGGAAATACCTACAATCTATGTATAAATATTATGACCAGTATTCTTTGATTAACTGTATATTTCTTTATTGAGCAGCTGCATATATTTTTTGACAAATACACAACCTCGATTCAGTCTTCACTAATGCACTATTCAAATTTTCTACCAAAGTGAATTTGCGGTTTTCATCAGTTATAAACTACAACCTTTAAAAAAATATATATACAAATATACTCTTGGAATATATCAATCTATTTATCTATATACAGTTAAGCTCAACATTGTTTATACCCCTTAAAGAAATAGACTTAAGGTTATTTTTTTTATCTAACTAAGATGTTTGAAATAAGACAAGCATCTCTCAAAAGATGTTCTTTACGTCTAAATCTGCCAGTGGTATGAACATTTTTTGGCTTAGCTTTATGAGTTTCACAGGCTGATTGGAATTACTAAAATAAATGACATTTTTGATGATATCCTAAATGGTTCGTCAATTGAAATGAAAATCTTACTTTTTTTTACTGTCTTCAAATTTTCACCAAAGCCTAAATAAACAGCATGAAAGTCTTAAGACTTGTAAAGTTTAAACCATTTAAGCCTAGGAACAGTATGTTTCTTTAGTAAAATGGTTTGCTTTGATGATTGTTTGTATGTAGTGAGCTGCAGCTTAGCTAAATTTCTTTTTTTATTTCCATGTCAATAACCATAAATATGTAAACATTTTCCTGTAAAGCTCAGACTTGAAATAACTAGTAATTATGATGGTGCACCTACATCAGAGGAAATTTGACTTGTGGCTTCAGCAGAGCAGGTGTGTAACATGCACCCAAAGTAAAGTAAAGTAAAGTAAAAGAAACTGGGTTATTTTTTTCATCAGTTTCCAAGATACTAGGAATCAACAGAGATATGAAAAACTGTTCAAATCTTTTCAGAAATTTTTAATTCATATGAATATGTAAAAACAAAGTATGTGGGGCCCTGAAGGAATGCACTGGCTCTAGGAGGTGCTGTGTTTTTTTTAAACAGATATTGTGAAATGGTCTGTTCTCCCACATATGTAAACAGTTTTGAAAAACATTGTCTTCTGTGCTTCTGAAATTTTTGTTGCAGCATTTTCATCTACTGGAAAGTTCTTTAATATTTTCACAAGATGCTTTCTCAAAATGCTTTCAACTTTACTTAGAAGTTCGACTGAACTGAAATATCACCATTCCATTCCAAGGCGGTACCAGGGGAGAAACTACCAGCTGTTCTGAATGTGATCTTCCGGTCAGAACAACTGTGGGCCGAGATATTCCTCTTTGGCAGTGCCAGAGAGAGGGGAGTGTAAGAACTCCACCTGCTGAGATTCAAACTCTGTTCCTAGAAAGATGACACCACTGACTGATACCCAAACAGAACACGCCCTTAAAAGTGGTTATTCTCCAACGGTTTGAGAATTCCCTTTAAGTTATTAGAGTTCATGTGTGTTTGCTCATGTCTTGTTTGTTAAATAATCCTTATATTGGTCTCATTAGACAGGTTATTAATCAGTTCCTTCAGTGAAAAAATTAAATATAAACATTCAATTAACAAATGAAGTGTTAATACAGTAGGGCAAAAAGGTATTTGGCAACCAGCGGTTTTGAAAGTTCTCCCTCTTAAAAAAATAGGAGAGGTCTGAAACTTTCATCATAGGTACACTTCAACTGTGGCCGACAGAATCTGAAAAAATCCAGGAAATCACGTTGTATGATTTTTAAAGAATTTATTTGTATACTGGTGCAAAAAATAAGTATTTAACACCTACAAACAAGCAAGAATTCTGACCCTCACAGACCTGTTACTTATTTTCTAAGAGGCTCTTCTATCTTCCACTCGTTACCTGCATTAATAGGATCTGTTTAAACTTGTTATCTGTATAAAAGACACCTGTTCACACCTTCAAACTGTCAAACTCCAACCTCCAAGACCAGAGAGCTGTCTAAGGACACCAGGGACAAATTGTACACCTGCACGAGGCTGGGATGAGCCAATCTACAATAGGCAAGCAGCTTGGTGAGAAGAGATCAACTGTTGGAGCAATTTTTAGAAAATAGAATCAATAGAAGATCACTGACAATCTCCCTTGACCTGGAGCTAAGATATCACCTCGTGGGGACACATGATCTTGAGAATGGTGGAAAAAAACAGAGAGCAGCCTAGTACTACATGGGATGAACTGGTCAATGGCCTGAAGAGAGCTGGGACCGCAGTCACAAAGGTTACATTTAGTAACACGCTAAGTCGTTATGGATTAAAATCTTGCAGCACTCGAAAGGTTCTTCTTAAGCAAGCACATGTCCAGGCCCGTCTAAAGTTTCCCAGAGACTATCTGGATGATCCAGAGGAGGATTGGGAGAATGTTGTCTGGTCAGATGAGCCCAAAATAGAACTCTTTGGTATAAACCCCACTCACCGTGTTTGGAAGGGAAAGAATGCTGAGTTGCATCTCAAGAACACCATACCCACTGTGAAGCACGGGGATGGAAAAATTTTGCTTTGGGGCTGCTTTTCTGCAAAGGGAACAGGACGACTGATCCGTGTTAAGGAATGGATGAATGGGGCCATAAATCATGAGATTTTAGACAAAAACCTCCTTCCATCAGTGAGAACACTGAAGATGAAACGTGGCTGGATCTTCCAGCATGGCAATGATCCCAAACACACCGCCAGGGCAACAAAGGAGTGGCTACATAAAAAGAATTTCAAGGTGAAGTGGGCTAGCCAAGCTCCAGACCTCAATCCAATAGAGAATCTGAGGAGGGAGTTGTAAGTCCGTGTTGCCCAGCGACAGCCCCAAAACATTACAGCTCTAGAGAAGATCTGCATGGAAGAATGGAACAAAATACCAGCTACAGTGTGCAAACCTGGTGAGGACCTACAGGAAACGTTTGAACTCAGTCATTGCCAACCAAGGTTACAACATAATGAGGTGAACTTTTGTTATTGACTAAATACTTATTTTCTGCTCCTTTATACAAATAATTTCTTTAAAAATTAAACGTGAAATCCTGAATAACTTTTTTACATTCGGTCTTTCACGGTTTAAGAATACCTATGATGAAAATTACAGATGTCTGTCATCTTTTTAAGTGGGACAACTTGCACCATCGGTGGCTGCCAAATACTGTATTGTATTTCTTTCTCTTTTTTTTGTCCTGTTTGGCAGTGTGGAGCTCAGAATTTGTGTCCGAGTACCAAGTAGAAGCCCAACAGATTTACTTTCATAAGCGGAGCAGTACAGCTTTTGCTATAGTACTCCACTTGATATATTTGTGAAAAATCTTTATTATGAATTGCTGGGGGTTTTATTTCCTGATGTTATGGACACGGAGACGGAAAATTAAGGGGAAGAAAGAAAGAAGATGAAGAAGAGAGGTAGGAAACAAAAAGTCATGAGAGAGGGTGAGTTGAAAATACAAGAGAGGAATGGGAACAAAGAAAACACAGGAAAACATTGAAGTCTGCCTCCATACCCAAAGGACGGCAGAGAGAGGGGAAAAAACAAAACAAAGCAAAAAAGGAACATCGACAAAACAAAACAAACATCGTGAACTAAGAACTAAACAACCACATAAAAATACAACAACAATGTCACAGAAAAACTCGTGGTACCAATTAATCAAGCTCTAGTAATGATAACCTCAGCCCAAGAATATATCTGTAAACACCAGAGACCCCACATCTATGTGTGTGTGTTAGCATGCTGGTGCATATAAGGTTTCTCCATAAGAGTGTTTGATAGCTGGTGTGAGCAGGCATCAATCCGTCTCCCAGGAATTAATGCAGACTTGAAGGAGATCGGAGCCCAGACGTCCAAAGGACCCCCAGAGCCCCAGGCGGACCCGGGCGGGGCCGACTGCATCCCCCAAGAGAGGAGCAAAGGAGAACCCCAGGGGAACGTCCAGCGGCTATTATGCAGGGGCCCGGGGGGCAGCAGTGACGAGCCCACGGGCCCCGCCGGCAACCAACCGCGCCAGGGCGGGCCGGTTCAAGGACCAGGAGAGCCGGGGCCCAGGGGCGCCCCACCCCCCAGCAGGGACCCGACAAGGGACCGGCCGACAATGGGCCCCCGGCACTGCAGGGGCTGCAGGCGGCCGCCACGCGCCGCCACCCGCCACGCGCCGCCACCACCACGGGCCAATCCCCACCGCCAACATCCCAGCGCCCCACCCCTGCCCCACGTCAGGGCGCCCCACCGATAGCCGCAGCAGACGGACAGCATCTCCAGGCCGAGCTCAGCCAGCACCTGGACACCCAGTTGTACCAGCTCCCGAGTCCTGATCCCATGCAACACAGAGCGCCGAGACCAGGCATCCAACAAAGGCCAACTTGCCAATGAACCGACCAAGCACGGTACTCACAGAACAGGTGATTGAACGAGCAGAGACGCTGGATCTGTATCCCGCCGAGCCACCGAGCAGACAACACCCAACAATCCCAAACCTGGCACCCCTAAAAGAGGTGCCCCAACCAACCAAAGGAAGAAATCGGCCCAGCGCATCGGCCGACCGACCAACACACCGGCCTCAACAGGCCCGGCCAGGCACGCACCAGGTCCGAACCGGATTGACCACCGACGCACCAGTAGGCAGGGGCATCCGTCACTGGCGGGGAGTGACGGAGGGGAAATAGGCCCCCATTAAATGTAAGGCCTGAGGTGCGCCAGGCGAGAGGGCAGCCCAAGACCCAACCTGAAAGGCAGACAAAGACATACAGACACAGTTCCCAGATACATACAAATGTGTAAAACCACAAAATTTAAAGGGCAAGTGATTTCATGTTTTTTTGTCAAACCTGTATATGCACTGAAATTACTTGCACTTCTAACAAATACATTTTATCGGGCTGTGTATCGGTGAGAAATAGCTCATTTACTCCATTATATTTATCTAACAACTTTCCTTATCACACTTTTTAAAACCGTGTGATAAATGCATTTTATAGAGGATGTGTAAAGTATATTCAGCAACATATTTATTGACTAGCACATTCTTTAGAAGAGAGTTAATTAAAGAGGTAGTGCTCCTGGAAATATTTGCATCAAAAATTATACATTTGGTGTTTTTGGTAAATAATTATGTGATGTGTAAATCTAAATAGTAAGACATTATAAAGCTGTTAAAATTTATTCCGCCAGACTTTTCCTCAATGGCCAAGCTCATTTTCTTGTTGGGAATACATAGTTCACACTACTCTGGCTCAGCATAGAAAAAACTTTGTAGGATGGGATGAATCAAACAAACAGCTTCTTCCCATTTCTGTCTGCAGGCTACTGCAGGTAAAGACCCTCAGTGGAAACATTCAGGTGCACAATAAACAGTAAGCTGCCTGCTCCCAAATCATTTTTTACACATGAATTCAGTTTTCATTTGTAGCTGTTAGAATTATTTATTGCAAACTATTGAGTAGATGTGATGTGTTTTGCCTTTGTATAACCTCCTGGGAGAGTGGAGAAGCACACAATTAATTTTTTTGTTTGCCTTTCAGTAATGAAATGTCATGAATGGATCAGTTTAGAAGATAAAAAGGCAGTGGGAACTACTTACAAATCTGATGCTCTTATGGTTCCACATTAAGCTTCATGCAGTAAGCCTCTGGGTAGTAGAGTAATGCCTAAAAAACTAGCGCCCTCTACTGTAAGGTTACGGTATTGTAATAAATACTCAAAGGAGCGCATCGAACTAGGAATGAACTTCGGTATGACTTTGAGTTTGTTTTTCTGTTCATTCCATTTCCTGGTTGATGCTGCGAGTTAAAGCAACACAGTGAAACTAGTGGAATGACTGACGCTTATGAGAGAATCCTGGATCCTTTGCAGTAGGGAAGGCACCAAAGGATTTAAAAGGAAAAGTCACAGCCAATTGCTACTCATTAAATACACTTGATCAATTGATAATGACAATTACAGTTTGCTTGTGAGAAGCATGCAGGTGTGCCTCAACACAATGCAAAGATGGAGAGGCATCAGCAATGGGATTGTTAATGCCCATCAATCTGAAAAGGGTTTTAAGGGTATTTCCAAACAATTTAAAGTCACCCTACACTGAAAAAAAAGAGTATTGATTGAAAAAAAGTTGAAATTGTATAATCTGAGGAGTGGATGTACTAACAAATTTACCTAAACATCAAACCATACAGTGCTCTGATCAACTCAAAAATGTAAAACTGAAGCTCAGGCTCTACATTCCTCAGGTAGTATTTAAATAGTTAAAGTTCAGGAAATTACAACTAGAAAAAGACTGAACAAATCTCCTTGTATGGAATGGTTCCCAGGATATCAACATAAACACAAACTTCAAAACAAGGTGGTGGAGAGATGGTGATTAGGGCTTGTTTTCCCATTGCAACTTGCATTTATTGAAATTATTATGAGCTTATCTGCATACTAAAGTATTGTTATGGCAAAAAAAAGTATCTCAGGGTTTCCATAATAAAGAAGACTTGAGTCCCAGAAGGCGTTTAAGTATTTAATTCAAACATGTTTGGCCAGACCATGGAGGGGACAGAGTTACTCGTGCATCACCCTCACCAACCTTTCTAACTAACTGCTTAAATAGTATTCAGCAATCATTGTTTATCTCTGTAGATGTCTTCTCCAACCTTCACGCCCCGCCTCCAGTGTAACTGTTTCACGCGAGTCTTATATCAACGCATAAAGCAGCTCATCCGAAGGCCAGACTGTTATCTTACTGCCCCGGCGTCTGTCTCTCTGGTGACCTGACACATATATCTTTCTCATAACATTAAGCTGGAACAATAAGCTTGTCATTTTACCCTAGATGCATTCACTAAACAGAGAATATACACTTAATTCCTAATTGCATAACAATTTTCCACCACAGTATTTTGGTGTCAAAAGCTTGGCTGAAACTGGGTCAGATCAGGATGATGTCGCCAAGCATGCCAGGAAATGTGTAAAGGAATGACTGAAAAAACAAAAGCAAAGTGTTGCAATGGCCCAGTCAAAGTCTAGACCATCCAGCACAAATGCTCTGGTGGGACCTCAAGAAAGTTGTACGTGAATAATTGTCTGCAGAACTCAGTGAACTGAAGCAAAGTTTAAAGAAGAATCCACATCCACATCAATCTGAAAGACTGACATCATACAGAAAACTACAGTAACTACCAAAATTCCATTGAATCACTGGAGGTACTTTGTTTATTTGCACACAGCTTTTTCATTTTGAGCTTTATTTAATAATAAAAAATAAAGTGTGAATTTATTATGTTTTTTGTGCAGTTGAAGTTGAATTTAAAGGATTTCAGAACCTTGTAAAGTTTAAATAATTTTTACAACTTCATAAAGTGTATTTCTTCGACCAACACTTGAAATATTTTTATAAATTTGAATATTAGTTGTTTATTGTTAGACTATGCTCTACTGTTGCATATATAGTAAGGTTTTATCCAAACTAGTCTGCAAGAAAACATATACACAAAGAAAAACATTGGAATCCACAAAATAAAAGTAGCACTGTGTATTTGTATTAGACTTTGGTCAAGTGCCTCAAAACTTTTAAAACCTCCCATGTTCTTGACCATCCTCTGTATTCATTTCAATGTTCGATTGTTCTTTTTGCCCTCAGGCCCATTGTCCTCTTCTTCCTGCCTTCGATTCATGCGTCCATGCTGAAATACACAGATGCAAACACATTTAAAGAACTAGCAAAGTTTAAGGTGGGGGGCGGGGTGGGTTTAAAGGAAAGGGGTGTAAGACTGTGCACTTTGTGTTACATAATTGATACTCCCTATTGCCTTACATCCTCACTGCTGTGCTGGCAGAGCAGCAAACAAAGCTAGCTCATTAACTATTCACTGGATGATTTTGAACAGAAAAATGATTCTGTGGATCCGCAGCACCTCAGCCCTGAGGCATCTAATTTCAAAGTTGTTAATAAGACATATGCTGTCTCCACTGGTCATATTTTAACTTCACAGCAAATCCACCCACATGTGTTCAGCGATCAGATGATGACATACATTCAAATCAAAACCAATATTGGGTGGCAAAAAGCACACTACATGAGAGGATGCTGTTGCTTGGATGGTTGGGAAAATAATCAAAATACAAAACATTTGAAGGAATATCCGAATTTATTTATTTCATAAAGTGGTTATTTTGTGGAGTTGGAGATAAAAAGATTTAACATGTATTGTGTGTAACTTATAAGCAATCTTTTATTACCTTTTTTCAGATCTGGATATGGATGAAGTGGAATAAATGAAATGGAAATTGAGAATGCATTAAACATTTCTAATAATACATAGATGTATAGAAACTAACAATGTTAAAACATTGTTTAACAGATTACAGGATTAGTATTTTCCCAAAATGGGTGGTTGTTGTGTTACACCCAGTTGCTTTCTTCAGTATTGCTATTATGATACTCAGATGTAATCTGTGACTGAAATTGATATTTTCAACCACCTGTCAGCATTACCATCATGATATCTGCATTAAAACGAAGAGATGATCCTGTTGTCTTAGGAACCAGGGCTTTGATGTAAGATAATGAGAACATTAGACAGTGATCCTAACATAACCACCTCAAGACCTCATCTCAAATTAAGAAGACAATGAAAGTGTATTTGCAACAAAAAGCTTCAGATCTTAGTATTCAGAGATAGATATAATTATATTGTTACAACAGCAAAGTGAAATTTAAATCTTCTTTGGGAATCAGATAATGAGTTTTCTTTTAATTTCAAACTATTATCCCTTTTATTATTATTATTTTTACAGCCATTGAAAAATTCCGTCGCTCAGAAAATTAGAATATTATAAATGCTAATGTGATTTTTTTAATGCAAAAATATTATATTATGGCCATTACAGTAATGGAAACCCTGATGAATTGACAGTTTTCCAGCAGACAGCTATCAACACTCTCAACTCACAGGGTAAGCCACAAAAGGTCATTTCTAAAGAAAACAACTGTTCAGAGTTTCTATCTAAGCATATTAATAGAAAGTTGAGCGGAAGGAAAAGATATGGTAGAAAAACACAAGCAATAGTAATAGTTATAGCATTGACAGGCTCGTGAAACCAATTTGATAAAAGACTTCTGGGGACGTTTACAAATCATAGTCTGAAGCTGAAGGAAGTGCATCAAGAGCCAGGACTAGGACCTGAGTTACAACTAGGTCACATTTTCTGTGTAAGCCACTCCTGAACCAGAGCGGTTGTCAGGAGTGCTTTACCTGGGCAAAAAGGAGACAACGAGACTAAGAATGAGTAATTGATACCTTTATCAAGCTGTGAGTCTTTCCACAAGGTAGAAAGATAAAGCAAATTGTAGATCATTTAAAGAAAATAGGTTTCTGTACATTGAGATTTTATTGCTTAGAAGACTGATACTAAACCCAAACATTGTAAGAAAAAAATAGATCAAACCAGATTAAACATTTGTATTTGCAAATGGTCTGAACTCAACTGAGATATCAGACAATTTAAGTCTTGAATTGCAAATTGGAAACTGTAGAAGCCATAACTAAGTATAAGATGTTACCACATATTGAGATCAACATTTTCTTATTGATACATAGCACACATTGCATGTTAAGGATTTAAAACAAATTTTCTGTGCGGTTTTCTATTTTTCTTTTTAACCTTACAAATCAACTCCCACACATTTCTAACTGCAAATGTTTATACCCTTTGATTTTATGTATTTGACTATAGTACGTTCATTGGGTCAAATCTCCAGCCGAAATGCTGGGTCATTTCGCCTTGCCAATGACAAGAATGCTCATAAGGAAGACCATGACGAAGAAAATCCACATGAAGAACCTGTCCATCACCTTAGCAATCTTCTTCCACTCTGCCCCCTTGGCACATGTAGTCTTCTGCTCTCGGAAACAATTAGCAATGTACTCCACGTTGCGGACCAGCTTGGTGTCCACGTTAGGATATCCACTGCCAAAGCTGCAGAACAGACAGGGGCCGAAGCTTACTGTGGGACCCTGAGGTGGAGGCTTTTTGTCTTCAGGGCAGCATGGACACTTCTGGTCCTCAGGATGACCTGGAGGCTTTTGCTCTTCCATACAGCAGTCATTCGTTGTGATTTTACCATTGGAGCCTTCATATCTTCCAGGTGAGGATGTGGAGAGGTGACTGATCTCTTCCCTTGTAATGTGGTGTTGTACTTTCACTCTGTGCTGCTGTTGCGGCTTGGATGGCTGGGATCGGGAGTATCTGTGGCTCTGCTGGGCCTCTTGGCTACCGTGACCCCTGGGTTTTCCATTCGCATGAATGTGAGAGCTAACCTGCTGGTGGGAAACATCATCCTGGAGGTAGTGAGAAGACGAAGAAGAGGAGCCAGAAGCACAGTTCTCACCCACTTCGTAGACAAAGAAAATCTTAGACATGTAGTCAATGATGAGCACTTTTGCCCAGTGTGGGACTGGTTTGGCCTCTACGCCACAGAAGTGAATGTTCATGATGAAGATAGTGAGTGCTGTGGAGGCTGTGACCATGGTCATGGTGGCAATATAGTACTTCCCTGTAGAACAAGTGCAAAAATGAACAGGATGATATTTTATTTAGTTTATGCAAGCATAAAAATACACACTTACCTATTAGAGGAACACTTTCTGATGGTGGCATGCTCTCAGCCACCATGAGCTGGAACACGGTGAGGGCCAGGAGAACCGTCACCCCCAGGGAAACCTTCTCCCCAGAGTCTGCGGGCAGGTAGAACCCCAGAGGAGCCAAGAAGGAGATTAGGAAGCATGGAAGGAGGAGGTTAAAGATGTAAAAGGAGGAGCGGCGCTGCAGGAGCACTGTGTAGGTGATGTCAGGGTACGGATCAGAACAGCAGCCGTACATTATCACATTCTTCGTGGCCGGCATCCCATGGCATTCCCACTCCACGTTTTCCACAAAATCAGAGAGGTCACCGCTATCCATGCCCATAATGATATCTACCTGGAGAAATGGATGATTAAGGAGAAGTGGCACACTGAAATTTGAGCAAATCAATATCTACTGAAAAAAAATCCCACAAATAATCTCCCTATTTTTGCACCTGGTTGCCATTGTACGTCCAGGAGCCGAAGGTGAGGTTACATTCCTGGCTGTCAAATGGAAAATAAGAGACGTCCACAACACAGGAGCTCTTGGTGATGGCGGGAGCATCCCAAGTTAATTCACCATTGTAGCGCAGTCTGACGTTGGTGTCCATTGGTCCTGAGAAATCATCATCAGCTCTGAAGGAGGAAAAAAAAGTGGACTTTCACTAAAATAACAAAAAGTTATAAACATTGTTTCAAGTAGTTGCAATTGTTCAAAAATGAATGAAGGATTTTATGTGTAATTTTGATGATAATTCATCCAAACAGGCCACCAAGAACATTTCCACTATTTTTCTCTGTTGGATATCTGGCGTGAACATGTGTTTGTGTAGGACGACGTACTGGCGTACTGGCGTACTTGTTATAGAGGACGAGGTCGGGCCTCCACACAAGGCTGCTGGGGATGTGGATGACATCCAGACCATCATAGTCTTCTGTGTTCCACCTCAGGTAGGCATCGTGCCATGTCTGCCTAATCCACAGGTAGGCAATCAGCACCTGGTTCCTCTCATCCTTCACAGACACAAACAAAGTCATAATGATGACTAAAGGCACTAAACACACACACACAATGCAAATGGCTACAGAAAAACATTTGAGAAATTCACAGTTACGTCTAATATCTATGTAATAAGTTACATCCAATGTCAACCATAAATGTCGGTTTAGTTTATTGAGATTTTACGTAATAGACCAGCAGCACCGCCTTGTGAAGTGGACAGAAAATGATAGCGTTTTAAACATGTATTTGTATTCAGCCCCCTGTACTCTGATACCCCTAAATAAAAGCCAGTGGAACCAATTCCCTTCAGACGTCCCCTAATTATTTTTATAGAGGTCTCCTGTGTGTAATCTAACCTTAGTAGAAATCCAGCTGTTCTGTGGCGGCCGCTGAGGTTTGTTGAAGAACATTAGTGAGAGTAGACAGATCAGAAGAAGTATAGAGCAATCTTAGGCTTTAAAACAATATCACTATATAACTGAACATCTTAAAAAGCACTGTTTAATCCATGATGCAAAAGTGGAAAGAGTATCTTACAAGTGCAAACCTACCAAGACAAGTCTGTCCAACTAAACTGACAGGCCGGCTCATGGAGAGGATTAATCAGAGAATCAGCAGAGAAGCACTGGAGGAGCTGCAGAGATCCACAGCTCAGATGTGTGAATCTTTCGTAAAGACTGTCTGTTGTGTGTTTTGCGTACACAAAAGGTTAGATTTAAATACTGTATTTTTGACCTTGATAAGGATGAACTGTATTAGAAGGATTATATAGTAATAATAATAAACTTCCTCTCATTATTTTCATGTTTTAACACAAACTTCACTGTATTTCATTTGGATTTCATGTCACTAACCACTTTATATAGTGTGAGAGCAGGACTTGGATTGCATGCCCTGCAGCAGTCTGCTGTGGATTCTAATATATTTTCTATAGAGTTGTTTTTTGGACTCAAAGATCATATCAAGAAAGAAGCGCCCAAAACATCCTGAAAAAGCAGCAAACAGATATAAGGCCTTAAACAGATCTTTCTACATTTCATTCTTTGCTGCTCATCAGCACCATTTGGCACGAGAGACTGAAATGATCAAGACAACAAAAGTCCAGAGTCATCTGTCAACATCAGGTGAATGAGAGCCCATAACCAAAGAACACACAGCCGCATCGAGTAACAAAACACCGTCACTCAGTGTTTTGCTCAGCTCTGTTTCATGCGTACTCTGATATAACAAACCAACAGCATCACACAGCTTGGTAGATAGATTACATTAAAGTGGTAGGCGGTCTTGCTAAACACATACACATTTCAGCTGGTCATTCACTGAGGGGTGACACATCACTGAACCTGAACGGGAATCTGAACCAGCTGAATACAAGTTGGCCATACCGGGAGGTTTTACCGGTTACAGGTCTGCCTCTCATCTATTACCATCAGCGGTTAAAGCTCCAAGGGATCTGCTGCGTCAATGCAGTGACAATAATTCAGAGAAAATACACACAGTGGAACACAATGGAATAATCCTTTTCATTTCAGTTTGAGTCATCTCAGCTCACTGTGTTTCCTGAGGTTTTAGCAAATTAATTTATCTAGAATTTGTAACAATTAGGTTTTGCACTAACGTGACTAACTGACTGGAGGATAATCTTTGTGCTGATTGTTATTTTGTCACGCAGCTGAAAAACAGCTTGCTCCAAATCATAACTAAATGCAATCACATATTTGGCAACAAAACTGTGTTTTAGGCCAAGATGAGTTTTTAAACATTTTACTTCAGAAATAATTTTATGTTGAATGGAAACTTTTAAGGTGTGTCAAGCTTATGTGACATTTTAGTGTACAGTAAATTATGCGACAGGCTTGTAACACAGTACACACCATGTCTTTGATCTGAGAGAGGGTGATCTGTAAGGTGACGTTGAGCGCTCTGTCCGTGTCCTCCACAGGCCGCAGGGCGTTGGAGTAGTTCTCCATCAGGTCGTTCAGGAGCTTCTGGGCATAGTGACCCTGAGCGCAGTGAACCACTGTGGAATGAGAGGTTATGTTTTTATGTTCGCCTGTTTTGGATTAGACGAGATGCTTACGGATGTGATGTTTCCAAGCTGTAGATAATGGGTTGTAATCATTCCTTAATGCTGGAAAATTTGTTCATATTAGCCAACATCTATGATCAAACTGCAGTTGCAACAGTAGGATTATTCAAACAAATGAATAATCCACAAAAAAAACGAGAAAAGCCAAATGTGTAGGAGAAAAAACACAATGTTCCCAACTCACCTTTAGAAAGCAGCACGGTCAAACAGATTACCTGGATCATCTTGAACATCTCTGGATATCTCGCAGATCAAAGTAAAGATAACGTAAAGCAGAAATCCAAATGCTTCCTTCCTTTAAAAGGCTTACATGACGCCCGTTCAACCCCAGTTGAACTCAGTTGTAGATAGCAGGGCACCGTTTAATCTGGCCGTCCCTGCAGCTCTCACTGCTTGGCAGGGGAGGCAGCATGTCTGGCCGACAGGGACACGGAAACAAACTCTGGCTATCACATAGCAGCAGCTGAGCGAGGGAAACAGGATGCCCACGAGTCATCGCCCCACTACACATCCAGAACGTCTCTCTTGTCAAATATGCATCCAGCTGGGCTGCCGCTCTGTGTGAGGAATAACCTGGATTTTAACATAAGTTATTTTAAAAATGATTTAGAAGAATGAGATTTTTCCAAAAATATTTGTATTAATGTTTTAAGGCTAATTAATTTAGGTCTCGAATTTACCAATAAGACTACTGTTTTAACTGTCCTTTGCAAGACAGCACCTCTGTGGTCATCAATAAGGTCCTGATGCTACCAGAACCATGCTTAACAGTAGGTAAAGTTCT
Source organism: Valencia hispanica (assembly GCA_963556495.2). NCBI lineage: Eukaryota > Metazoa > Chordata > Actinopteri > Cyprinodontiformes > Valenciidae > Valencia > Valencia hispanica. Next base: position 30,555,828 of record OY747702.1, on the reverse strand, counting down.
CAGGTTTGAAAGTCTCACCTAGACACCTCCAAACATTATTATCATTACTACCAAAGAGGTCGATTTTTCTCTAGTGTGTCCGTAAAAACCTTTCTCCAGTAGGTATTGGGTTTACCCATGTGAGTAGCTGCTGACTTTTGTCAAATTTGAAGTTGTTGATTTTGGAGCAGGGGCTTCTTGCTTGGTCGACTCCCCGTCGGTCCACAGCAGAGTGAAACTTATTTTCATGTAGACAGACAATATGTCGTTACAGTAGTTTCTAGTTCATTGCAAGTGTTGATGGGTTCTGGGTTGTTCTTGAAAATTCCTAAATATTTCCGTTGACCTTAGGATGACTATGGGTCAAAAATCGCAAGCACATCAAAACTGGTTTTGGAATAGATAAGGTAGGCTAAAATAAGGCTTTTTGATGCCCCCGACATCAGCACTTGCACCTATGAAGAGAAAATTCTAGATAGATTTTTCATGGACAGGATGAATTCAAAAGTAGCTCTGCACTAGTTGCATCACAGGAACTTAACATTTTTACAACATAGGGATATTGGCCCTTAAAGCTAAATTTTGTGAACTTATTTCTACACATTTCATGAGATGCCTACATCTAGTATGCAACAGAAGAAACTGCCTAGTCATAGTTGAATTTTCTGGAGCAGGAAAATTAAATCCAAACAGATCTCATCACTTTGTAGTGTGATATTTGGTGCAAGTAAGGTGAAAAACGTTCAGTTTACTGCCAGGAGTTTTGGATGGATCCAACAGAGGCACGACTTGCTATCAAACAGGCCATTTGTTTGACAGTTTTCTACTTCTTTCAATACAAGGCAAAAATAATAATCTGAAAACTTTATACAGCTCATAAACATCCACCCAGAAGCTCTAAAAAAAAAGAAGTATACCATCATGAGCTGAATGCAAAAGCAGTGATATGACTCCACACAATTCAGGAAACGCTTAGCCAGTGAATGTTTTTTAAACTGAGCTGTTTGCACCATTTTTAATGCAAAGTAAACCCCTGCAGGTTGAATCAGAGTTATTGTAATGCCTCCGCCTTGATTTTAACAAATGCAGAAACCATTAAACATATACACCAAGGCTGTCTTCAGCATAAAAAGAACCTACGCTCATCAACACTTCAACTGTTGATCTTTTAAATAAAAAAAGTGCCTACAACTAATATTGATATCCCTTTTATCTTCACATTACACAGTATACCTATAATCCTTAATATATATTTAATGTGGTTTATGTAACAACCTTAAAGTAGGTCATAGCTGTGAAATGGAAGAATTAGTTTTTAAATAAAATTGCATAACCAAAAAATGTCACTTGTATCCCCTTTAATCTGATACCCGTAAATAAATTCCAGCACAAACAGACATCCCCTAATTAGTAAATTGCAGCAGGATTATGTCAGTATAAATGAGTCAACTCCCTCCAGTCATTTACATTTTCACATTCCTAGAGATACTGGGTGAGGAGGAGGAGTTGCAACCATTTTCCGTTCTGATTTAATAATTAGTCCCAGACCAATTGATAGCTACAGTTCTTTTGAACATCTAACCCTTAATTTTCCTCATCCAAGTTGCAAAACATTAAAACCATTTTCGTCCACCAGGCCCTTACTCTCAATTCTTGGATCAGATCTCACATTTTTTATCTGATTTAGTGTGAAATACTGATAGGGTCATTATAGTGGGGGACTTTAATATTCATGTGGATACTGAAAGTGATAGCCTAAATGCAGCCTTTAGTGCTATTTTAGACTCAATTGGCTTTACTCAAAAAGTACAGGGATCGACCCACTCAGGTAAACACACTTTGGACCTTGTACTGACATACGGTATTGAGTGTGAGGAAATAAGAGTCCACCCACATTACCTGGTCCTGTCTGACCACTTCTTAATAACTTTTGAATTTACTTTAACTGACCATCTTAAATCTGAAAGAAAATTTCATTATAGTAGAGCTTTATCAGACAATGCTGTAACAATTTTTAAAGAATCTGTTCCATTCTTACTTTCCTCAGTGTCTCAGACTAACACAGTGGATGGCAGCAATTCTATCTCTAACCCTTCAGAAATTGATGATCTGGTTCACAGCGTTACGTCCTCATTGCGTTTGGCATTAGATAGTGTAGCCCCCTTAAAAAAGAAAGTGGCTAGCCATAGGAAGCTGACTCCTTGGTTCAACGCAGAGTTGCGTACTTTAAAGCAGAATACTAGGAAGTTGGAGAGAAAATGGCGCTCTACACATCTAGAGGATTCCTATTTAACCTGGAATAACAGTCTACTGCTGTATAAAAAGACCCTTCGACAAGCTAGAACAGCATATTTTTCATCATTAATAGAGGCGAATAAAAACAATCCTAGGTTTCTTTTTAGTACAGTTGCCAAACTTACACAGAGTCATAGCTCTGTTGAGCCAACTATTCCCCCGGCTCTTAGTAGTGATGATTTTATGGGATTCTTCATAAATAAAATTAATTCTATTAAAAATAAAATCATTGGCATCCTCCCAAACATGATTACTTCTTCCTCAGTAAATGAGGCAGTATCGGAAAGAACTGTAGAACCTCATTTGTGCTTAGGCTGTTTGATTCAGTCGAGCTTTCGGAATTATCAAAAATATTAGCCTCATCTAAACCTTCAACTTGTATGTTGGACCCATTTCCAACCAAATTATTTAAAGAAGTGTTCCATTTGGTTCCTGGCCCCATTTTGGATATGATGAATCTATCCTTAGTAAACGGATACGTACCACAGGAATTTAAAAAAGCTGTAATTAAACCTTTACTCAAGAAACCTTCCCTTGTTCAAGATGACTTGGTGAATTACAGACCCATATCTAACCTTCCTTTCTTATCCAAAGTCCTTGAGAAAATTGTTGCTAATCAAGTGTGTGAGCATCTAAACAGTAACGAGCTGTTTGAAGAGTTTCAGTCAGGTTTTAGAGCTCATCATAGCACTGAAACAGCACTGGTGAAGGTTACTAATGATATTCTCATGGCCTCAGATAATGGACTTGTGTCTGTTCTGGTTTTGTTAGATCTCAGTGCTGCTTTTGACACAGTCGATCACAATATTCTCTTAGAAAGGCTTGAACATGTTGCAGGGATCAAAGGAACAGCACTAGGCTGGTTTAAATCATATTTGTCTGATAGATTCCAGTTTGTTCATCTAAATGATAAATCTTCTTCATTCTCAAGGGTTACTTGTGGAGTTCCACAGGGTTCTGTGCTTGGACCAATTCTGTTCACCATATATATGCTCCCAATTGGTAGAATCATTAGACAGCATGGGACAAATTTCCACAGCTATGCAGATGATACACAACTATATTTATCCATAAATCCTGATGAACCCAGTCAGTTAGGTAGATTACAGGCATGTCTGGAAGACATAAAAACATGGATGACCCTAAACTTTTTGCTTTTAATTTCTGACAAAACAGAAGTTGCTGTCTTTGGACCAGAAGTTCTTAAACAGAAACTGATTAGTCAATCACTTTATCTGGATGGCATTAAATTGGCCCCCAGTAATAACGTAAAGAACCTCGGCGTTATTTTTGACCGAGACTTGACATTTAAATCCCATATTAAACAGGTTTCTAGGATTTCTTTCTTTCACCTCCGGAATATTGCTAAAATTAGAAACATCCTGTCCAGGAGTGATGCTGAGAAACTAGTCCATGCATTTGTTACCTCAAGGCTGGACTACTGTAATTCTTTACTATCAGGAAGTCAACAAAATGCCATTAAATGCCTTCAGTTGATCCAAAATGCAGCAGCAAGAGTTCTGATGAATATTAAAAAGAGAGATCACATTTCTCCTGTTTTAGCTGCCCTTCATTGGCTCCCTGTTAAATCCAGAATAGAATTTAAGATCCTTCTTCTTACGTACAAAGCCCTTAATAATCAAGCTCCATCAGAGATCTAATTGTTCCATATGTTCCTAACAGAGTACTTCGGTCTCGGACTGCAGGTTTACTTGCAGTTCCTGGGATTTCTAAAAGTAGAATGGCAGGCAGATCTTTTAGTTATCAGGCTCCTCTCCTGTGGAACCAGCTCCCAGTTTTAGTCCGTGAGGCAGACACTATTTACTTTTAAGGCCAGGCTTAAAACTTTCCTTTTTGATAAAGCTTATAGTTAGAGTGGCTAAGGTCATCCTGAGCTATCTCTGTAGTTATGCTGCTATAGGCTTAGACTGCTGGAGGACAGACTTACCAATTTTCTTCACTCTGCTACTTCCTTTTCTCCTACGACTCTCCAGTTGTATTACAGTACATTCTGTTATTTCGACTGTTAACTTTGTTTTCTCTCAGTGCTTTTCTCTCCATAGAAGCTACACCTGGTCTGGTATCCTGCTTGGCTGCAATGCCCTGTTGGACGGGGGGCATCGACTGGGATGATGCTCCCAGTAACTGAACATCCACTGTGTCCTGTTATCAACTTCTTACTTTCTGTAACATAGAAAGTTCTCTTATATCAGATCTTCTGTTCCTTCTGTGTTTCTGCTCTGTCTTCTCAAACCCCCAGACGGTCGTGGCAGATGGCCGCTCCTACTGAGCCTGGTTCTGTTGGAGGTTTCTTCCTGTTAAAGGGGAGTTTTTCCTCTCCACCGTCGCTACATGCTTTCTCAGTATGAGGGATTGCTGAAGGATTGCTGTGGTTGGAAAGTCTGCATCAACGGGGCCCAACCTCACGCCAATGACTGACGCAATCTGCTGGGATTCCTTAAACAGGAAACTTTTTAACTGATTGGAATGTTTGTATAAATGTATTGAAATGAGTTCTTGTTAAGTGCCTTGAGATGACATCTGTTGTGAATTGGCGCTATATAAATAAACTGAATTGAATTAAATAGAGTACATCTGTTGCTTAGATTTGGTGTAAATCCAGCTGATCTGTGAAGGTCTGAGATTTGAGATAGAACAAACATCATCATGAAGACCAAGAACTGATCAGAAATCAAATTGTTTCAGAGGAGATTAAAGAAAGATTAGGTTATCAAAACATCCCAAGCTTTTAACATTTCAGAGCATCCATTCATTAAACATCTGAAAATGGAAAGCGTATGGTAGAATTGAAGACCTACAGATGCATGGCCATCCAGGAAAATTGACAAGAAAAGCAGCCAAGGGGCCCATAGCAACTCTGGGGGAGCTGCAAAGATCTACAACTCCAGTCAGAAAATTCATTGAGGACAAAAATTAGAGGGTTGGGGGGAAATTAAACAGATTTAATGAGATGAGACCAAAATGAAGCTTTCTGCATGACATGCAGAAAGCTGTGTGGACAGCACATGTTGAGCAGACAGCACATTAACCCAAACACGGAGTCACACAGTGACAGTGTGGTGGCAGCTTCATGCAGTGGGGATACTTTTCTTCAGCAGGGACAAGAAAGCTGATCAGAATTGGTCTAAATACAGAGCAATCCTGGAAGAAAAAGAAAAGAAAATGATATAGGCTGCAGAAGACTAGAGACTGAGGTTCTCCTTCCAGCAGAACAACAGTCAGAAGATAGCTGCAACAGGATAGATCAAAGCTTATTCATTAGTTAGATTGGCCCAGTCAAAGTTCAGGCCTAAATCCAGTTAGGAGTCTGCAGCAAGACTTGAAAAATGTCTGTTCACAGATGCTCTCCATCAAGTCTTAGTTTGACCTATTTTGCAATAAAGACGACGCAAACAACTTAAGTCTCAGACTGTTAAGAGAAATACCCCCAAAAGACCTGCAGCTGTAGTCTTTCTACAAAGTAATGACACAGGAGAGCTGAATGCAAGCAAAAGCATAATATATTATGAAATACTTGTCATTGTGCTGTATAACAAAACCTTTGGCATCCAGTAGGGGCTTAGTCTTATCCAAAATATCACAACAAATACCATGTTCAACAATAAAAAGAAAAAGCAGAGCACAGATTAATTTACACAGACTTTAATCTTTTTATTTACAGATGAGTCATTGACATTTATTTGTTGATGCAATTAAGATGAGGTCATATTCTTCTAAACTTGTCACAGGTTGTGTTGAATATCAATTTTGCTTGCTTTTCTCTCAGATTAAAAACAAGGAATCAAATGCATCCATGTCCCTAAATAAAACTGTTTTAAAAAGAAAAGAAGGCCAGATGAAGAAAAGTTATTTCAAGCCATATGTGGCACAAGTGGAGGAGAGGAATCTCCTCCAGGAGCTGCCAGACCTTGACTGGAGGGGGGTGGTGTGTGTGTGGGGGGGGGACTTGGCATGAGGATGGCTACTGTGAGAACACCTGTAAGACGCTTAATGTGTTGTCAATAACGCAGAATAAGCCCACCTACATGGTGTACTACAGTGTGTGCTGAACTCCTCTGTCACAGCACAAAAATGTGATCAGTTCTTACTCTGATGGTCATCTTTCCTTCAAATTAAATATACCAACACTACAATACATTTCTAATAAGATGTTCTCAGTTATCAGCACTATGTTGATGCCAAAAACTGATTCCTTTTCTTAACAGTTGTCTGTTCTTTTAAAGCATGCCCAGACACTAAACCGAATAAGTCGAGAGCAACAATTTCTGACGAGCTCTTTTTTGAAAACAAGCCTAAAGTTTGCTGAATCAGGAGCAAAAACTAGAATGAAGCTGCCTTAAATGGCTTGACCCTCCCCTACAAAAGGTTAGCATGAATGAAAATAAATGCACTGCATAGGCAAGGATAAGCCGCTGACAGCCGCTTTTTGGACAGAGCCAGAAAACTGGGACGAAGAGTGACAGATGCGGGCGAGGTTTGATATCTACTTTGTTTCAAAGTGGGAGTTGGATGTAGATTTCTGATTGTATCACTAAGTGGAATGTTGGGTGGCCTTAAAGAAACCAGAGGTAAGAGCTGACAGAGCAGATGATTGGAGAGTGATACAGCAGAGGTGACAGAGGAGATGCCACACGGTGATGATAAAGAGGAGAAGAAGGGTAACGTGTCCAGGGTAGGATTGAGCAGGATTCGCCCTCAGACAGCAGGAGTTTGGAGAAGAGGATGTGTACGGTTGAAGACAGACGTGTGGATCAGGAGGAACACGACAGGTGTCAAAATTCAGTTACTGAGGAGGAGCTCTGTTGCCGACTCCACGTCCCAGGATTTTGATGACAATGCCACTATTACTGCATTCTGGAGACAAAAACAGAGCCAGGTTTTAATCTGCAGCAACATGCAACAATGTGATGCACATCAGGGTAGAGAGAAAGAAGTTTACTAAAGTATACTCACTTTTTCAAAGCCCATGGCACAGAGTTTGTCTATTTTGCGTGTGTACTCCGGACTGGAGACGGGAGCTCCTGCGTAGACGTGAGACCAGAGTCTTGCCGTCTGTTTAAACATCTCTGGATTCTGCTTATACTAAGTGGTGAACAAGAATACAAAGCAGAAGAGTTAACGTAAGTAGGGCTCAGCAGACAGCTTTTAGCAACTGAAAGATTTCTTATTTTCTTGGTTTAGATCATATCAAGTTGTTAAAAAAAAAAGCTTCATTTTGGTCATTTTAGGTCACCAGATCCATGAGGTTTATGGTTAAAGCCTAGTTTATACTTCTCCATCAGCAAGTTTGCATGGACACGTATTGACAGAGAGGTTTTCCTTTCATACTTTTCAGTTGTTGCGAAGCAATTCTCAGCCAGGACAGCAGGGGATGTAGACCTTTTCTGGTGGGTCTGCCTACCATTTCAGTGATGTCGACAGTGATGGTCGAAAAAAGATTATTTACTTAAGCTTGTAAATGCACATCCACTCAAAGAGCAATGGCCGACAGAGAGAAAGTTTTGATTGAGCTGGAAAGCTTTTTCCTAGAGGTGCAGCTCATAGAATACTCTAAAAACACATGTAAACAAACACAGCAGTCTGTTCTGTTGTTCTCTACATTTCCTGGTGTTCAAAATCGCCAAAAGACCATATTAAATAAACTGCCCTTGCATTGACTGCATTTACTACTGATTACATCGACTATAGAGCACCGTTCTGATGAAATGATCTAGGGCTGATGTTGGCCTGACCAATCACAGACGTGCGCTCTCTGTTACGTTCGGCGAATAGTTAAAAAAGTGGGCCCTACTCCATGCGTCCTTGCATACCTGTCAGAGAGCCCTTGTGTTGATGGATAATGGCGCTGCATGTCTCTGCACCTCTGCTGATGGAGAAGCATAAACTAGGCTTTAGTATGGTCAAGTTTTTGGTCGTATAAAAAGGAAGAAGGGGCCAGCTAATCATTTACACAGTGCAGCTGTAATGTCCTTTTGAGAAGAAATCTAATAAACACTCAAGTATTTACACAAAAGAAAATCCAACTTGCTCTAGTTCCAAAAGTTATTTGTTTTATACATGGATGAACTTTGATAGCAGGTCAAATCCCTGTTAATTTCTCAAATAGCACTTATAATAATAGGTAATCGTTTTTAACTGTGCACACTGGACAAAAGATAAAGTCTTCAATTCGAAAACAATGCAGGCATACAGCCAACAACTGTTCATTTGAAGTTTAAATCTGTCTGACTGACTGTCCTTCTGAATCACTGATTAATTAATGTCCTTTACAGAGAATAACAACAACACATGTCTAACAGTGTCAAAGTTGCATCAGACACCTATTTTCATTTTTGGTCAACTTAGAATATTAATTGTGCTGTGGATCCGTAACATTTTTATTTACTATTCCTGAAAAGAAATTTAAAATATTTTTAAAACGTGCAAAGTCCAAATAAATGAACACTGTAAATCATGAAGGTAGACCTTGGGCAGGCTCACATCACTTTGAACTACTTGAAACCCTTGGAGTGCATTGGTGAAATTTTTTTTATCGATTTATCCAAAAATGAAATCTTCATAAACAGAAAATTCGATGAATCGATTTATCGCCCAGCCCTACCATCATGTATCGCTGGAAATGGCAAAAATACACATGCATTTAAAGCCCATCTCTTACTTGTGATCAATTTTTAAAATGTTTTTTAATCAAAGTTTGTTATTTTGACTGATTTTAAAAAGCAAGCTATCATAATAAAGGCTAATAATTTGACAATATTTAAATCCAATGGTATGCAGGGTTTTTCCTACGTAGGGATCTCAGTGGTGGTCGCAATTTATTGCCGCCACCTGCTCATGATGGGGATATAAATAAATAAATAAATAAATACTTTCAGCGCTGTCTGTCTATGCGCTCAATGCTCAGGATCTAATTGTTACTCCAGACAAACACAGCAACAGTGGTGGTGCCGTTTCAAAATCAGAGCAGGACCTCGCATTAAGTTACCCAACAGAGAAATTCTCCAATTTCACTGAACAGTTTCAATGTAACAACAGGTAGGTCTCCTAATCACCCAAGCACAACCATAAGCTCTATTCTAATATTCACTGACAAAATACGTTGGGCCTACCAGTGTGAAGTAATAGCCTACGTTTTGCAGATATGGTGAAAATTACACACTTTTTTAGTAAGAGAGTGTGGGAGGGATGAGCCCAGACATGTGAAAGCTAGACATGAAATGCAATGTGTAGGCTAGTTGAGTTGTGATGTTTTCACTCTGAAACTATCTGTTTTGTTTGTCAGAACTGAGAGGGTCCGAGTGAAGTAGGCCAACAGGATGAGTCAAGTTGAGGAGATTTCAAACAATAAGGCTGATTCATAGGCTGCTACACATGTCAGGTGATGTGAAGTGAAACATGACTTCAAAATATAACTACTCGTATACAAAACAAAAGGCCCAGTTAAAATGCCCCACCTTCAATGAGGAACGGTCAGAGATTTTTCAGTGATGTGCTCCACTGATCAAATCTACTGACTCCAGTGCACGTCGAATCCCCGCTCTGCTCGTCTCGGTCGGTGTGTCCTTGGGCAAGACACTTGCCTGCTGGTGGTGGTCAGAGGGCCCGGTGGCGCCTGTGTCCGGCAGCTTGTCTCTGTCAGCGTGCCCCAGGGCAACTGTGACTACAGTGTAGTAGCTTGCCACCATCAGCGGGTGAATGTGTGCGTGAATGGCTGAATGTAGTGTAAAGCGCTTTGTGGTCCTCTGACTGAAAAAGCGCTATACAAATGCAGGCAAGGCCATTTTACCATTCCACTCAAGCCTAAGCGGCGCCCTCTGATGCTTTGGGAAAATGCAGACTCCAATTTCAATATCCTAATCTCCCAATGGAAGTTGTCACACGTCGACACGTGAATCCACAAGCCTTTATAATTGAATAAGTGCAACTTGCACGATGGCTCAATTGCAGACAACTCGGGGCTAGCCTATGCAGGAAAATCAAAAGTCTATAAAGCTCTGCTGCTGCCTAGTGGGGCATCACATCAGGTAAAAATGGAAGTAGCCATACCTATGACAGAGCGATGTTCCACACGGTACGGATAAGTCATTGTAAGTCATAAAAGTCAAGGGCATTATAATCTAATTGACATGGTCACTCACCGGTCACTCATTTCACCATCCAATCTTTGAAAAACCATGCAGATCACAATTAAACACTTGCAGTGCGCCACCTTGCATCTTTGACACGCGATAGGTTGGTTAATAGATCTTGTCTAGTGCGTTGGAACAGTGCCCTCAGCCGCAACATTGCTTCTAATTCGTGTAAAACAAATAAGCCTATTTATTCCACATCGCATTGCTTTCCGTGTGTATTTATTGGTCTTCTGTAATTTGGTAGCCTAAGACTTGAACATGGTTGAAATAAACAGCAGACCAGCACTTAATTATTTATTAACTTTTGCAACGTAATTGTAAGAGAGTAAAGTGATATTTAAACATGAAGTATTAGTCAACCTGTGCAACTTTGCTAACCTAATCAAGCAAATAAATAAAGCTGCACAAGAATAACTAATACTATACTGATATTAATTACCCTTTTAATAAAGTTACAAAAGGTTCATTAATAAGTTAGAAAGGTATGGGCTACTAACAGAAATTCATTTGGGCCGACTGAAAAAACCAAAACAAAATAAAAAAAACAATCACGCGTTCTCTCAAGTCCACCAGTGGATACCACCACTGACCTTTTTTTGACCTAAGAAAAACCCTGGGTATTTAAGACATATTTGCTTGAACGCCCATGTATCCAAAGTATCCAAAAGAAAGTTAATATTGTTGCCTTTGTCAGAGTTCAATGAAAACATTGAAAACACCAAGTACAGCTCATACAATTGACCTACAAAGTAAACTATTTTAAATGAACCTCATAAGTCAGATTATGTGTTTTACACACCTTACTTGAGTCAGTTAATTTAATGCTTTGCATACATGAACTGATTAACAAATAGAACAGCTGGAAAAGAAATAAGTTCAAGGAACTATCTTAAATCCTAAAATAAAAAACTTCCAGGTTATTCTGCAAATATCAGATAAAACATGCTTTTTGTGGGTAGTTACACACCTACTTCTTTTACTTGTACAATCCTGTACAAGTAAAATGAGAAAACAGTTCCTCTTCTGAGTTTAGGACTAACATTAAAATATTTAAATAAGTTAAACTGTGCTGCTGGAACATTGAGAGAACCTGAAACAAACCTAAACAATACAGAAATGTATGTGAAGCAGTGAGAACTGAACAACATTTAAGAACTTTAGGTTTTAATAGTTTATGCTGAAAGGAGTCACAGAAACAAATGACTAAACTTTGTTTGATTGGAAAAGGTTAGCAGTATAAATACGAACTAGAGGTAGTTCAAGTTTTAATATAGTAATAATAATTTTAGGCAACTAAATACATATACACAAAACTGAAAAACAAATACACACAGACACACACCTGATTGGCTACCACAGCATCCTGTGGATCATCTGGCTCTGCTGCTGCCAGTAAGGCTTGTAATGATAAGAGGACCGTCCTCAGTGTCATGGCTGCTGCCCTGAAACAACATATCACAGTGAGCAACAAAGTCAACAAGCTCAGAAATAACAAACTAAACGGATGCTGACACAGAAAAGCACGGAATGATACAATTAACCAATAACTATTCGTTCTGGTTACGGTGGTGAATCCAAATCTATACAAGATGCAGCGGAAACTATCAGACTTTTGAATCAGGTCCATTATTACAGAATGGGTAGCATAATATGTGGCTGAAAACAGACAATGATTCAGGTATTATCAACAGTGGCACAAGAAATAAAATAAAATAAAAATCACATTAGACAGACTGTGGAGAATAAAGCCTGCAATAATTTTCAGAGTTAGGCAGAGCAAATATATTAATGACTAAAGACACAGAAGAAAAATGAAAAAAACCACAAAAAAAACAGGGGGGTTATCCTGTTAGGTTGTTATGTGCGACTTTCACCATCAGCACTATACAGGTCTGCACGCTGTGGATCAGCTAGCTCTGTTCACTATGGGGAGTATTTTGTTGGCACGGGTTGAGTCCATCTGTTCCCTTACGGTTTCGTTTTACTCCACCAGTGTTACAAAGTGAGCTGCAATGTATGATATGAGCCTGAGCAACAACACATAACTCTCCACGAGAGAAAGCAGTGGAAGACAAAGACGAGGAGACAGTCAATATGTTTGTTCACACAGTGATCTGTATGTATTTATTATTTTGCTGTAAATTACACGGTACATCTGCCTCATATCCTTCTCTATCAAAATGATGAACAGCTTCAGATGTTTTCCGGAATTTTTTTTGTCTAAGAGTGTTTTCTTTACTCATCTTTTTCACTTTTTTACATTTAGAACAAAATAATGGGTTAAAGATGTAAAATAGCCAATTATATTTTTTAGCCTCAAGTTAATACTCCATATTACATAGTTGGGAAAAATATGAAGAAAGATGAAAATCTTGGCACTGATTTACTCACCACTGATCTTTAAGAATGTCCAGACATATTGCACCTGTGACTGAGCTGATATTGGGATGCCAGATCTTTGTGATAAACCGCACCTGAGGTATTGATAGGAGCAAGGAGCCATGTGAAGATTAGCTGAATGACAGAAATTTCTTTATGAGATTGTTAGTTGCAAGAAAATAAACAAATCTTACCTTGGGTGGATTGAATGGATAGGTCTCAGGAATTTTAATTTCTAGTTGATATCTACCTCCTGTCAAAAATGGAACCAGTAACACAATAAATCAAAGTGATAGAAATATTTAGGCAATTTAAAGAAAGATGCAAAACATTCCAATTGAGTTAGTGAAGAACAGAGCTGCAAAACCATACTGAATGGGCCAGAAAGAAGCACAGAACATGTAGCTTCAAAATAAAAGCCCATATAAAATGGTTAGCTTACACAAAGGCAAAATATTAATTAACTAGTAATGAAGTTTCAGGTACATTAAAATTTGTGCTGTGCTGAAACAAACAAAAACAAAACATAAAGGGTTCAGACATCCAAAAAAAAACTCGAGTTAATAGTTTTACATTGTTTGCCCTTTTTACAGATAGAATAAGTGGGAAAAGTCCAGACAGATATTTTAAGGCTTACAGTGGCATGCAAAAGTATTCGGCCCCCTTGAACTTTTCCACATTTTGTCACATTACAGCCACAAGCATGACTCAATTTTATTGGAATTCCACGTGAAAGACCAATACAAAGTGGTGTACACGTGAGAAGTGGAACGAAAATCATACATGATTCCAAACATTTTTTACAAATAAATAACTGAAAAGTGGGGTGTGCATAATTATTCAGCCCCCTTTGGTCTGAGTGCAGTCAGTTGCCCATAGACATTGCCTGATGAGTGCTAATGACTAAATAGATTGCACCTGTGTGTAAACTAATGTCAGTACAAATACAGCTGCCCTGTGACGGCCTCAGAGGTTGTCTAAGAGAATGTTGGGAGCAACAACACCATGAAGTCCAAAGAACACACCAGACAGGTCAGGGATAAAGTTATTGAGACATTTAAAGCAGGCTTTGGCTACAAAAAGATTTCCCAAGCCTTGAACATCCCACGGAGCACTGTTCAAGCGATCATTCAGAAATGGAAGGAGTATGGCACAACTTTAAACCTACCAAGACAAGGCCGTCCACCTAAACTCACAGGCCGAACAAGGAGAGAGCTGATCAGAAATGCAGCCAAGGGGCCCATGGTGACTCTGGATGAGCTGCAGAGATCTACAGCTCAGGTGGGGGAATCTGTCTATAGGACAACTATTAGTGGTGCACTGCACAAAGTTGGCCTTTATGGAAGAGTGGCAAGAAGAAAGCCATTGTTAAAAGAAAACCATTAGAAGTCCCGTTTGCAGTTTGCCACAAGCCATGTGGGGGACACAGCAAACATGTGGAAGAAGGTGCTCTGGTCAGATGAGACCAAAATGGAACTTTTTGGCCAAAATGCAAAACGCTATGTGTGGCAGAAAACTAACACTGCACATTACTCTAAACACACCATCCCCACTGTCAAATATGGTGGTGGCAGCATCATGCTCTGGGGGTGCTTCTCTTCAGCAGGGACAGGGAAGCCGGTCAGAGTTGATGGGAAGATGGATGGAGCCAAATACAGGGCAATCTTGGAAGAAAACCTCTTGGAGTCTGCAAAAGACTTGAGACCGGGGCGGAGGTTCACCTTCCAGCAGGACAACGACCCTAAACATAAAGCCAGGGCAACAATGGAATGGTTTAAAACAAAACATATCCATGTGTTAGAATGGCCCAGTCAAAGTCCAGATCTAAATCCAATCGAGAATCTGTGGCAAGATCTGAAAACTGCTGTTCACAAACGCTGTCCATCTAATCTGACTGAGCTGGACCTGTTTTGCAAAGAAGAACGGGCAAGAATTTCAGTCTTTAGATGTGTAAAGCTGGTAGAGACAAACCCTAAAAGACTGGCAGCTGGAATTGCAGCAAAAGGTAGTTCTACAAAGTTTTGATTTAGGGGGCTGAATAATTACGCACACCCCACTTTTCAGTTATTTAATTGTAAAAAATGTTTGACTCATGTATGATTTTCGTTCCATTTCTCACGTGTACACCACTTTGTATTGGTCTTTCACGTGGAATTCCAATAAAATTGACTCATGTTTGCGGCTGTAATGTGACAAAATGTGGAAAAGTTCATGGGGGCCGAATACTTTTGCAAGCCACTGTAGGTCTGAAATAGTTATTAGTTTCCTTGGGTGAACTGCAACCCCATCCAGTGTTGAGTCATTGAATTACAGGCATATAATTAAGGTAACGGCTAAATAAAATAACTTTTTAATAGCACGGACCAATATCAATACCAAATTGGAACAGATTGGGTCATGATAATCGACTTAAATTTTGAGAATCTGAAACGATTCTTGAAATTTGAACTGATACCCAGCTCTAATTAAAAGGGTTAGTTACACTCCTTCCAGTTTATCAAGGTTGTAAAAGTGGGAGCTTTGCATGCTTGGTAGAAATGCTAATATCACAACAAGCCAATGCAGTACTAGTAGTAGTTTAATATCGCATTGATACCGTTTGCAATAAATCCACATTTTATTTAATCTTCTTTTCCGTCATCACAGAATAGCATAGCATGGAATAAAACAGAAACTGCTCACAATGGAGAAAGCTAGGTGTCATAGCAGCAAGTTAAGGTGGGAGCATGCATATTCACACAAATGGTAAAAAAAAAAAAAAAAAAAAACAGGACTAAGATACTGTCCTGTAAGGAAAAATTAACAACAGACAAAAAAATAACACTCTCCAATTACTAAAAGGAATTGCATATTCAGATTAAAAGTAATTTGCAGCTGAGTGGGTTAGAAAAGAAAAATGTACAAGATGTTAATGGGTATACATGTACATAAAAACCAACAAACAGACATGTCCTCAACACTGTGATTTCATCAGTCAGAAAAACCTACATTGGGTTTTGTCATTAAGGACCATGAAAGTCCATCCAATTGCACAAAAATATAATTGGCATATAGAGCACTACTGCATGCCAAATGTAAGATGCTTGCCAAATATGCATCAAACAGTCTGTTGCAATGCAATTTTGCGACCTCAGATTTCACAAAAATGCTTGCATTTCAATAAATTCTGCAGCTTTAGTTAAGAACAGAACTGCACATGTACATTTTCCTAATGCATACATTAAGAAAACATGACATTGCATTATGGTTATTTAATATTCCCATAAGAGTATGACTGCAAATAAACAAAGTGTTGCATAAACAACAGTGAAGGTCTATTTAATTTCCCCAATATATTATTGGCAAGCAGTTTTAATGCATGGCCACTGAAATGCTGTAGCCCTTCAAACATGTCATCCAAGCCGTTGTTTGACATTGTAAAGATAGTGATTCAATTTATGACTTTACAATTAGTTTGTGCAAGTTAACTTTTTTCTATTTACTATTATTTTGGCATATTCCGCTATGCCCGTCTTCTCCCATTTTGAAATCTCTCTCAACTGATGCATGTTTACAAATGTGTCAAGTTAAAAGGGAAGGTTATCAAACGATGCAGCACTTTGACAGGAATGAATTCACTCATGGTCACACAGATGTGATCAAAAACACATGGTGTGCAAGACGGGAAACTCCTTAGTAAAGATTGTTAAATACCTTATCTTATTAGTTACTTTTTTGGATAATAGCATTCATTTGAATAGATACTGTGTCACTAATGGAACAAGAAAATAGAACATTTTGAGTTTTAAGGCGATTCACTGTTCAAGGTAAATAAATGCATTCATTTCCCAAATTTTATGGAAAATCATTTTAAATAACCCTGATTTTAATTTCTGACTGGAATCTGATTTTTCTTTTTGTACAGTGTTAATTAACAAGCATTTCAAAACAGCTAGGGGTTAAACCCTTGCTGTCTGGTATATGCTGCAACTATCAGCATGTCTCCGCCTGTCATTTTGCACCATTAGCTTGATTGATGATTAGACTACTGGCTGCGTCCTCCTCCAAAAACGTTTTCTTTTCTTTTTTTACTTTTGTGGGATGTAGTACGAGAATTTCCTATGATAATGTAAATATATTCTTTAGAATATTCATTGTATACTGTCCTTGTCATTCCTGCTAAAACATTTTTTCCATTTGTTGATTACATTTGTTTAGTTAATAAATTAGGCTGCTAATATTTTCAAGAACCTATACACTTAAATTCAGATGACATGTCAGCACATGCTTAGTCAAGGTAAACATTCTAATAAAAGTTTGCATTTACAGTTCATCTTTTTGAAAGGGAATGGGAGATGAATGTGTTTGTTAAAGAGACATTCTAGTCACATTTAATGGTCAAATTATTTTCTACTGTAACTAATGTGATATTTGAGCTGAATAAAAAGACTGTCACAAAAACAGTTAATTGGCATTTATTTTAACCACTAATAAGGCTTAACATAAAAAAAAATGGGCAAAACCTAAATAAAACACAAAGTTCAGCATTAGTTAAGAACCAGCTTTTTTAAATACCCATTTGGTGAAGCATCACTGTCAAAATAAAAATGTGCAACCATAGTTTTTATGGTTATTATTCCCCATATAGTAGGCAGTGTCTCCCTTAAAATTCCCTCACCTTCATATGGCGTGTCTGGGGGCCCTGCTATCTCTCCTTTGAGTTCTGTGAAGTTCTCATCCACCAGGTCTACCTTTATTTGGTTTTTGCTTGTCTGTAAGTAAGAAGAACAACAATTTTATGCTGCGAAGGCTGTTATAACCATCCACGATGACATAACAATAGACCATTAATTGCCAACTCATGCAACATCAGGATTATGAAAGGTTGACCTCAACTTGTTGCATACTTACAGCTCTATGTGTCACAGCGATTTCAAAGTGACTCCAAATGTTGTATTTTGGGGTAAAGATGACACGTGGGTTAAGTACGCTTTAATTACTACAACTCCCAAACAACATTGGCTTGGGTTGCCCCAGCTAGCTTAGCGACTACAGAAGGTACCCTGCTTAAGAATATTCTCAAGGCACTTTATAAGCTAAAATATGTTGGGACATTTTAAATCAATTGTTATTCTGGCCGCTTACCAACAGAGTGGTACATTATGGTTAGCCGACGTTTGTGCCCACTTATTATCACAGCCGATACAGTTAGCTACAGCTAGCCACTTTAGTGAGCCAGCGTCACTCTCATTCAGCCACAGAAAGTGTAATAAATACAGCTCCGACTTGCAGTGGCAAACACGACAACCAACCTCTTCGCTCTTCAGGACCTCCTTGAACTCCCGTTTTATCCTCTGAACAGCAATATTGGCCATGGTTCGTGTTCCCGTCCGGGTAGTTAGTTGGGGCCTCGTCACCAGTCCGACCAGTCAGCTAGCACTAGCTCCTTTTAACCGACAACAGCTCCTGAGTTTTTTTTTTTAAATACACGGACTCAGAAATAACAGCTGGAGCGTTGTTCGCCTCCTGTCTCGTCCGTCCCCGATGTTGGTGGGAAGTTTAATTTGGGTGAAGTAGCTTAATGTGTATCTGTCATCTCAAATGTGCAGCAACACAATGGTTGGTGGAACAGAAAACATTTTAATACCAAAAACTGCATGCAGTCTAGAGGAGACAGGGTCATGTGATCCAAACCGTCAACGCCGCCTCCCATTGGTCGATCAACTCACAATGAAAACCTATTATCATGCTGCGTTCCATTTAACTCAGAACTCGGACCTGGGTATGATGTCACGCCCGAGTAAACAGCGTTCCGCTTAACTAGTAGGTCAGGATTCCAATATGGTGACGCTTAGGTAGCCATCGTTGTCAGTACCCCTTAAAAACATATTTTTTTAGCTGTAGCTTCAATATGCAAGCACCACTTTTATTTTGTAGAGTTAAGAGTCACATGCTCTACATGTAACATTAATTTTAGACGCACTCTTACATGCCTGTCTTGTAAAAAAAAAATGAAAAAAAAATCTCTGACACTGAGTGGAAAGTACGACTTTGGTGGTCATTCCAGTAGATTTTTTCCACTCGGAAGTCGGAATTTCCTAGTTCCCACTAAAATTGGAACCCACCATTATGCCCGAGCAGCAAAGCCATGCGAAGGCCCATTGAAAACGCTATGTTTCTTATTATTATGCTGTCAAATGAATTGGCTTTTTGGAAAACGAAAAACTCAAGATTTTTTTGCAGACACGTCAGATATACATGAAATTGACTTATTTTAAGGCTTTCACACAAGTTTCAAGAGAATTGGCTCCTGGAAAATCTCAAAACACCCTCCCCATATAGCTTTGTTTATCGTGGAGTTATGGAATTTGGAAGACTTATAGAATTTCCCAAGATCTACAGAAAAGTTGTAAAATGTCATAGTCAAAACGAACGGGAAGTTGGCCATCTTGGATTGAACTCACGATTTTGATTCAGTTTTTGCCGTTTACAACCTATGCATTTCATCAAACGCCTAGAGATTTTGACAGAATGGTTTCAAACTTTTGTCAGGATGGCCTTTATGGTGCGCTCTATTTACCTTGGAACTCGAAAGTTGGAACTGGGAATGACGTCACACCCGAGTTGTGAGCATTCTAGTTAACAAAGAATTCGGGTTTTCAACATGGCGACGCCCAAGAAAGCTGTTGTTTTGTTTGCTTTGTGTGAAAACAGAAGACAGCTGAACAAATATCAACCTCATCTGCAAAGCATTTTTGATTAGGAAAAAAGACGCAGAAGGTATCTGTTAGGGATGTAAGATACACCGATATATTGCAATATTTTATTTTCCGATATTGTATTGATATTCAAAACAAAAATGTATTTTTTTTAAGGATTTGAATGGAACCATTAATGATTACAGTAATTTTTGTAGCCAAATTTAAAGCATGACTGGTAGTTTGTGGCTGTTCCAGTGGATCAACTAAATCTACTAATAAAACTGGATGTTTTAAAGTATGAAACAGGTTGGAGCGTTTAGAAGGCTGTGACAGTTTTCCTACTGTTAAATTGAGTTTTAAAAATCACAATATATCGTCCTACGCATAGTATTGCGATATATCGTATCGTCTCCCCTGTATTGCGATACATATCGTATCACCAGATTTTTGCCAATACACATCCCTAGTATCTGTTGTTTTTACTGTAAATTAAGCATGTTTACAACTCAACTTACTGTTGTTGATGATCTGAGCGGCCATTTTGAAACCATATGTCGGACCAAAAACAATCTCAGATTTTCAGAGTGGGAAGTCCCACTTCGGGGGGGGGGGGGTACGTTCCAGTTGATTTTTCCCACTCGGAAGTCAGAGTTTCCAAGTTCCGATAACAAATAGAACGCACCATTAGGCATGGGGGATCTAAAGTTACCAAAACAACTGACTTCATGCATGTTGAAGGGCTGGGACTAGGCCTCAAACTTTTACTGAACACCAAAGACATAAAAGTTATTATCTATTCTATGCTTATTACTTGCTGTGGTGGATCGTCATCTGTTCCCTGACAACACCCGATGGTCAAATGCTGACATCACTTAAGCCTCGCTGTCTGAGAACATGAAGTGTAATGTTTTGCTTTGAAAGGTCTATATTTTAAACCCTTGATCAACACCAAACTGTGCATAATGACTATAAACAAGTTGGGGTAACCTGTTGTCCAGTGCTGAGAGTTTTCGAAAGAGGGTGGGGCTGTGGCTTCGTGGCAAAGTCCGGCGTCATGCCGTGGCCATACATTTGGCTCTAATTTCCACAAAAGTTATTTGATCTGCACCATATTAGATAGGATGGTTATTAGTCCAACCCCTAAGATATATTTATGCAAATTTACGATGGGCGTTGCCTAATCCCAAGACAGCGTCCCCTAGAAACATTAAAACAACCAGCCTCAAACCATACTTTATCCAGGGATTATTGGAGCAGGCTTAGGCAGCTCACCTCACCAACTACAAGCCGAGTGCCCACCACACTGCTGAAAACCTGCAACTGGCCAACGGCCTCAACAACTTCTATTGTCGCTTTGATGGACCATCTGCCAGCCCTGAGACCTCTCCAGACATTTCCACCTTTCCTGATGTCATCACTCACTCCACTTCATCAAAGCTTCCCATGGACTCCCCCTCCTCCCCCAATCCCCTCTCTATCCAGGAGCAGGATGTACACAACCTCTTCAGCAAGTTGAAGCCACGCAAGGCTCCTGGACCGTATGGCGTCTCCCCCTCATCCCTGAGACACTGCGTGGATGAGCTTACTCCGGTCTTCACTGACATCTTTAGCACCTTCCTGAAGTTGGGGCAGGTGCCAAACTGCTTCAAATCCTCCCATCATCCCCATCCCCAAGAAGCCACGGATCACCGGACTTGATGACTACAGGCCTGTGGAACTGACGTCTGTAGTCATGAAGTCATTTGAGCGTCTGGTTCTCTCCCACCTCAAGACCCTCATCGCACCCCTCCTAGACCCACTGCAATTCGCCTACAGAGCCAACAGGTCTGTTGAGGAAGCCTTCAACCTGGCCCTTCATTCCATCCTGCAGCGTCTGGACTCCCCGGGAACCTATGCCAGGATCCTGTTTGTGGATTTCAGCTCTACGTTCAAGACCATTCTGCCAGCTCTGCACTAAGACAAGCTCTCTCAGCTCAACGTGCCTGACTCCATCTGCAGGTGGATCACCGACTTCCTGGCGGATCGGAGGCAGTACGTGCAGCTGGGGAAGTACGTGTCGGACATTCGGACCATCAGCACCGGCTCCCTTCAGGGCTGTGTACTTTCACCTCTGCTGCACCTCCAGCCATCAGTCTGTGAAACTGATCACGTTTGCAGATGACACCACCCTAATTGGGCTCATCTCAGATGGAGATGAGTCTGCTCACAGAAGGGAGTTGGATCGGGTGGTGTCCTTGTGCACCCACAACAACCCGCTGCTCTACACTCTGAAGACAGTTTTGATTGATTGTGGATTTCAGGAAAGTCTCAGCCTCACCATTCCCCCTTGCCCTCATGGACCTCCCCATCTCCATTGTGGACTCCTTCCGCTTCCTGGGTACTACCATCACCTAGGACCTGAAGTGGGAGCTGACCATAACCTCCCTCATTAAGAAGGCCCAGCAGAGGATGTTCTTCCTGCAGCAGCTGAGGAAGCTCAAACTGCCAACAGATTTAATGGTGCAGTTTTACACAGGCACCATAAAGTCCATCATCACCTCTTCCATCACCGTATGGTACACGGGGGCCACCACCAGGGACAGAGACAGATTCCACCACATTGGCTGCAACCTCCGACCTTTACATCACCAGGATTTTGGGTCATGCGGGTCGGATTGCGGGTGACCCTTCTCACCCTGGACACAGCCTGTTTAACCCTCTCCCCTCAGGAAGGAGACTACGGTCTATCTGGACCAGAACTGCCCACCACAGGAACAGCTTCTTGCCCTCTGCCATCAGACTCTTAAATAATAATTAAATAGCCACACTGCTACTGTTAAAAAATACATATTGTTGATTTTTAACCAATTCGTTTATTTAAAAGTACATTAGGTTATTGTTTTTAATTAATTTATCTTTTACTTTATTATTATTATTATTATTATTATTATTATTATTGTATTTTTTAATTAATATAAAATATAAAATAAACCAATAATACAACTAATTACAAAAATAATTACATTTAATTATGTGTTTGAATAAAAACAAACAGTAGATGTCTTTTTATTATTGTTAATATTTATTTATTATTATTTAAAAGAAATTTGGTAAAATAACTAACAATAATCAATACAAAAAGACGAATTTTAATTTATGCTATCTTTTTTTACTTTTAGTTGCACATACTTTAAAGTTCATTTACACCATTCTGTTGAGAAATTTCAGGTATTTTGTGTTAATTAATTGCACTTTCATAAGAAGTTTTAGCAGCACTTTATATCCCAAGATCCGGTTAAAAACCAACAAAAATCAACAAACAAAACAGGATCATGTCTTTCATACATACTTAACATAGTCCTAGAAAATATTTTTCTATAAGAAAAAAAATTAATCAGTGTCTGACACTTCTTTAACGATGCAGATGTCTTGGATTTAATGTTGACCTTTTTTCTTCAAAACAGACTGTCAGACTTGTATTGTTTCGTCTCAGAATCATGTATTGACACCAGATGGCGCTGTTGCTCCATCCCAGGAGAATTAGCGTGACAAACGCCTGACCATTGACTGTATGACTGAATAAGGAGGACCAGGCTTGTTACTATAAAAACTACAGCTACACACAATTAAACATACACTTATATCAGAGTGATCCGAAAACATTATAATAAATTTACTGCTTTCATAAAGTTATTCTATGTTGTCTGTAGGCTACTGAAGATGCTAAATATACATTTTAGCCAGCTGTAAAGCTATAGTCACACACTTGAAATTAGACTAATATTTTTAGAAGTAATTTTTAGAACCTGGTCATAATACAAGCATAAACGTCTATGTACTTTATGTTGATGTGGTGCAGCCCACCAACAAAAAGCTTCTTCATGGTAAAACAGGTTGCTGGTAGCATCATGCTGTGGGGATGCTTTTCATCAGCAGAGACAGGGAAGTTGGCCAGACTTAATGGGAAGATGGATGGTAATGAATACAAGGCAATCCTGGAATAATTTCTGTTAGAGTCAACAAAAGACTTGAGACAGGGTGGATGTTCCACTTGCAGAAAGACTACAACCAAAAGTTACAACGAGATGACATTCATGTGTTACATTCGACCACACTTAAAACAAATCCCGTTGAGAATCGGTGGCAAGACTTGAAAATGAATGTTTACAGATGTTTTTGATCCAGTCTGACTGAGTTTTTAGGAGAAAGAAATGTCAAAAAATTCAGTTTACGGGTGTGCAAAGATACCCTAAAGACCTGCAATTGTAGTAGGATTTAAAGGTGCTTCCACAAACTATTTAACTAGTGGGTTGACTACAAATACAGGCCACACTTTAGAAGTAGGCCACACTAGATTGATTGTTTTAAAAAAAGTAAAAAAAAAAAAAAACCTTGTCTTTCTACTTCATAAAGGTTACTTTGCGTTGGTCTATCAGGTATAGTCAAAATACAATACATTGAAGTTGATGTCTGAAAAGGGACAAAATGTGGAAAAGTTAAAACAGAGGGTGTACTTTCTTTATATCATGATTCTGTCTGAAGCAATTTGTTTTGACGCGTTTGGTGATATATATTTCAGGTGAAGTAATTTGTCACTGCAGGAAAAGCAGACACTAATGAAAAATGAACGGACAAGTGGATTTTTTGGTTCTCTGCTGTTTTTCTGCAGCAGGTCACAGCATCAGTTAGTAGTACCTTACACGAGGACACAAGATATTTGCTGATGCTATATTTCTTCTTCTTCGATTCCCTCTTCTGTTCTTCCTTCCTCTGTCATGTCTTTGATTCCTCTTGTTGATGACAATGAAGATGATGAGTGCAGCTAGCATGGCAGATGTTATCAGAAGGCAGCCTCCAAAAACCAGCATCGGTTTGTTCTTGAACATCCACTCACACGTCAAACATTTCTCCTGCTGCACAGTAAATCTACATGGCTGTGTCGTGCTATTGTCAGAAGAACCACTGTGAGCAATAATTTCTCTGTACAATGTGACAGAGGCCTTGGCTTTAGATTGGTGCTGGATTGAGGTGAAAAGACCAAACTGGGGGGTATGTCGATCTTGGAGCTTCCACACGTAGAAACCCTGTATGTTGACTCCATCAAGATGGTAAGCTGGGAGTAAAAGAAAGAGAAAGTAAAAATTAGATTTTATTTTGATCTCTCAGGCTTTTCTTTCTCATCTAGCACAGCGAGAAACTACTTAAAACACAGAACTGTAAGGTCCACTATCAGCAAAATATGGAACAATAATAAGTGCTGCTGCTTCAGCGTTTGCCTCTCCTCTCCTTTCCTTTATGATTTTATTATTTTCATGCCATCTCATTAAGTCTGGCTTTTATGGTAGGAAGCAATAAGGTCATTAAACCAGTATTATCTATGGGGACAGATCTCTGTTTCAACATCCTCAACACAAGACTGCCCATGTGTTTCTTATACGCTATGATTCCACAAAGCATTTAATATAGCTTACCTTTGAGAGCTTCCTGCAGATAACTTCTGAGGTAATACTGCCTAAGGCTATCCTCAACTGAAGCTTGGTCATCAATCCCACTGGCTGTGACAATGATAGGCAAAGTTTTGCCATACCTCTGATTCACCCATTTCAGCAATTTCCGTAAGCCCCAGGGTACCAAAGACTGCCCCAAGCTGGAGGAAGGCCAGGTGGGGTCTGGGAGTGTCACACAGTCATGCTCGGGTGCTGATTGCTTTTGGAGGGTGTCCTGTATGTGAGGATTTGGAGAAACTAAACGTGTTGTAAAATGATTCAAGGCGATAAAACTCAATGCCCCCCTCAGCTCCTGTTTCTCAGTGTTGGTAAAATGAGGAAGAGGTGATTTGGGAAAGCCAAATACCCTCGCTCTTTCCTCCAGGTATACCCGCATTTCATAGGGGTACATCCCCTTCCCCTTTTTCTTCTCCTCTGTTCTCCCAAGAAGTGGATCTAAAAAGCGTCCAAGTTCAAACAAAAGAAATCTTTCTGTTGCCACCGTATGTGACTCTAGAAAAGGGTTAGCTGGTTTAGCCCAATCAGCATGTAGAGCGAGAGATACCAATCCTCTCGGTTCACCAACATACTCCCTCTCATGTAACCTCCAGGCTTTGGCATGGGCTAGAAGCAGGTTATGAGCTGCTTGATGCCTCTCTGTGACATTGGAATAAACATCCATGAGTCTGTTTGGCTCGTTGATGGTGATCCAGTATTGAACCCAGGTACCCAACTCCTGGTAGCAAAGTGCTGCATATTCTTGAAAAGCTTCTACTGTGGCATTATTCAGCCAACCCCCAGACGCATGCAGCAGCCCTGGCAAACCCAAGTTTGGAGCTCGGTGCGATGGGTGGTACAGGATGACCATAGCTTCCAGGTTTAGCTTCTTGAGCTCTGTCAGCACACAGCGGTAGTACCTTTAAGAAGTATAAAGGAAAACATTTTTTTTTATTTACATAGGGTGATGGAGTAAACAAAAGGAAGGCCTATTAATTGTTGGGAAATGCAGTTTCTTGCAAAGATACTCATACCTATTGAAGTGGTTCCCATTTAGACACATTGCAACCATACACTTCAGAGTAGTTATTGCAGTTTTATCTGATTTTAGCTTCTCAAGAGTTATCATTGGCCTCTTGGCTGGTTATCTAATCAATACCTGGCCTTTCAGTTGAGCAAGGCACACTTTGCAGTTGTGCCTTACTCTTTCCATTTTTAGTTGATTGAAAAGTTCAATTGGTATCACTGGATTGTATTTTGGAGCATCATACTAAAGGGTATTGATTACAAATGCAAGCCATGCAATACATTTTTGACTTTTAGTTGCTGAAATTTAAAAAGACATCATTTCATTTAGCAGATAAAATCACAATAAAATACTCAGACATTTGAAGTTGTAATGTGACAAAATGTGAATACTTAGTGTAATATTAATATTTTGTAAGACTTTTTATCTTTTATCAATAAAATGCATTCCATTAAAATTAAATAAATCAATGTTAGCAAAAACATTTGCCAGACTCAGAGGCTTGTGTGTTTGTTGATTTCTACCTCAGGGCTTCAGTGTTTACACTCGAGCGGCCTCCCTCGGGTAAAATCAGAGACCAGTTAAGAGCGAAGCGGTAATGAGATGCCCCAGTGGATGCAAGCAGTTGAAGATGGCTGCGAATAGCCAGATAATCTGTGCACTGGGCTGGTCTGGTGTTAAGCTTCATGCCTGGGATTGGACGCAGCGATCCATCTCCTGTCAGGTTCCAGCTGTATACGTGAGGATCAGAAAACTGTGGGGAGTAGGGGTTGAACCGGACCTACAAAACAACAGAGAAAAATGAAAGATTATTCAGATGTTTGTTTTTTTTTGCTTCCTTTAATTATAAATCATGTATAGTCCTACATTTTACCTGCAATGTAGAATCTGCAATCCCCCAGTGAAATTCGCATGGAAAATGGCCTTTAACATCGACTGAGGTTTCATCAGTAGGAAAACCATTGTCAGCGACAATTTGCTTGTAGTACTGGGCTGTGGTCTTGGGGATCCTGGTTCTATTTGGCTGATTAAAGTCGATGTAAAAAAGACCTCTTCTTACACTGTAGCCATAATTCCACTCAAATCCATCCACCAATGACCACGCTGAGTAGCCAAACACCTGCACACCATCAAATTTGATGGCTAAAACAAAATAAAGACTTATAATTTATTTTCTAAAAACTAAGTGGAGTATTTTACATTCTAGAGATTCCCTACCTACCCTGTAGGACTTGGTTGATGAAACTTTTCATCAGATAGATGGCAACTGTGTCTTCTCTTTCAACATTGGCATCAGAGAACCAGCCTCCCTCTGCCACCAGCACCCTCTGGTTCCCATACTCCAGTTTTATCCAGCCCAGGAGGCGTCGCAGGTCTGGGGTGATGCTCTGCCCATTGTGTAACAGGCTCTGGCCCAGACGGATGTTGTTTGGCCCAAACGACAGAGCAAAAAAGTCAGCTGTATTCTGCACCCAGAGCTTCTCTTCAGGGGTGAATGTGGGCATGAGAGCTTCGTGTCTCATTTTGAGAGAGACTGGATAGTCCCCATCACCAAAGATGGGCTGGGCAAACCATCCAAGAACGGCCTCCATGGATTGCTGACAGAGTGCAACATTGGCCACTGTGGACTGTCCTCTGTGAGGTTCAACCCAGTGGGAACCTAAAACAATGGATACTTTACCCTTCTGAGTTGGACGGAAGTGAGTGTCGTAGATCTGCCATGTTTTGGCGTGTGCCTAAAAGCAATAGTAACAAACGTGAAAAAATGTCATTAGAAGTAGGTATGGTAAGTCTGGAGGAGCTGCAAAGATCCACAGTTCATAAAGACAAATCTTGTCTTCATGGAAGAGCGGCTAAAGAAAACTGTTGTTGAAAGGAAGCCATTTGAATTCCAATGTACAACTTGTGGCAAAACTTGCAGGGAACATTGCAAACATGTGGATAAACATGTCAGATAAGATGCAAAGCTCTATCGGTGGCATAAAACCACAACTCCACATCTCCCTGAAGAAAGGATCCATGCTGCCACCATCCATGGTATAACATGATGGTGGCAGCATTATGATGTGGGGATGCGTTTCCTCTGCACTGAGAGAGAGGCTGGTCAGAGGAGTAATTTGTTTGTAGAAAAACAAAGGAAATCATGTATCATTTTCCTTCTACTTCCAAATTACAGTATGTGCCACTTTGTGTTGGTCTATCACACACAAAATTTGCAATGTCTCAAGGCTTAAAAATATTCAAGGACAATACTTTTGAAAGGCACTGCACACAAGAACGTGCATCAAATCATTTCATTCAAAGAAAGAAGCAGCTTTCTGGAAAAAAAAGTAATGTATCAAAGAATATTAAGATATCATGCCAACAGCGTAAATAAAAAATGAGGTACATATATAACAGCATGTTAATGAGCACAGGGAGCAGGCAGAAAATCACTATTTGCTTATGCAGTCTGCTTGGTGTTAGCTGGGAGCCGACCAGCTGTGCTTGACTGCATAAACGTAAGTGAGTATTAATGAGGCGTATCTCCGGGACTTCCTGACACACACACACAGATTCCCTCCACCACAAAAGTGCTGATGTGGTGGACTTTGACCCCAGTGTCTCTTTAAGTGTCCTGTTTACTTATCACAAAACCTGTCAATATGAATATAGCCAACCAATCATCAGAAAGATAATACCTCCAGTGAGCGGTGATGTTTTGTGGAATATTGTCTTAATTGTATGCAGTAGTTATGATGGATTAAATAGGCTTGTAAAACTCAGTATCAGACCACTGATCCTGTCTGTTTGCTACTCTGTCCTGTGACCTAACAGCCATTCAGGAGATATAAACATTCATTGACTATCATAAAATGATAAAGCTGCAGGAGTTCAAAGTTTGCACACAGACTGTGTGTGTGATCTTGTAAACTGTACAAGGATAGTTGTTGAGTAACCCTGCACGACTCACCCTGATCAGGTTGTGGGCTACAATAAGAGAGCTGGAGAGACCCCCATTTTCTCCAGGAGCGTGCACGCCTGTCCCGTACCCCTGCACGGCCACCAGGTACGGGTTGTGCATTGTGAGCCAGTATTTTACACGACTCCCAAACATGTGGAAACAAAACGCAGCATATTGCTTAAAATACTCCACTAATGTATTATTTTTCCAGCCTCCATATTGATCCTGGAACACCTGTGGCAGGTCCCAATGATAGAGGGTCACAATAGGCTCAATTTTCTTGTCCAAGAGCCTCTGTATGAGGCGGCTGTAGTGATCCACGGCAGCTCCATTGGGCTCCCAGGTGGAATCGCCATCGGGGAAAAGTCTGGGCCAGGAGAGGGAGAAAGAGTATGATCTTACACCGAGATATCCCAGTGCCTCCACATCTTCTTCCCAGCAGTTGTAGCTGTCACTTGCCACATCTGCAGTCTCTCTAGGAAAATGATTACTGACAGAGGAGTGGGTGAAATGGTCCCAGATGGAGATGCCTTTCCCATCCTGGTTCCAGGCTCCTTCAGTTTGGAAGGCTGATGTACCTGAGCCCCACAGGAACCCTGGAGGAAATGTGTCTTGAAGAAAAGACTGGTCTTTGATAATGGGGCTTGATTTAGGTTGCCCCCAGATACTCCTACCTTCCCCAGGAGAACAGACTGCCCGGTTCCAAAGAAACACCAAAAACAGAAGGGAAACCAAAAGGCATGTGGGACAGGAGGGATGGTTCAGCATGCTGAAGCAGTCCACTTAGTCTCGAAAATCCACTTTGAAGGGAATAAGCAGGTGTCAGTCAGCTGGTAGTTTTACCATAATAAACCCCCTTCTAGGTGGCAGTAGATCCATGGTAGGTGAAACAAAAGTAGAGAAACAGAGAGAGACACTGGAAGCCTCAAGGTGCTGTTGTGTGCATCCAACAACCTGGTTAGCCTTTCCTATCTGTCTCTCCCTCTGTGTACTTCTGCTCCCACTCAGCCCCTCCCTGCAACATAAAGTTTGCACATACAAAGGTTGACTCATATCCAACCCATCTGCTATTACTGTCCTTCCACAACAGATTCACTCTTACTTAAACAGAATAATAGAAAAGTTTGATCATATCAGCAAATACCAAAACAAAGAGTAATGCCTCATTACAGCTTGTGACTGTAGTAATGAGCTGTTCTTAGTAATTTTCTGCATGAAACATCCCTGTGTCAATAATTAGCTTGTACTCTGACCTTGAAGAAATACTCCACAAGAAAGTCCTCTCAATAAGCACTTAAATGTTTATGATGAGGTTTGAATTAATAGTTGCAAAATATCCAGGACACACAAACACGTTGAAGACATTTTTAGCTGATTTACAAGAGATGGTAGTTGTTTTCCCTTCTTTATTGTTTTTCTTATAAAAGGTGCAAAGGACATCTGCAGTGTTGTTGTCCCCCAGATCTGATCTAACTGTGCCAGGTGACAACAAACACACCACGTTAACTGACCTTATTAAATTTAGCTCTCCTTTCTGTATATGTGCCAGCCAGTCACCCAAGGCAAAAACGGCGCAGAGTGGCAGAGAAAATTGCTGGGATATGTGTCTTTGAAAAAAAGCCTCTCCGTCACAGTAAAGCACATCAAAAAATTATTTCAAGTTGTCCATCGGTAGAGCCTGTAGTGAAGTAAACAAAACAGTCACACTCTGCTTCAAGGCATTACGAGGATAAGTGAATTAGAAAAGAGACAAATGTCTATTTACTATCCCCACTGGCATCACTGGGTCACCATGGCGCTAAAGGATAGAAACTGTAGAAACTGAGCTGCTCTGTCATTTATGCAATTTATGTCGCAACACCTTTCTTGGAGCAGGAACAAAGGCTTTAATGTTATTAAAAATAATGAAGAAAAATATAAGTCATTATTTTAATAATGAATTAAAAAAGGAGTTGTAGATTTGAACGCACTAAGATGAACAGATTCCAGTCTTGTCAAGAGGCAGAAGTTTCCTTTGCTGGTTTGTTCTGTAAAAGAAATGGGAAGTGAAAACAGGATGTGAATGTGACAGAAAAAACATGGCTGGTAAGAGAGGAGCTTTCATTTCTATCCGTTTCCCATCAGCGTTTCTATTTAGGACAACTGTTTTACAAATAAGAAGCAGAAGCAGGTCCTGCAGCAGAGTTGATGCATGTCTGCCAAGGATTTTTAGTTTTTCTTTTTGTTTTTTTCCATCTCTTTAATCAAACTTGTTTTTTTCTCTTTCTGTATGAGTAAATTATGCTCATTTCCCATCTTGGAGAATTTAAACCTCTTTAACTAAGGTTTGGATTAAAAAGCCTTTGACCTCAGTTCAGGTTCAGGTTAGTGCACTCTTTTTTCTGTGTATTAAAATGCTTGCTGAAGTTGTATTTAAGTGCTTTTAATTTAAACTATTTTGAAATGTAGTCCTATTACAAAGAAGAGAAAGTTTAGGATTAGGAATTTTATTAATCTACTGTGATTTGCAGAAGTTTTTACACACTTTGAACTTTTTCAAGGTACAAACAAACTTCATTCTAGTGATGTTTTATGTGACAAAAAGAAATTCTAAAGAGTGTGTTGTGTATTTGTATTTGACCCTCAAAGTCAATATGTTAACCTTTTTCAAAAACCATTTAAAACTGAAAGTTTTTGGGTTATGTCTATATCATCTTTGCACGTTTAGAGGCATGAAATAGTTTGCCCATTCCATCCATTCATTATCTATACCCGTCCATCCTCTTTACAGTAGGTAATGTATATATGTATTAGAGCAGGGTAAGGTACCCCCACTTGACCTCCAAATGGCACAACAGCCTCAGCAGATAATATTAAAATAAAAAAGCTTGTGTACAAACAAAATGTCTCACTTCAACATAAAGGTAAAGTTACTCGCTGTGGTTAGAGTAGCCAGACACTTTACTCAACTAAGAGTAGCGATACTAGAAGTAAAAAGAACGGTCTAGTAAAACTACTCCAAGTGTACTTTTTTGTTTCTTCAAAAAGTTATTCAAGTAAATGTAACTAGTTACTACCAGCCTCTGGCAATCCAGTTAAGGTAGCTTAACATAGTTTGTATTCATGTTTATAAACACAAATATAGGCTATAGGTGACATAAACTCCATAAAGATATTGAAATTTGTGATTGTAACATTTACAAGTCACCACATATTCAGCGTGTAGTAAATCATGAACAGATATTGTTATAGCCATCGGTGCAGCAACCTTTGCAAAAGTGTAGGGGATGTGAGTTGCTGGATTGTGGCTTTCAAAACGTGTGTGTGTGGAAGGGGGGGAGGTTGTTTATGAGCTACCTTGACTGGGTCGATCTCTCAAAATCTACTGTGAATTGTTTTTCTTCCAACCTCGCCTTTTTTTTGTAATAACACAGTAGATTATTAAAATTGGAGCTCATGTATGTTCTATTTTGCTTTTTTTAATTAAATGTCTTAATTGAGAGCAAAGCAGAACCGAAGTGTCCACAGAGTTACCGAAAAACTCTGGTACGGATTCTTGAGTGCAGTATTTTTAAGGAATACTTTGACTGGATGAAAAAGATCTGTCTAAACTACTAAAAATATATGTTCTCTTTAGATCTGCCAGTCCAGCTGGATACTTTAGCAGGCATTACAAATGTTACCACTGACTGCAGCTGACACACTGAATCAGTAAATGTTCCCCGTAAAACGAAAATCAGCCAAAACCTCAATATCAGTGCATCTTATGCAATAATGCGATTGTAAAATTATGAAATATTTTTTATGGATATAGTATATGTGAAAGTAACGGGTATGTCTTAAATGTATATTTTTGATGGTTATGCTTCTTATTTTCTCTTTATTTCAGAGTTTTTGGTTGCAAGGGCTCTGGCTGCTCTATTACCATAATGTAGAAAACTTGTATTGGCAAAGCTCATCTTTAAGACAGCGCAAATGTCAGCTGGTCGGCAGGAGTTGAGAGCCTGCAAGGACATGCATTAAGCGATCGCGTGAGTTTTAAACGCACATATGGCGTCACACTACAAAATATTGTTTTTTCACATAGAAATATGCACTTTCGTTAGTCTAACTGTGGACTCAGGTAAGG
The DNA here is from genome assembly GCA_963556495.2 of Valencia hispanica. Lineage (NCBI taxonomy): Eukaryota > Metazoa > Chordata > Actinopteri > Cyprinodontiformes > Valenciidae > Valencia > Valencia hispanica. The sequence continues at coordinate 30,522,801 of OY747702.1, read as the reverse complement.
GAAACAGTTTATGAGAAAAACTGCTGGACAAGTGAGGGTGTTTCATCCGCTCACTAAAAGTGTGGATCCCCCACGGTTGCGACGCCCATGGTTATACTATACAGTTAATAGTAAATATTTTAGTTACTGCTTATGATGTTTTTTTAAATAAAAACTCACGATAATTTCTGTACTCCAAACAAATCATCTAGTAGTGGATGTCTCTAGTTTTGATAAGAACAATAAGCCAGCGTGTTAGTTCTCCATGGCTGAGCCAACAGCGCCCTCTAGTGTTATAAGGTCTTGCCAAAACGAAACAATCCACCCCTGACCCATCATCTCTATACCGCGTATCCTTTACAGCAGGGGTGCCCAATTCCGGTCCTCAAGGGCCGGTCTCCTGCATGTTTTAGTTCTTTCCCTGGTTCAGCACACCTAAATCAAATGATGGCTCATTAGCAGGCCTCTGCAGAACTTTGACATGCTGAAGAGGTAGTTGGATGATTTGAATCAGCTGTGTTGGACCAGAGACGCATCTAAAACTGGCTGGAGACCGGCCCTTGAGGCCCGGAATTGGAGACCCATGCTTTACAGGGCCACGGGGGAGGCTGGTGCCTGTCTCCAGCGGTCAACTCCATGCAGAAAGACCCCAAGCTTGGATTTAAGCCCAGGACCTTCTTGCTGCAAGGCAACAGTGCTACCAACTGCATCACTGTGCAGCCCACAATGAAACCGCACAACTGTATCACTCAATGTTTAAGACAAACAGGAGAGGTGGGTAGTAGGCTAGCTATTACACAGTTCCATTTACCTGAATAACCTTTTTTTTTTTTAAAGGTGCTTTTAGGAGTAGTGTTCCTAAACTGTACTTTTTACTTTTACTTGAATAATATAATGAAGTATTGCTACTCTTACTTAAGTAATATTTCTGGATACTCGAAGCACTACAAGTAACTTCACTGAATGAAGAGAAAAAAAACTTTTAAACCAAAAATCAAAGAAACACAGACACAGAACTATAGTTTATGTTCAAGTGAGACTGCTTGTTTTTAAACAAGCTTTGTTATTCTAATGCTGTTTTATATCTGCTGAAACGTTTGTGTCATTTGTAGATCAAGAAGACACCACACATTGTCACTTGAAGTACAAACCACACCAGTATTTTCTAACTCAAAAGATAATAAATTAAAATAATAAATAATTGTCCTTCCGGTTCACAATTATGGACATCTTTGTTTTGATCTAATACATAGAATACCATTAGGATCCACTGAAGTCTGTTCTTGTAACATGGCAATAAGTGAAAAAGTTCAGAAATAACTTCGGAAGAATTTATTAATTTTTTTTCTCTTAAAAAGCATTAAAGTAGAAGCAGGCTACATTAAACATTTCTTCTTCTGCATTAAAATTTGAAATCAAGGTGAAGTAATCGGGTCATGTTGAAGGGATAACCATCTTCACAAATTTTACAAGCATTTGTCAGGTGTTTCTGTCACAGCTGTGTTAATCTGCATCGTCTTCTGTTTATTCAGACAGGCAATGAGGCCCTCAGCTGCATTCCTCTGGACAGCGGCCATATTGGTGGCACTGCAGATGTCTGCTTCATCCCCTAATGGCTTCGTAGACCGTTCGTCCATGAACCTTTCCTCTGTCCCAGCCGACCTGCCTCTAACAGCAGAATATATAGATCTGTCATGCAACCACATACATCAGCTCCACAAAGGGGACTTTAAAAACATAACCCTCCTTCGGTTTCTGAATATGTCAATGAATGGCTTAGAGCTGATTGAGGCAGAGACGTTTCTTGACACACCACTTTTAGAAGATCTGGATCTATCACACAATGTGCTGAGGAACCTGTCAGACCAACAGTACCTGTTACATACGGGAAACCTCAGACTGATAAATTTGGCATGGAACAAGTTTGTGAACATGACCTTGGGTAGAGAGTTCAGTTTCCTGGGAAAAATGGAGAACTTAACCCTTGGAGCAAAAGCCATCAGCCTGGGGGATTTCAACAACATCTGCAATATTAAGCTACACTGCTTGACTCTTTCTCTGGAGGAGGACATTTATTATGAAACATCCAGCTTAATAGATATTAAAGCTGCAAAAATTCAAGTAGACCTAAATGGCGGACAAATAACCCCGAGTGATCTGATTGCTGATGTGTTGTCTTTCTTTGTAGAAGTGGAGGTGAGGAATATAAGTGGAGGCTATAAATATGTAAGAACACAGCTTGGCAAAAAAGCTAAAATCTCCACTCGCAGTCTTTCCATGAGCAACATTGTAATTGACTGGAACGATTTAACTCAATTAGTAAATGCCACTCTGCACACATCTATTGCCCATCTGAGCGCCTCTGACGTAGCAATAAACAAACCTCCGTATGCAGACACCATTCTAACAGGGACATCTTCAATGCAGTCTTTCACAGTCACACGAGGAGTTGTAAACTCTTTCTTCTTTTCTCAGGAGGCCTTGTACAACTTTTTCATCAACCTCCCAGTAAAGCACTGCGCAATCACAGAGACTTCACTGATTCATATGACATGTCCAAAGAAACAGAGTCCTATCCTTGAATTGGACTTTTCTTTCTGTGCACTGTCTGATTCCATCTTCTCCAGATTCAAAGGTCAAGAAACAGTCGAATGCGAGACTCTGAGCAACGTGAAAAAACTCTCACTGGTAGGCAATAATCTTAAGCGTCTTCAAGTAGTGAGCAAGCGGTTGCAGTACATGAAATCTCTACAACACCTGGACCTCAGTATCAACTCTTTTGTGTATGATGGTTCCCTTGAGTGTCTGTGGCCACCAAATATCACTATTATGAATCTTTCTTCAGGAGGTCTAACAGATGATGTTTTTAAATGTCTGCCAAAAAGGGTAGAAACACTGGACCTACAGAACAACCAGATTTCTGTGATACCGTCATTAATCCTCAAACTGGAAAATCTTTCTTCTCTGAATCTGAATGCCAACAGGCTCCGGGACCTGCCGATGTGCAATGACTTCCCAAAAATGAGTGAGCTTCTGCTGAAGTCTAACTCCCTCCATGCCCCCTCACTGACAAAGTTGAGAAGCTGCCCTAACCTGAAAATCCTTGATGCAAGTCACAACCCGTTCACCTGTACCTGCCCTCTGAGGCACTTCATTCGCCTTGGCATTCAGACTGAATATGAGAGTGGCCACTCAGGCCTTGAACTGTTAAACTGGCCAGAAGGTTACCACTGCATCTACCCAGAAGCAGTTAGAGACTACACGTTAGACAGCTTCCAGATTCCTGAGATCTCCTGCAGCGCCAGCCTTCTAGCAGCCACCATCCTGGTTCCTTCAGTGGCATTGATCGTCATGGTTTTCTTTCTGTGCCGACGTCTGGATGTTCCCTGGTACATGAGCATGATCTGGCAGTGGACCAGAGCCAAACATCGAGCAAGAATGCGGCATCTTCGACCCGAAGACCTGGTGGGTATCGAGTTCCATGCTTTTGTGTCCTACAGCCAGCATGATGAAGACTGGGTGAAGAACTTCCTGCTTCCGAACCTCGAGGGCCCTGCTGGAGGGCTCAGAATCTGCCACCACGAAAAAGACTTTGTGCCAGGGAAGACAATTATGGAGAACATCATCACGTGTGTGGAGAAAAGTCGCCGCTCAGTGTTTGTGCTCTCCTCTCACTTTGTCAAGAGTGAATGGTGCCACTATGAGCTTTACTTCGCCAGCCACCAACGTCTTTCTCAGGGGTCGGACAGCATCGTGCTGGTGCTGCTTGAACCACTGCCTCAGTATCTGATCCCATCCAAGTACTACCAGCTTAAGTCTATGATGAACCGCCACACCTACCTGGAATGGCCTCAGGACAAAGCCAAACACAGGCTGTTCTGGGCTAATCTCAGGGCTGCCCTGCAGACGGACCTGCCGAGTGAATCGGTGGCAGAAGCAGAGGAGTGACTTTGGAGTTACAAAGATTACTTCTCAATTTTTTCTAGGCAATTGTTAAAATAAGATACAAAATATCACAATACATTTATGACAAATATATCCAGTTTGGTCGGGTTTTAAAAACAAAAACTCAGAGAGAGGAAAGAAGAAGGTTGGACAAGTAAAAAAAAAATGGATGGATGATGGATAAACAAAGATGGACTAAATAATGGACAAAGAAATTGATTAATAGACAGCTTGATCTAAGGAACTTTTAAATAATGGAACCGGGAATAAAGTGTGGAACTACTAATGTTTTCCCAATCTTTTTCTGTACTATCCAGTCCTCCAAAATTAATAGATAAAATTCCCTATTTTCTCAGACTGCATAGGAACCCTGGAGGAGGTGTGAACGGCACATTGGGGAAGTTTTTATTTTATTTTAAAGTAATCACTGTAATATCATCACTGCAAACCATCACTACCTAGGGGGATTTTCATCTCCCTGATGGCTGGATGGCTATATTAATATTGACAGGTTTTATAACAAGTTGACAGGACATTTAAAGAGGCACAGTGGTCGAACCTCACCACACTGTTGCACTAGAGAACTGCTTCCTAAAGTGTGTTGGGACAAAGCTTTAAGGCATGAATCAACAATTGTGGGTTCTTAAGATTAACAAAAAAGATAATGCATATTTATGGTCTTAATGTCAGAAGAGATCAAAACAGTGCTTGTATGACAGCAGTTTATGCTGTTTGTATCACCACCCCACCTGTTTAATCTACTTAGTGGAAATGCTTGTCGATAGTGATGGTGAAGAGTCTCTTCCTGCTATTTTGTGGTAGCTTAAAGCTTGCATGACATGAAATAATGTATTATGCCATATTTAACCAGTCAGACATTTAATTGAAACATCAATATAAACATACAAACTGATCAAGACTGTAGCAAAACAATAGAGTATCAAAAAGCATTTTAGTCTTTACTCAACAGTAACACCTACACAAAATATGAGAAGGTTGTGGACGTCACTGTTCTCTGAAAATGATGGAACCACAACAGATGCCCAGGTTTATCCCAAACTGACTGTGAGCAGAAAGCTGTTCAGTTTCTAAAAAAAAGTCCAACTGCACTAACTTTGTGCATATTACAAGACTCAGGTCAGGTGTTAAGGAAGAGACTGGATGATGATTATTTTCTCATTAATGCAGAAACGGTGAAGCACACTGAGCAGATTTTCTCCACAACGTGACACCTGCCTCTCCATGGCCAGGCGAAAATCCTCTTTCACTCCCTTGGTGATCCCTCGTGTCACAGTGTGGTGTCTGCAGGACGAAAAAAACAAAATAAACATACAAATGGTCAAAAAAAATGTACTGACTGACAAAACTGAGATCTGTATGACGAACACAACAAAGACAGACATGGTAACAACAGGTTGCTGCTTTCCTTTCACACACAGATAAGACAATTTACTTTAAACAACTTATGTTGAGCATTGTAAATCAAAACATAAAACATGTCCACAAATGAAATGAGATTGTTATGAACTGCAAGAAACTAAACTGACTATGCAACAACACCGACATCATCCTCGTGTAACAACAACAGTGATGACCACAAAAAAGAGGGGAAATGATTTAAATCAACAAACAGCAACAGGAAATCAAAGAACGACTAACTCTTGATGTAAAATGGCCCAAATTAAAACTGGGGAGGGGATGACAAGCCTTAAAGCTGGGAATGGAGGAAGGGTGACTGGTGTGGGCGGGATGGGGACTGTGGGAGGTAGGGCCTGGGGTACCTGTCCATTGTCTGCACCCCTTGGAGCAGAAGGGTATTTAACTCCACCCCCAGGGCGGGGCTAGGGTTCCTGAGGGACAGTAACATTCAACAACTCTGTCAGTGAGGTTTCAATTAAGACTCTTTAACTGCTACATCAACGAACCAGACAGAGTCTAAATACTGGTTCATAGTTTAGTACATACAGTCCCTTACAAAAGTATTCACACCAGTCGAACATCTTCAGATTTTAAGTTTCTATCTCAAACTTCAATGTGTGTTACCGGCATTTATCTGATAGACTTGCATAATTGTGAAATGTAGGAAAATATTAGATGATTTTCACATTTAAAAAAGTGTATTTTATATATATATATATATATATATATATATATATATATATATATATATATATATATATATATATATATATATATATATATATATATATATATATATATATATATATATATATATATATATATGGGATCCGCAACTCTTTGGATTGCATAACAACTACTCTCCCCATTGAGCCACAGTCACCATAACAGAACAACTAAAAATGGATCTGCATGTAGTTTTACCACAGGTTTTAGGTAGGAACCTTTAACTGGTCCATGACCTAAACCATTTTAGTACAGCTCAGGCTGCATGTTTGGCATTGTTGTCCTGCTGGAGAGTAAATCTCTGTCAGAATAAGAGCATCTAACAGGTTTTCTTTCCAGATTGTATTTAGCTCTATCCAGCTTCACATAACTTTGACCTGTCCATGCAAAGTTTAAACAGGACTTCTAAAGGCTTTCTTTTAACATTAGCTGTATTCTTGGCACTTCTCCTTAAAGGTTGTATGTGTGGAGGAATACAAGAATAAGAAAGACCATGAGGCTGTTTTTTTTACTGGTGTTCTATGATAAACCACTGAGGCATGCAGAAACAGTAGTATTCATACTAAGACTAAATTGTACACAGGTGGATTCAATTAAATTAAGTAGGTGACCTTCAAATGCAATTAGTTGCACTATGATTTATTTAGGGGTGTCAGACTAAAGGCAGCTGAATGCACACAGTATGCTTGCCCCACATATCAATTTTCTGCTGTAAAAACAATGAAAACCCTACATAATTTTCCTTAAACTCCACTATTATGTATTCCTTTGTTTATCAGATTCCCCATTAATTTTTTTTAAGTTTGTGGTTCTATTGATACAAAATATTAAAAAGTTAAATGTGCATGAATATTTTTGCAAGGCACTGTTCTCCTATCTATAAGGCCGCTCCATTAACAGTTTATTTAGTTCAAAGCAAAACTTTTCCCCACAGGCCAAGTCTATGTAGCTAATCGGTTTTATTTAAAAACATCAACAGAAAGGGAAAGTGCAGAGTCCCCATGCAAACTGGAAAACTGCTCTATGGTTGCTTCTTACTTAATCAGCATTCCCTGATTAGGAAGCAGCTCCAGTTGAATTCTCCCTCCTTCTGGAGTCCGCAAGTATGCAAACTCCTCCAGCATGTCGATGTCTGAGTGTAATTATGAGCTGAAGGAAACCAACATACCGGACATGACAGAAAAGCTGATGAACAAACAGTACGTATGAGCAAACTTATCAGCTTTGAGTGTATTGTGTTTGCAGTTACAGATAAGGATACTGGTGACATAGTTGAAGAAGTTCTCATACTGGAAACTGCCTTGCTGACAGATTTTATCTATGGCCTTTAAAAATAGCATCTCTCCCTGTGGCCAGTCATGCTGCAACAGCACCACCACATGGCCGAGAGACAGGTCGTCACGGCTGTCTGTGAATGCTCTGAGCTGGTTATGCAAAGTAAGAAAAAGAACAGGAAAATTAATCAAAGTATCACATTTGAAGTAGATTTTTAAGAAATAAGGGGCTGCCATAGATTTATTTGAATGAACCTCAGAGATCTTACTAATGCAAGTACCTTAAAGCAAGCAAGCATCAGCTGGAGACAGAAAGGTAACACAGCTCTGTTGGTGCAAGGAAGCAACCTCAGGTCACTGCCTAGTTTAGAGAGAACAAGAAGAATTGATTAGATGAATAATTAATTAACTCTACATCATTTTCATTAAAGCATATATTTGTACTTTCATCATTAAAATCTACATGTAGAAATTTAAATGTCAGAATTACAGCACTAGGAAACTCAAGCCGTTTCTCATGATAATGTAAACTGCACCAAAAGGATCTCCCAGTAAGTACTGCTGGAACAGAAGCTCCATGTACACGATGAGGCTTGTGCGTCAGATTAAAAGTACACTTTGGATAATAACTTTTAACCAGGTAATAAACACACTTTATACTTAGGATGCATTTTTGTTTTAAAAAAACTTTTTTATTGGTCTGATGCAATATTCTAATCTATGCTTGGTTTACATTAGCTGTAATAGGAAAATCACCATAATTAACAGTAATAAAGGCCTAAAAACATGAGTCTATTTGTAATTAATCTTCAGTAACTCAGTAATGTAGGTCTCTTACTGGCTGTTTACTTAATGCTGAATGGGTGTTTACTGCTATGAAGGCAAACTAGGATTCTAAGAACATAAGGTTAAAAATGTGTCTGACACTGGTACCACATATTAAAATCATTTACATAGTAAACTGCAAGACAGCTGGCTGAAAGATGTTTTTTTCCCTTCATGCTTACAGAAAAATAGCAGGTTGGCTGTCTGGTATATTTATATTGGTTAAAACCAGATATTCATAGAGTGAGGCTTTTTTTTTAAGTTTCCACACTGACTCTCACTCTTGTTAAGGTATCATGGTTTAGAAGTAGAGCTGCTTAGTGATGGACTGACTTTGAAGCCAGTATATGTTTCTGTAAAAATGTTAATGTTAGTCAAAGTTATTCTACCAATATTAATGTCAATGGTCAATGCCTAAAAACACTTTTTGCCTGAAAGTCAGACTGAAAACTACAATTAAACTGAATCTGTGGTTAAAACTAAAATTAGTTTACCTTTCCTGGTCTTGGATTTGAATCTGCTCTGATCTTCTGGTGCTTTGGTCAGATCTTGGTTGGGGGGAACCAGCCCAGTCACCACATCTAGGAGCTTCTCACAGGCCATCTAAACAACAAAACAGAACAGAATTAACAGATGCAAAGGCTCATTAAAATAAACAACGTGAAACTTTTTTGAAAAATATGTTTTAAAATGTTTTTTTTTTTTTTTTTGCATTATTAGATAACATAAATCTTTTGTAAATGTTATCGAAGTTCTTTAATAAAAGAGATGAGAGAGATTCCTTCAGATTCTCTGAGGTTTTAATACAGACTTGGTTGATCAAACAAGGAGGTACAGCGTTAACAGAGAAATATACGATACTGACCTGCCTTCCAAAACAAGACACAGGATTATATAGGTTCAGTAATCATGGCCTATCACCTATGACATTACAAACAAACATTTCTCAGTCGGTAGGCATTTGACTCATTAGGCGTAGAAGATTTGATATAGAAGCATAATCAATGTATGTCAGGACGTTCTTAGACGTAAAAGAGAGTTGCCATGCCAACCCAGGCTGTAAGAGTCTGAATCAGCAGGTTTGACCTGACCTAAATTCATACAGTGTCACATAATCAGATTGGTCACCATATCATAAAGAAGAGACACATAGTAACTATCAGTATGTGAACTACACAGAGCAGAACATTACATTTCTTCCACAATAGTAAATAGCTCCCAAATGGGGTGATTGTAAATAAATAGATATAAATAGATGATGTTTCACTTATTGATTTTTAAGTAATAAAGGTCTAAAACGTTCACTTCCAAATAAAGTGCCATTCTACGATTTTCTGGATAAATGTGGTAAATAACCTCTCAGAAATTACCAAACATTTACCAATTTTCCGAATTCAAATAACCTCTCAGAAATTACCAAACATTTACCAATTTTCCGAATTCAAACCCTTTAAATGCCAGTTTGATTATTTAATGACAATTATTAATGAAACATACAGAAGTTATTTTCCACATAACAAATGTTGGCTGACTGGGGTGGTTTTTAAGTTGTTCGTGGTTATCTAAGAGATCAGCCAAAATATTCACTTTGATGCAATATTAGTTTTGCTGTGGTGTATTGATAAAAATTTACTACGTTCCTGAGTCATTAAGTACCAAAACTTTCAAAAATTGCTAGCAAAATATTACAGATTCCGATTTTTTCTGTTTTCTGGGGTTCAATGTTTTCATTAACTTTAATCCTGATAACAGGCTATACTTTCACACACAGCAGGATGATAGCTCAATATATTACAAATTTAACATAATCACAAAAACAGTGACCAAAATAATATTGGAAAGGACTGCAAGGGATAGAACAACTGTTCAATGTTATATTTCAAGCTAGAGCTGCACAATGTATCATTAATATATCGTCATCGCAATATCTGTGTGTGCAGTATTCTGGCAACAATGCATGTTCAATTAATCTGAAACAAAAATTAAAAAATTCAAAACATTTGTTATGACAATTGTGCCATAAGCACTAACAAACTTTTTTGGGACCGAATTAACAAAAATATCCATTATGAGACATAGAGGGTTCATAAAAGCTTGTAATATAACCGTGTTTTATGTTTTTAACATATGGCCAAAACTTAAAGGAGCTGTATCTAAGAAATGTATTTCAATTAATCATAAAATGGCCCTGATATGTCACTAGACATTAAGAAATCATGTTCATTTCAAATACTTATATCACTGACAACAGAGAAGAATTTGAAGACGGACGCCAATGTTGCTAATTTAATCCTGGACAGGTAAGATTCATCTATGTTTGGCTAACTTGTACTTAATGGACATTTCAAATATTCATGACAGTCGAACAAAGTTATGCATGTTCGTGCAAAGTAACGTTACGTTAGCGCATATGGAGGGGGAGGGTCATCGAATTGAAAAGATAAGGAATTGTTTGGGAAATAAAAACGGCGAGTCGTCATTGCAAACATTCGCGATGTATTATCAGAGCCAGTTTCCTTGTGATTATAATTAAACATAATTAACAGAAAAAACGTACTGTTTAGGACTCGTCACTTGCCATTGGAAGCTCCTTGTAGCAGCCTACGTTCCTGCAGGCTATCTGGCAACCTCGAGTCGGGAGGGGTTACACCGCTCTACAGTAATTTGAAAGTGATTGCAGTACCAGTTTTAGCCACGATCTTACATCAATGTCTTACATACGGCTCCTTTAATCTGGTAAACATAATTACGAAGCAGCAGTTTCAACCCATACTGCCACCTTCAGGTCAAGTGCTGTTAGTTTTCTTTTTAGGACAAAGTATTTAGTACTTCGATGAGAAAGTATTATGGTATTATTAAACTGATAAATATTGGCCTAAAATCGATAAAAAGACCAACAAAGTAGAAGAAATAAAACTTTCCGTGACACAAAGTAACAAAGTTTAGAGCTAAAAGATGGTAATATAGGACAAGGTATTTTGTGTCCAAAATTTAAACTAAGCCACATATGTTTATCGATATACCCCAGCCTGAAACACTAGAAGAGTGAGATGGTGTGCATATGTTTACCCTGTACTCTCCCAGCGCGTAGTGGCACGATGCCTGCTGTATGAGGGCCCTGTGGTGCTCCAGACTGGCCTGGCCTGTGGGGCTCTGCTGTGCAGGCTGAGGCTGCTGCATTGCAGCCATCTGAGTCAGGCTTGAGAGGGCCTTCCGATAATGGCCCTGAGAACAACAACAATATGCAAACATAATTAGTACAGGCACATAAATCTGGCAAGGCAGACATGAGCAAAGGTTAAAAAATGTAAATGTAATGAAGCAAATATCTTTATCTACTTCGTGTAATCAGTTCTCATAATTTATTACATGTGCTTTAGTCATTAAACAAGATCAACATTTAAATGTAGCTTTTAGTGATTTCAGTTGCTTGATAAATGTCCCTTAATTTTGATATATTACAGGATTTCTGCATGAATAGTATGTTACATTTAAGACCTACATGAAGAATTAAAAAATATTAACTTAACCACCTGATAACTTATATTTCACTTAGGGCTGGGCGATAAATCGATTTTATCGATTAATCGTATTTTCTGTTTATGAAGATTTCATTTTTGGATAAATTGAGAAAATCAAAAAAAGAATTTCACCTATGCACTCCAAGGGTTTCAGTAGTTCAAAGTGATATGAGCCCGCCCAAGGTTTACCTTCATGTTTTACAGCGTGCATTTATTTGGACTTTGAGTTCAGGTGAACTCCCAGAAAGGATGATTAAAATAACAGCAAGTTTTAAAAATATTTTCTGCCATTTCAAATTTCTTTTCAGGAATAGAAAGGGAGAAAAAAATGTAATCAATTAAATTCAGAAATCGGATTTGACATGACACCATTTGTAAGTATTTATTTTTAAGCCATATCGCCCAGCCCTAATTTCACTTCTTACTGATTACTTAATCAAGTTAAATAAACTCTAATCAACTTAAATTACTGTTTCCTTGGCTCCAGTATTATTGTTTTCATTTTGTAACTTCAACCCTTACAGTTAATAAACAAACATACACATTTAAGACTATAAATAACTAAAATATGGAATGAATTTTTAAACTAATGACTTTTAGGACCTTGCAGAAACCCTGATATTAAAGAAATATTTTATTTAAAAGTAACAGATTAGCAGAAGCAAGAATAATGTGGGTCAATTCAGGGTGGTTGACAAAGTAAGAACAAGGCTTTAAAAAATCCTTAGAGCAAGATCCTTGCCTGGTGTATAATCATGTCAGAGAGGAAAATTCGGAACCACAGCCAGCTTTCTGTTTTCCATGCTGCGCAGATCTTCTTGAACTCTAAAAGACATCAAAAAACAAGGTACATAAAAAAAAAAACAGGGATTCAGCTGTCTTATTTTTACAGCCATCTTAATATAGTTTAAGAGAATATGGAACCCAAAAACACTGACGTCTGTTAGTGGTGCTTACCAGCTTCCAGACCATCATGAGAGTGAAGGAGGTCCCAACTTTCCCTTGCTGTACGGAAGCTCTCCAGCGTTTCCGACCAGTTGGGCATCTCGGTCTTGTTGACCAGAATGTGTCGACCCCGGCCTTTCCCCAAACCTTCTTCGTCATCAGAGCTCTACAGTAATATGCAGAGAAAAGAATTGTGCCCTTTTTAGAGCTGAGACAGAATTTTAAAGAAATAAATCAATGTGTTTTGTCTCCTTTTTAGAAAAAAAAAACATTTCAAAACCATCCTAACCATTGTTTTTTCTCTCCCATCAGCCAGTTTGCGTTTCTTATGTGCATGCTTCAACGCTGCTCTATCCACCTCAACATCACTGTACACCGAACTCAAATCCTCCACTAGGATCCATGGCCCTGAAGTCATTGCACCGACCCCTTCAAAAAGAAATACGCATACACTTATTAGATAATAAAGATACACAGCAAACTTTAAGTGGTTTGAACACTAAGACTGACCCTGGAATAAGGACGGTTGTACAGCTGAGACATAGAGGAAGGCATTACGGAAGAGGACGAGAGCAGCACAAATGACCACTTGACTGCAGTAGCGGGACCTGGTTTCTCCCTCAAGACCAGGCAAATAGCGACACAGCTCTTTCACTCTTTGCAGCATGTCAATATAACTCCTAAGACACATACACACAAACACAAGGAGCACATATTTTATTAGTTACAAATAAAGTTTTCATCCCCAAAATTTATTTCCGCGCTATGTCTCAAAGTGATTTAAAAATATGAATAAACCAGAACTCAATGGATATTTCTCAGGATTGCCACTATGCAAAACAATCCCATTAAAAGCAGTGACTAAGTCAAAGGGGGGCTACCTCTGCCCTTTGTCTCCCTGCCACTCGCAGCGAGCCCCGACGACAGTGAGGATATCAAGCAGCCTCTCCCAAGGTTCTGCTACTACAGACGATTTTTCAGACAGGCCATCAATCACAAAGCGCTGGGAGCCACGAGACACTCCAGGTGACTTTAGACTCCCATCTTGGGTACCTAAAGAATATAAGGCAAATAGAAGATGTTAGAATATAGAAAACTATGGTAGACCTGCAAATAGTTCACCCAGAAAGTGTACCTTGTATCTGCACATCAGATGAAGGTCCACGGGTAACATAACCAATGTAGAATTCAGCTGCTTTCAAGATATATTTCTGCATTAGGCTTGCAGGCAGTCGCATGTCCATGTTGTTTATGACCAAGGGAAGGACATCACATACTACAAAGATAAAGGATTATGTTAAAAATGTATGTGTCTCCCCAATATGCCTTAGATTAAATGGATTTTAATCATAATAATCACTGACCAAAAAGTTTTCTGAAGCAGTTGACAGGAGATTCCACATTTTCCGATGCCTCTGCCTCCAACAAAGTCTCTCCTAAATTAACCTAACAATACAGAGCAGACTATTAAATGAGTTACAATGGAGTCACATCGGAAAAACATGAAAAATTCCTACAAGCTGTTACTACACACCCCGTGCTGCACAACAGACTCTGGAAAGCGCTTCAGAAGGAGCAGCAGCATCTCTGCCTTCTCCAAGGTGTTGAAACACTGCTCTGTGGCTTTCAGCAGCATCTCACACTGCACACGGCCAGGCAGCGTCTCAAAAAGGGCTGGACGAGGGGAAGGGGAACATCATTCAAATTTTCAAAACAAACAGCTAACAGTGCTATATGATCAACTCCATGAACTGCAGATGCTGCATTATGCAATACTGTAGAAGTGCAACTACTGTAATCCACTGTGCATTGTAAAAGCATTTAGACCCCTTTAAGTATTTCACATTATATAACCCCAAACTTCAAGGTAATTTAGTCAGATTTTATATGATAGAACAACACAAAATTAGACATACTTGTGAAGTGGAAGTAAAATGAGATCTGGTTTTCACTTTTAAGAAGCAAAAAATGCAAAGTGCAAATATATCCGTCCGCTCCCATTGCAACCAACTGTGTCCATAAATTATCAGATTTCTCAATCCAGTATATAATTTATTCTCAGTATATACCCAGCTAATCTGTGAAAGGTTCAAAGCTTTTTCAGGAAATATCAATAAGCAAACAGCAACATGAAGACCAAAGAACACAGCAGACAGTTAAGGGATACAATTGTGAGGAATTTAAAGCAGGGTAGGGGTATAAAACAATATACCAAGGTTTGAATATTTTAGAAATCAATGTTTATTCAGTCATATACAAGTAAAAGGAGTATGGCATAACAGCACACCTACACCTAATTGACAGGTCGAGCTAAGAGAGCATTAAATACAGAAGCGGCCAGAAATTTTCGAGGGGCAAGAAGAATGGTGAGTTCTAAAGGAAGTCCTGGTTAAAGCTAGCTACAAGCCAGGTGGGGGACATTAGCACATGTGTGGAAAAAAAGTGCACTCCAAAAATTGAAAAAAAGACCAAAAATTGAATTTGGCCTACATGCAAAACACAATATGAGGCAGAAAACTAACTCTGCGTATTTCTCTGAACATATCTATGACATCATGATGTTGTGGAGATTTTTTTTTATACGTCGAAATAGACAGGGAAGCTGGTCACAGCTAACGGGAAGATCGATGGATACAGCCCTCTGCATAATTAAAGAGAAATCCTGGAAGAAAACCAGGCAAATGGTAAAAAAAAATTAAAAAAGAGTTTAAACTGGGGCAGATGTTCGCCTTCAAGCATGACAAAAACCAGGGTGTACAACCAGAATTACAAAATGTATTTATGTGTTAGAATGGTCTAGTCAAATCCAGATCTAAATCCAAACCACACTTTTCAGTATGTCAGTGTATTAAATATTAATAAAAAACTAAAAACCATATGTAGTTTCCTTCCACTTTACAATTGTTTACACTACTGTCTGTTGGTCTGTCATAAAAAACTCCCAATAAAAACATTGCAGTTTACTGTGGTAGTGTGACAAAGCTATGGTAAAAAAGCTCAAGAAGTAGGCTATGACTGTTTTGCAACGCATTGTTCTCTCACCTCTTAGAAACTGGGCATGTTTGTCCTGAGAGTCACTGCGGAGGGCAGCTGTGATGACACTGATCTCACGCCACACAATCGGCTGATCTGGAAAGTTTATAAACCTGTTGGGCGAAGAAATGATTGGCAACTTTTAGCTCAGGCTCGACATTAGGTGGTAACTCACTAACAGGGTGCTGTAACTCACATGTCATACAGCAGTCTCCCAGCTGAAGCTGTCCTCTCGGCATTGCGTTCAATAATGTACATTTCATACTGTAAAAACAGCAAGAGAACTACGCGTCTAAAACAATTCTGACAGAGCTACTTTTTACTAGAAATGGGTGCTTAATGTTACCTGTATGTTGAAATCTGTTGGGTAAAGGGTTCTGGCTGTTATTAGCCAGGCTTTGGCCGCGCAAGGATCATCAGAAACCAACTCCCGGGCTCTTTTAACCAAAAACTCACAGTCTTTTTGCGCCGACATGTCATTCATCAATTATTTTTTATTTAAATGGACGAATAAACCAAGAAAGAAACCACACCAGCAGTCAGGATTGAGGTGTAAGACATGTGGTTCCGTCATGGGTGTATTACAGACTGATCACGAAGGACAACAGTTCTCGGCGAAATATAAATAAACTAGCAAAAAAACTAAACGGTATTTAGCTAGCTTATCTACCCGACTTTAAGTTGCTATCTCTGCAACGGGCAGTCATACATCGATACTAAATTATAACTATATATTGCATAAAAATATGAAGTGAGTACCACAACCAGAAAATGATAAAGCGTTTAAAAAAAACACCGTTAGTTAACCAAACAAAGCTTGGTTAGCTTTGTTTTATGAAAGGCTAACATCTTCTTCTGTTTGTTTAAAGGCGGTTGGCATCGATACCAAAGGCGCACTACCGCCACCTTCTGCCCAAGATCAAATTGCAGACATTTTTGACGGTTTTATAGTTCGACAAGGTCAAAACAAGATTTTTTAAAACAGCTTTAGTTAAAACATTTGAATAAAATTATAAAGAATATAAAGATGAACTTGAAGCATCCGAATATTAAGACAAAGCAAGCAAAATTGTATCAAAATGATAACCAAATGCAAAAAAAAAAATATATATATATATATATATATATATATATATATATATATATATATATATATATATATATATATATATACATATATATATATAGCGTATATATATATATATATATACATATATATATAGCGTATATATATATATATATATATATATATATATATATATATATATATATATATATATATATAGCGTATATATATATATATATATATATATATATATATATACATATATATATATATAGCATATATATATATATATATATATATATATAGCGTATATATATATATATATATATATATATATATATATATATATATATATATATATATATATATATATAGCGTATATATATATATATATATATATATATATATAGCGTATATATATATATATATATATATATATATATATATATATATATATATATATATATATATATATATATATATATATATATATATATATATTCAATTCAAATTCAAAATTACTTTATTAATCCCAAAGGGAAATTAAATGTTGTTGTAACTCATTATGCAAGTTCCTTCAAAGATTTGTTGTAGATGCTGATGGCTGTGGGTAGGGATGATCTCTTGTATCGCTCTGCAGATCTGAAGAAGCCTCTGACTGAAGACGCTCTGTAGTTGTATGACAGTCTGATATAGAGGATGCTCTGGATCTATGGCATCTTCTTTTCAACTCATCAGGGTTTTGTGGCTGTAGTTGAGATATTATTTGAGCTTTTGCGATGTTAATCAGCTGCTGCCAGTCGTAAAACACCTTGTTGCCATGGTTATGCATCATAACAAATCTCCAAAAATACAAAGTATCAGCAAAAATCCTTCCAGCTGCACAGCATTCAAAACCAGAGAGAACAGTTGTCCACAGAAACAATGTTTCTACCAGAAATGTAAGAATTAAAGTTTTAAAAAAAGAAAAAAATATGAACCAAAGTAACAGAGCTACTCCAACATGCTGCTACGTTGAGCGGCGCAATTCTGGAATTGCTATATATATATATACGCTATATATATATATAGCGTACATATATTTATACTCTGCATCAGAAACAGAATCAGTGACTACTAATAAGGAACAGTGACTAAAGAGCATAGATACTGTTTTTAACAGCATTGTCATTATATATATATATATATATATATATATATATATATATATATATATATATATATATATATATATATATATATATACGCTATATATATATATATACATATATATATATATATATATATATATATATATATATATATATATAGCGTACATATATTTATACTCTGCATAAAAAGAAGAAACAGAATCAGTGACTACTAATAAGGAACAGTGACTAAAGAGCATAGATACTGTTTTTAACAGCATTGTCATTATATTTTTATTTAATCGTTTTATAATAATAATAATAATAATAATAATTATTATTATTATTATTATTATTATTATTATTATTATTATTATTATTATTATTATTATATAATATATATTATATTATATATTATATAATAATAATAATAATAATTATTATTATTATTATTATTATTATTATTATTATTATTACAGTCCACAATTATTATTATTATTATTATTATTATTATTATTATTATTATTATTATTATTATCATTTCCCCAAAACAAAGACTGAAGACATTATATTTTCCAACATAAAAAGAACAGGGGTGGACTCTGAATTATGTAATATTATGTCTTCGTCTATTACATAAAATCTCCCCAAAATTAATTAAAGGTTGTGCTTATAATGTTCCAAAATGTGAAATAGTTCAAGGGATGTGATTAGTCTCGGAAGGCACTGTTTCCACACAACCTTTAAAGGCAACATCTCTATTGTGTAAACCTGTTCCTGACTAAAGGCTTCTTATATGTTTGCGTCATTTATATGTGTATAATCATTTTTCACTGTATAATAGCCTAATTAAATTTACTTTACAGAGACATGATACTATTTTCTATAGATTTGCAGTAAACGCCAATCTGTATCAGGCAAAGGTAAACTCCATGGTGCACTCACTGGAATTGTAACATTTAAAATTATCTCTAAATTATCTCCAAATTTCCAAATAATAATGCTTGCAATTAAACTAAAATTAGCCATTTTAGCTATCTTCTGTTCCCCTCTGTCTGAGTACAAACCCATCAGTGCAGGTGCTATGGTTATAGATGTTTTGGCTCTAGAAGAACTAAACACCCCAGCACGAAAATGGGAATTTTTTCAATATAAAGTCAGACAATTTTCGATTTCATTCAGTAAAGACAATTCTTAGAGACACTCAAAAGAGAGAACTGGATCTTGTTAAACAGCTGAACTTTTACTCCAACAAATCTAATCCTACTGAAGAAGATAAACAAAAACCTTCAGTCAACATGAGATGACATGTATATCTAAAAAGCAAAAGGTGCATTTGTTAGATCAAGGGCAAAATGGATTGGAGAAGGGGAAATAAATTCTGCACACTTTTGTAATTTTGAAAAAAGGAGACAAAAACGAAACAGTATAAGATCCATTTTAATAAATAATATAGAAATTACATATGACAATTTAATCACAGCGGAAGTTTTTCAGTTTACAACAATTTATACTCTTTAAAATTCTATGAACAAAATTGTAATAACTTACTAAACAATATTAAAAGCGATATTCCTAAAATAGACGACAATTTTAAACATCTATGTGATGACAACATAACAAGATCAGAGTTGGATAAAGCGGTGAAGCGATTATCTCTGAACAAAGCTTCTGGTCCAGATGGACTTACAACAAACTTTTACCATATTTCTGGGAAGACATAAAATAACTACTTTTTTATGTTTTCTCAGAGATTTTGGAATCTTGTAATCTCCCTCCCATAATGCATCAAGGATTGATAATTTATATTCCAAAAACAGGTAAAGATCACAGAATTATTGAAAACAGAACGCCAATTACTTTAAGAAATACAGATTATAAACTTCTAACTCACATTTTCAAGACAGTCTGGAATCTCCAATATCGTTTCAGAAACACAATCTGGTTTTTTAAAAGGAAGATCTATCCATAACAATATAAGATTAGTAAAGGATATGATTGAATACAATGAATTGATAAAAATTGATATTTTTGTATTCTTCTTAGATTTTTATAAAGCCTTCGATTCAGTGGAACATCAACTTATCTTCTCAGTTCTAGAACATCTTGGCTTTGGAGTTAAATTGACCAATTTAGTCACAGGACTGTATCAGAATATTAGCAGCTGTGTTTTATTACCCAAAGGTATCACTCCCAGGTTCAATATCTTTGTTGGCATTCCCCACGGTTGTCCAATTTCACCTTGCCTTTTTTTTTTTAGTTAGTGAAATGTTAGTAATCTATCTGAAAAATTGTGCGGATTTAGAGAAATTAGATGTTTTAGGCAGAGAGTTGATTATAAGTCAATTAGTGGATGACACCACGCTATTCCTAAAGAATTATAAACATATTCCTATTGCTATTGATAGAATAAATGTATCCTCTGCCGCCTCTGGGCTTAACTTAATTTTTTTTTTAAAGCAAACTCTTGGCTATTCTTGACTCGCCTTTAAAAGAAGTTTGTAATATTCACACCAACTCAGAAATTAAATTCTTCTTAGGAACATATATATCCAAAGACGAAAAATTTAACCTAAGAATGAATATTACAAACAAGATTAATAATATTAAATCCAAATTAAATATGTGGCTTCAGAGGGATCTCTCTATATTAGGACACATTTATTTGACGAAGATAGAAAGGCTATCTAGATTAATTTATCCAATTTGTAGTACTGCAATCTCGAGTAGCCTAATTAAAGAAATTAACACCATTAATTTCAACTTTATTTGGAGGAACAAGTCACACTATATTAAAAAAGATCAAATGGTCAAAGAAATAAAGGATGGGGGCTTGAAAGTAATAGATTTTAACTGCCTTAATGGAACATTTAAAATTAATTGGTTAAAATCCTGGCTCAAGAACTCAAATGCTTTTTGGTACTGTGTCCCAAATTTTATTTCTAACGAAATAGGCGGTCTAAAAATATTACTTTTATCAGATTTTGATATAAAGAAACTGCCCTTTAAATTATCAGAGTTCCACAGACAAGTATTAAGGTATTGGAAGCTCTTATATGTACATAATTATTCCCCACACTCTACTATAATTTGGAACAATAGGTATATAGGCTACTCTATCGAAATAAGTCATTGTTTTATGAAGAATGGATGAACAGAAACATATGGGCTATTGTGAACTTGATGAAAAATGATGATCTACTAAGTTATAAGGAATTCTGTCTAAAATATAACTTCAGCCCTCTTAGATCGGATTTCACAAGATTATTAAACGCACTTCCAACAGAATTTATTTTCCAATACAAAATATTAACACCAAACTATAAACCCACAGTTAAGCTCCATCTCCATCCAAGGTATATCCCTCATTGACAAAAAATGTACAAACCAATTTATTAGACATTGTTTTACTGATAAACTTTTTCCTTGTAAAATTAACAAAAAACAATTTAATTTATAAATTTGAAGAAAAAAAATCAATTGATAAACTAAGAACACTATATTTAAAACTACCTATTCCACCAAAAGTCAAAGAAACACAATTTAAAATCTTAAACAATGTTTATCCTTCAAAGGAACTGCTGAGAAAACGATTTAACATTGATGATATTACATGTGGCTTTTGTAGGAACAATGTGGAAACAACAGATCATATATTCTTTGAATGCACCAAGACACTGATTTTTTGGATCTTTTTTCAAGACTGTTTACAGCTTCAAATTGAAATCCCACTCCCTATTTCAAGAGAGGATGTCACCTATGGGACTCTTCTTCGAAACAAGAACAAAGAACTTTGTTATAATCTAGTTCTCTGTTTGGCAAAATGTTTCATACATAAACAAATAATTCTAAAATCACCTCCTAACTTCAAAGTATTTGTTTATGAATTCGATATGTATCCAAATTCCCTAAAATGTATCAAAGATAATGGCTATGAGTCTATGTATAAATTACTGTGTAATCTCCCAAGAAATGTACAATAATCCCCTGTATCCCTTGTATTTTATTATTATTATTATTATTATTATTATTATTATTATTATTATTATTATTATTATTATTATTATTATTATTATTATTATTATTATTATTATTGTTATTATTATTATTTACTGCCTGTTCAAACATCTGTATGTAATCAGAATTACATGTTTGCCTCACTTGTTCTGTAAATAATAATAATAATTTTTTTTAAAGTGCTATGGCTATAATCAATCTTGCTGACGAGGAAGAGCACGGAGGTTTTTTGGTTGAAGCTTGTTTAAGAAGCGAATGGTAAAAGGACATTCATTGGGAAATAATAAGATGAAAACGAATGGAAAGGATAAAAGTATTGGGAATTTTCTGATGGTCAGAAGAAAAGGAGTTTCGTTGGACGAAATGCCAAGAAGGAAAGAAGGACAATCAATGGCGGGTAGGCACGGCTGTGTGGTGAGTGAGAAGGAGTGGGGAGAAATAGAGGAATATGAGAGTGAGGATAGTAATATGGAGATGAGTTTTGGGCAGGATTTGTTGAAAGGAAAGAGAGGTAACAATTCCGATGAAGATAAAACTAGGAAACAGAGAAGGGTTGCATTAAATGAAAGTGGAGATGAAGAGGAAAGAGAATTCAAAATCATTGAGATTTAGTGAGGGAAATGGAGTGAATTCAGTGAGTCCAGTCAAGCTAACTTCTATCCTAAAAAATCAAGTTGGAGACATAAAAATGGCTAAAGTATTAAGAGATGGAAACTTGTTAACCATATGTCAGACTGAAGAACAGAGAGAGAAGGCTTGTGAAATAAGAGAAGTGGGAAAACATAAAGTAATCAGTGTGAGTAAGGTGGGAATGAGTGGACAGGGACCGAAAGGAGTGATTTGGGGAATACCTATTGAAGTAACAATTGAGGAAATTAAAGTTAATCTAAAAGGTGGAAAAGTGAAAGAAGCTAAAAGATTTACAGAATTTCGAGATGGAACAAAGAAGGAAACGGATTCAGTGTTGATTGAATTTCAAGGAAACATTCTACCAAACAGAGTATTTTTGGGTTGCTTGTCATGTACAGTGAGGGAATACATTCCAAAACCAGTTCAATGCTTCAACTGTCAGAGATTCGGACATACAGCAAATTTATGTAAAGGAAAGAAGAGATGCCCAAGATGTGGAGAAAATCATAGTTTTGAAGAGTGCAGAAATAGGATGAAACCAAAGTGTTGTAATTGTGGGGGGGGATCACAGTGCAGCTTATGCAGGCTGTCAAGGGATGAGGAGAGAAATAAAGATACAGCAAACTAAAGTTCAAAGCAAAGTTTAATATGCTGATGCAGTCAAAATGGTGGGGAAGGATCCAGAGAAAAGAACTGAAATTAGAACACAAGAATCATCTCAAGGAATGGGAAGAGAAGGAAAAGCGTGGATAGATATGAAAAAACTAGTAACTTTCATTGCAGGGGTAATAAATGCGACAATGGAAACAAAGTCAAAAACGGAAAGAATACAAATCATTGTGAAAGCAGCAGTAAATCATCTGGACATTAACGAGTTGTCATGGGAGGAGATCAGGAATAATCTCAGCGCACATACAAGCCAAGAGGGGGAGGGTTAATGAATGGTACTAATTCTACAATGGAATGCTAGGAGTTTGATAGCTAATGGTCTTGAGTTTAAAAGATATATTGATGAATTATTAGATAAACCAGATATTATATGTATTCAAGAAACATAGTTAAATAAGAAATTAGAATATAAATTATTTCCATATACAATAATTAGATGTGATAGAGAGGATGGTATTGGAGGATGATGTGCTACTTTTATTAATAATAATCTGAATTATAGAATAATTAAAATAGGAAAAGAAGAAGAATATATAGGAATAGAAGTTTATTTAAATAAGGAGAAGATATATATATAGTTAATTATTATAATCCATGCAAGAAATTAGATATTAATCATCTTAAATTAATTATAGAAGGCAATTATAAGCATGTGGTATTATGTGGAGATTTCAACTCTCATAATACATTATGGGGAGGAAATAAAGTAGATAGAAATGGTGAGATAATTGAGGAGTTAATAGATGATATGAATTTAGTATGTATAAATGATGGTAGAGAGACAAGGATAAATATAAATACAGGTAAAAGTTCTGCTATAGATCTCGCACTAGTGTCAAATGAAATAGCAGGAAAATGTAATTGGGAAGTCCAGGAAAATAATTTAGGGAGTGATCATTATATAATTTTAACAAAAATTTATGGGGATAAAGAATTACATTTTGAAAAAAGAGAAGGAAGATGGGTATTTAAAAAAGCAAAATGGGATAAATTTAGAGATATATGTGAAAAAGAACAGGGTAGGATAAAAATGGAGGAAGATATAGAAACAGTGGAACAAACTTTTAGGAAAGTATTAATTGAAGCAGCGGAAATAACTATTCCTAAAAGTAAAGGAACAATGAAAAAGAAGAATGTTCCTTGGTGGAATGAGCAATGTGAAAAGGCAATTAAAGAGAGAAATAAAAGCATGAAAGAGTTCAAAAAGACACATAATTTTGATAGTTTAATAAAATATAAAAGGTTACAGGCTGAAGCAAGGAGAGTAATTAAAAGGGCAAAAAGAGAAAAGAGAAAGCAGAAATGTTAGCTAAAACATTTATAAGAATTAATAGTAATGATAATTTATCCGAAGATAGATGGGATAGAAGAGAAGAAACTAGAAAGAAAAATAATGTAGAAAATGATACAGGAAAAAGACTGACAGCAATAGATGCTCCATTTACATTATTTGAATTGGAGCGAGCAATGGGGAAAACTAAAATAGCATCACCTGGCAAAGATAATATTAATTATGTGATGCTTAAACAGTTAGGGGATAAGTTGAAGGCAAAATTATTAGGATTATATAATAAAGTCTGGGAAAGAGGTCAGTTACCAGAAAATTGGAAGGAGGCAATAATAATACCGATAATTAAACCAGGGAAAGAGCCAAGTAATCCAGAGAGCTATAGGCCAATAGCACTGACTTCTCATATAGGGAAATTAATGAAAAGAATGACTACAGAAAGATTAAATTATTATTTAGAAAGTAGGAAATTGATAATAAAATATCAAAATGGATTTAGGAAAGGCAGGGGAACAATGGATTCAATAGTAAGTTTGGAAAATGAAGTTAGGAAAGCACAAAACAATAAAGAAAGTTTAGTTATAGTTTATTTTGATATAGAGAAAGCATATGATATGGTGTGGAAGGAGGGATTAATGATTAAATTAAAGAGATTAGGGATTGAAGGAAGAACATATGATTGGATAAAGGATTTTTTGTTTAATAGCTATATTCAAGTAAAAATAGGAAATAAAATGTCAAATAGTTATAAAGTAGATAACGGGACACCACAAGGAAGTGTGATCAGTCCAGTTCTTTTCTCTATTATGATCAATGATGCATTTAAAGATATAGGATATGATACTGGGAAAGCATTGTTTGCAGATGATGGAATAATATGGAAAAAGGGGAAGAAACATCCAATATCTACAGAAAAAGATACAAGAAGCAATAATAAAAGTAGAAAATTGGTCATATGAATGGGGGTTTACATTTTCAGTAGAAAAAACAAAAAGTATGTTCTTTACAAGGAAAAGGAAGGTAAAAATGGAACTTAAATTATATAGGGAGCAATTGGAGCAAATGAAAAGTTTTAGATATCTGGGGGTTATATTTGATGAAAAATTAATTTGGAAAGAAAATATTAACAAAATAGAAGAAAGATGTAAAAGGGTAATAAATATAATGAGATGTTTAAAAGGGAATGAATGGGGAGCTAGTGCTAAAGCATTAAAACAAATTTATATAGCAATGATTAGGTCTGTTATTGAGTATGGTAGTATAGTATATAGTTCAGCAAGTAAAACATCATTAAAAATGATTGAAGTAATTCAAAATCAGGCTTTAAGAATATGTTGTGGAGCAATGAAAACCAGTCCTATAGTATCATTACAAGTAGAAATGGGAGAGATGCCTTTGAATCTAAGATTCAAATTATTGAAAATGAATTATTGTGCTAATGTACAGGGAGGTGAAGAGGATGAACATCTGGTTAAGGGTGAGATGAAAGCAGGAGGGGAATTTATTAATAGAAAATACGAGAGTATGATCTGGAAATCAGGTAGACTAGCGGAATAATTTAAATTAAATGATAAAACATTTGTTAAAAAATTTTTATATTCACCTACCCCAATTTGGTTATTTCCAAAAGTAGTCATTGATTTTTATATAAAAATTGAAATTGGAGAGGAGGAAAGGTAATGGAAATTGGGATAATATTGTTAAAAAAAGGTTGAGTGAAACACATAAAACATTTATCCCTATATTTACAGACGGATCAAAAGAATCAGGTAAAGAAACAACAGGTTTTTCCTTTTGGATTCCAAAATTAGGTATATATAATAAAAGTAGAACTTCTAATAATTTATCAATATACACAGTGGAAATGTTAGCTATTTCTTTTAGTTTACAGTGGATAGAACAAAATGGAATTAAAAAAAAGTATTATATGTTCAGATTCAATGTCAGTATTATTATCAATTAAAACAATATCAGCAGATAAAAGACCAGATATTTTACTTGAAATATATGAATGCTTATTTAGATTAATAATGAATAATTCACAAGTTAAATTTATGTGGGTTCCAGCACATAGAGGGGTAGAGGGTAATGAAGTAGCTGATTATTATGCAAAGCAGGCAACAAAACTAAAAACTATAATAGCGGTACCATATAGTGTGGAAGAGATTAAAGCAATTATTAAGAAACAGATAAAGGAGGAATGGCATGAACAATGGATAAAGGAAGAGAAAGGAATGCATTTATATAATATTAAAGGAAAGGTGGGGAGAATGGAAAATATTCAAATGAATAATAGAAATCAAGTAATAGCTTCAAGGATGAGATTGGGACATACAGGTTTAAATAGTACACGTTATATAATAGGAAAACATAATACAGGATTGTGTGATTGTGGGAATAATAGGGAAACAGTTGAACATGTATTATGTTATTGTAGGAAGTCTGTAATAAATAGGAAAGTATTAGAAGAAAAATTAAAAGTTAAGGGATATGGAAAATTAAGTCTAAAGAATATGTTAAATGGAGAGATAGAATTGTGTAGATTAGTACTGGAATTTTTAAGGAAAAGTAGAATAATAAATAGAATTTAGTGGAAATATTAATAGGATACTTCCCACTACGACTCACACTCCCATACAGTAGGTGGCGGAAATGCACCTAAAGTAGAAGAATCAATCTTGCTTTACGGCACATACTGCCGTAAAGTAGGTCTGCCCTGTTAGCAACGGCTAGTTAGCTAGTGGTTCTGAAGCAGCGCGGGGAAAAAATGAAACGTCCTAAACGGGTTAACTGAGAAAGCTAAACTAATCGCTTGTCATGTCACAGAGCGTAATTTAATAAGGTTTCAGAAGTAAACAATTGTATCTTAAATCTGTGTTAGCCACAAAGCTAGTTTCAATTCCGTAGCTCTGCGCAGGCGCACAAGCTTCCTTGCTGTCAAGTACTACTGCTGTAGCTCCAGACACGACCTACACAGCGTTGGCCCGTTTACCCTGCAAAAACACTCCGCCTGTTCAGGTACAGGACAGCAACCGATCAGAGAAGAGCAAAGCACGAAGCAGGTAAACGTTCATTTACGGGCTTAACTGGAGGGAAGAGGCTACTTTGCTTCTTGACACTCAGTAGCTGCCATCGAGGTCTCCAAATCAGCCGTCAATCAGCACCTTACCATTTGGAATGTAATCAGCCCAAACTAGCATGCCTACAGACAGGTATCTGTGGATTGTGGCAACTTTTCTGGACGTAGTCCTAATATTCTTTTGTATGTATTGACTGAAAATCTGACAAATGCCACAAACGTGGTCGAGGAAGCAGAAAGAAACAGGTTTTGAGTTAGCTTATGTTGCTAAGGACCTTAGCGTTTCTAGGTATGCTTATTAAGCTAAGAATTCTAGCTTAGTATTGTTATTATTAATAATATTATTATTGTTGTTATTATTGTCATTGATTTACAAACACACGAAAGTAACTAATGTTATTGTTAACTGTAATGTGTGTCAAAGGATATCAGGCATGAGTAGACAAGTTTCCAAATTCCTAAGGAGTAATACTAGAGTGCATGTAGAGTAAATATTCAAGTGTGACACAGTTTCTGGGCGTGGGGTTTTCTTTGACTCAGTCTGCTGAATGGTTTTTCTGCGCAATGTTACCACAATTGGCCAGAAACGTCTGTATCTGCTCGCTGTTGTGGCATTGAAGAATAGAGATACAGGCAGGGAGTTAAACTCAGATAATTAAAGTAAAACAGTTGATCAGTTTCAAAAGCAGCATGACGGGAATTGCAGTATTGACGGTACACAGGTAACTGTTGGTTTGAAATTCAGATGGACCCTTATTTATTCATGGAAAGTACAAATCTGCAGGGCAAAACACTTGGAAGAAAGCTACTGTGTCATGGTTACTCGTACCCGCATGACATTCTGACCCGAAGACATGTCTACAGATTTGTGGCTTGATATTTTTGGTGTTTTCATTATCTATATTTGGATAAACTAAATACATTTTGCCTCTTGTACTTTACTCATAAATAGAATAAAACACATTTTATGAGCAAGTGTTTTCAAACCAATGCTCTACTTTACTATCCATTACTGTTCAAATGTGTTATTGTTTTTTTATTTTCTGGAGCTGATTTGTTACTTCTGTTTGACGGAATAGTGAGTTTTAAAAATAGCTTTGAATGTTAATAATTATTTAATGTAATACTGTATGTATACAGGCCTTTTAGCTCTGTCTGTACCAGTGTAGATGTGTTTTAATAGTGCTTTAATAGATGTTCTGACCCTTCCTATGACTTTGGCCCTAACTTATCATTCTCTTGTGCAATAATCCTTATCAGTCGGCCGTTGTGGCTGCCTGTTTGTACAGGCGTTAGGTTGGTGGTTGTAACAATTTAATCTCTGACAGATGAGGTCTGACACGAAAGGATTCACTTATTGCCAGATATGCAAAGAGAAGCACCTCTAATAAGACACGTCAGATATAACGAAGCAGATGGCTGTTGCATTGGTTTTAAAACGAGTTAGAGGAATTTTTCTAGAGTTGGTAGATACTTTTAATTCCCAGCTTATGTTTACAAAGGTCATATACAGTACCTTGGAAAGAGTGTTTATACCCCTTGAAATTGTAAAAAAATTTTATAATCTAATCAACCTTTTGGGATTTTATGTGATAGACCAGCAAAAAAAGTAATGCACAATTGTAAAGTGGAAAGAACAGGATAAGTGAAATGCTTTTGGAGATGAAGAACATATTTGTCGCAGCATGATGCAGCCACCACCACGTTTAATAATTAAATGCTGTTCAAAGCTTGGGATCTTGTTTTATAATCTAACCCTGCTTTCTACAGCTTTATCCCTTAGTTTTCTGCTGTGCTCCTTGGGCTTCATGAATGCCCACTAATGTTCTCTGACAAATCTCTGATGTCTTCACAGAACAGCTGCATTCACACACATCTGTTTACAAATCCGGTGTCTTCTGAGGTTTGTAGGTTGTACTGGATTTTATTTAGGGTTATTTAGAGTTGAGTGCATATCCACTTTACACTTCTCAGATTGAATGATGAATCACATATTTCTACTGCTATGTTGTGGTTTTTGTCATAAAATCCCAGTATAATACATATGTTTGTGGTTTTAATGTGACAAAATCTAAAGCAGGAGGTTGAATAGTTTAGCAAGCCACCGTATCTACATAGTTCTGCCACTTCAAAAAGCAATGATTTTTTTTTGCTGCCTTGTTTTACATAAATGTGTATGCGTTGTAAACCACAACTTGTTATAATATCTGTTTCTAAATTTTTTTCTCAGTGATGCACAGAGCTGATGTGATGCTGGAGAATCAGGCTGTGCACTGAGCCTCTCATGGCTGTCAGCACCATGGACTCCGAGTCATCCCGAACACCTCAGCCTAGGGCTGGCCTGACAAAAGGAGGCTCCTCCCTGTTGCCTGCTGGGGTTCTCGGCGCCAAGTTGGGTCCTCAAGGAAAGCATTATGTCTGTGGCTCCATGGCAGCCTTCACCAACATTTTGGTGACCTTCCCCATTCAGAAAGTGCTGTTCCGCCAGCAGCTGCATGGCGTGCTGGTTACTGAGGCGGTGCAACAGCTGCAGAGGGATGGTCTTAGGAATCTGTATCGGGGCCTGCTCCCCCCGCTGCTCCAGAAGAGCACCACAGTGGCCATCATGTTTGGCCTTTATGAGGACTTCTCCAGAGTACTACACAACCACGCTTGTGGCAGCGGTGTGCCAGAGCTCGTCACACGAAGCTTTGCCGCGGCACTGGCGGGAACCGCAGAGGCCATACTCACGCCCTTTGAGCGCGTCCAGACTCTCCTGCAAGATCATCGGCACCACGAGCGCTTCAACAACACCGCGCACACCTTCCGGACACTTCTGACCGAGTATGGCGTCAGAGAGTGTTACCGCGGCCTCGTACCCATACTCCTCCGAAATGGTCCCAGCAATGTGCTCTTCTTTGGCCTGCGGGGCCCCATTAAGGAGCTGTTGCCAGAAGCTACTAACAAGGCGGGTCACTTGGTGAATGATTTCGTCTGTGGAGGGGTGTTGGGAGCAGCTCTCGGCATTATGTTTTACCCATTAAACGTGGTCAAGTCGCGGGCTCAGTCTCAAGTCGGTGGAGCCTTCCAGCCGTGCCGGAAGGTGCTGCTAACAGTGTGGAGGGAGAGGGGGGGCAGCGTGGCCATGCTCTTCAGAGGAGCCCATCTCAACTACCACCGCTCACTGATCTCATGGGGGATCATCAACGCCACCTATGAGCTGCTGCTGAAGCTCTTATGAAAGGAGGAGTCGACGTGATGAAATAGAGGATGTACTTAAAGGGAACGGCAATCTGCAGAGATGGGAGGTGTGTGGAATGAGAAACGGCAACGTGTGGTTGAAGTCTGGCTCTGTTATTCCAGGACAGAGATGGAGAAGAGAGGGGCCAGCTGTGAGTGTAAGATAAACCATCTGCCATTGTTACTTTTCAATGTTGTAATCATAATAAAATCAAGATGCACACTTCAGCCTTTACATTATCTATGCCAGGGTCCAAATGGTAATCCCTTGTTTGGTCTGTGCAGGAGTGGTTTTTTACAGCATCATTTTATTTCTTTCACTGTTTTGTAGGAAAATCTGTTTCTCTATATGTGCTGTTTGCTGTGGAGTTTTAAAGATGACATCCTTCTGTTTTGTCGACCAAAAGCACTTTCTCTGTCAAGCTAGCCTTCTGCCACTTAAACTGTTGGGCTTTTGACCATTGAAATGTCTGGAGAGGATTCGTCAAGAAGAGATTCATAGACCCTTGCCTCTTTATTTCTCACTAGCCACTTATTAAAAACGTATGCTGAAAACAATAATGCCCATGACAAGTATTACTTATTTTTGAAAGAGAGAACAGAAAATATGAAAATTGCAGGGTTAAAACTCGAGATGCACCAGTTAGTGTCAGAGATCACAATCAGCCGGTTTTCTGTTGTTCAGCTCTGATCAGTGAAAGGCAGGTCAAAAAATTACTTGTCTTTTATCATTAAATGCATCCAAACTTAGAAATCCAACATTTTTCTCTAAACACACTGACCAGCAAATTACACTGATGTAAAAGTCTGATAAAGGATAGGAACATATGTTTCAAGGCATAAATGGCGCTAATTTTGTAATTCCTCAATTTTTTTTATTGGATTCAAAACTACTATGTCAAAGACCCAAATTGAATTGTCATATTTTATGTGATTAAAAACATTCAATCATTCAGGCCTTGATGAAACTCTGAAACGGATATTGGTCAGGTTAGGACTGACTGGTGTGTCTCTAGTTAGTCTGTTTCTGGTTTATTTCGACCTGTTTTCTAAAGTGCCACAGGCAGGATGTCTTTAAACAGTCTACACCCATATTTGCAGTGTTTTATAGATTATTCAAAAAGGAATTTAATTATATTTATAATTTGAATGAAACACAAAAGATATCCAATGATAATTTTGATGTGCACCTTTGTTACTTTAATTAGCCGTGGACCCCTTCTCTAATGCTGAATATTGAAAGAAGTTCTAATGAATGTTTATTTTCCTAAACTTACTGTCATTATTTGATTCTCAAATCTCCTGTTTTGCCCTGCTGATATTTTCTCCTCTCACGGTTGCTCTCCTCTCTGTCTGTAACATCTGTTGACATAATGGGCTCAGATTTCAAGCTTGAGTAGTTGCAGCCATCACACCACAGTTCTGAGCGTGCCCGAGAGCCCAAAGAGGAAAGGCACGTTGCTTGGACATTTGAGAGACTGAAGATTAATGGCGGAGGTTGAAGACCGGGACAGAGGGTAATGTTCAACGACACAAAAAGCTCAAGCTGCCATGTGAAATGGACCATTTGGCCTAATTCTTCAGAGTGTTGTGTTTTCCTTTTACTCCCCACAATGTTTAAGGTTACATGAGTGGTTTTTTTTTTTTCGTCTTTCAAAAGAAGGCTTTTGTATTCCAGTTTTACAGACGAGTTTCCTCCTGCTGGGGTTAAATAACGTTGCTTGTAATTGTTCTGAAAGTCAGTACATTACTTTGAAAGTGTAAAGGATTTCACTGCAGCTAAATCAACTCTTTATCAATAAAAAGACAAAACTTGCATTGGTGTTTCAGAATAAATAGGGGTTAGAGTTTTTTGAAGGAAAGAAAAATGAACATGACATGTACAGTGCCTTGCTAAACCCTTCATTTTTTTGTTACATTAAAGCCATAAACCTATATTTTAATGAGATTTTATGTGATAGAGAGACTTAATTGGAAAGTAAAATGAATTTTTTAAAAGAATTTGAAGCATGTTTGTCTTCAGCTTCCCTGGTCCAATCCTTTGTTGGATCACTTTAGGCTCCAATTGCAACTACAAGTTTTGTGGGGTATGTTTCTATCATCTTTATGTGTCTAGAGGCTTTTTAGTAATTGCAAAATAGCTCATGCTGAATCAGATTGAATAGAGGGGGTCTGTGAACTTGCGTTTTTTTTAAATGTTCGTTTGTATTTAGATCTGGACTTTGATTGGGCCATTTTAACATGAGTATGCTTTGATTTAAAGCATTCCCTTATAGTTCGGGCTGTATATTGTGGGTAGCTGTCCCTGCTGGAAGGAGAACCTCCACGCCGATCTCATTTCTTGTGACGCCTCAAATACAGCTTTTTTAAATGCCAGATTTGTAGAGTGCACAACAGCTCCACCAGGCTTGGCATGAGCATCCTGGTTGCTTGTCTGCATGATGCTCCCCTTCTCCATTGGGTCAGGTTAGGTGGGTTGCCATCACAGGAGGGATTTAAACAGTCCTTGGTATATTGTTTTATAACTTAACCCTGGTTTATTTTTCTACAACTCTACCCCTGACCTGTCTGTTGTGTTCCTTGTTAATGAAGGTGTTTGTTCACTAATGTTTTCTAACAAACCTCAAGGACCAGAACAGCTGTATAACCTACATGCATTAAAACTCTGTTTACTTATTTGGTAACTTCTGCTGTCTTCTAAAGGATTTTATCATGGGGTATTGGTGTAAAGCAGGCTAAATACATGTTCACACCACACGTCAGATTTTATTTGGAACACATTTTCAAAACCATCCCCCCATTTCCTTCCACCTCACATTTATGCACCACTTTGTTTTTCTCTGTAACATAAAATCCCTGTAATATACTTTAAAGGTTTAGGTTGTAAGAGGGAAAAAGGTCAAAGGGTTAATGAATACTTTTGCATGGCACTTACTGTGTCAAATATCTTCCTGTTAAAGACCCACTCCGCTCATCTTTTAGAGCTTTTGTTCTCAGTAATCTATAAATTATGATTATGCCGTTTTTGGCCAAAATCACAAAACCTGTGCCGTTTTCTAGGACGTAGCTTAAGAAGAGCAACAGTAGCTCATTAGCAATTCACCTCTGTGTTGTGGGTGGAACCGTTTAGGGTCTGTTACTGATTCACAGCGATTTGAAAGCAGAAATACTCAGAAATGCAATTTTGAGCTTAATTTTCTCAAGATATGTCCTCTTATTTATAAAGCGCTTTTCATACAAACATTGCAACTCAAAGTGCTTTACTGACCCCATAAAATGACCCCACATAAACTACATTCCCATCCCTCCCCCACAAATCTAAAAGCATGATCACATATATACCCCCCTCCCTCCAACCCAACCCTCCATGCACACATACGCAAGAGCAACAATAAAACATTGGGACATTGGGCCAAGTACAGATGAGCCAGGTAATTAAGGATAGGCCATCAAAGGAGCCATCTGCAGCAGCACATCAACAGCAGCAGCAACCAAGGCACCGTCCCAGGGTGCCCAGAGGAGGCAAGGCCGAGACCCCTACCTCCACCCAAGTGTTACCTGGAGAGCACCCACAGCTGACCACCACTCCCCAGGGCTCCCGCAGAGGAAGCACTGGTCGGAAGATTAAAATGACCGGTTAAAATACAAAAATAAACAGGATAAATATAAGACAAAGTGGTAAAACATTTATAAAACATAAGCAAGTAAAACATTCAGAGCAATTAAACCGACTATAATAAATAATCAGTTAAAAGCTAGCCTACAAAGGTTAATCTTGAGCCTGTTCACTGAGTGTGTGTCCTGACTTTAGGGATGACAAGGAGATGGCTGCCAGAGGAGCGCAGAGACCGCGAAGGTTCATAAGGTGAAAGCAGTTCAGAGAGATGAGAAGGCCCAAGACCATTAAGACCTAAAAACCATTAAAATAACTTTAAAATTGATCCTAAAACATACGGGGAGCCAATGCAATGAATTTAAGTGTGATGTGTTCCTGTCTCCTGATCTTCATCTGGACACGTGCCGCTGAATTTTGTAGAAGTTGTAAACCTGAGAAAGTCTTTTTGGAGATACCAGAAAGCAGGGCAATCAATTC
Organism: Valencia hispanica; assembly: GCA_963556495.2. Lineage (NCBI taxonomy): Eukaryota > Metazoa > Chordata > Actinopteri > Cyprinodontiformes > Valenciidae > Valencia > Valencia hispanica. The sequence continues at coordinate 30,487,943 of OY747702.1, read as the reverse complement.
TACTGGTGATAAAAGCATGCATCAGTATCTCCATGTTGGCCAGAGAGAGAATGGGGCGGACTCTGGCTATGTTCTTTAGATGATAAAAACCTATTTTAGTAATATTTTTAATGTGAGGGATAAAAGTCAGCTCCAAATCAAATATGACACCCAGGTTCTTCACTTGTAAAGAAGGATTAAAAGACAGTGATTGGAATTTTGATCAAAGTTTCTCTCTGAGCCTCAGGACCGATGACTAAAACTTCAGTTTTGTCCTGGTTGAATTGGAGAAAGTTTTCTGCCATCCAGGATTTGATGTCTAAAATGCAGTTAAAAAGTGCGTCCATTGGCCGTGTGTCATCAGGAGACATGAAGATGTACAGCTGTGTATCATCAGCATACCCGTGAAAGTTAACTTCATGTCTTCTGATGACGCTGCCAAGAGGGAGCATAAAAAGGTTAAAAAGCACTGGGCCTAAAATTGAACCCTGGGGCACACCACATGTGATCTTGTGGAGCAGGTATCTAAACTTTCCATAAAAGTCCTGTCTGTGAGATGGGATGTGAACCATTTGCAAACACCACCAGAGAAGCAAATCTGTTTTAAACGGGTTAAAAGAACAGTGTGGTCTACTGTATCAAAGACGGCGATTAGATCCAGTAGAACCAACACTGTTACCCTCTGTTCATCATAGTTTAATCTGAAATTACTTCAAATCTTCAAAAGGACCATCTTGGTGCTGTGGTTCACCCTAAAACCAGAATGAAATGTCTCCAGGACATTGTGTATATTAATAAAATCATTAAGCTGAATTCAAACAAGCTTTTCTAAAATTTTGTTTAAAAACGGTAAGTTAGATACCGGTCAAAAGTTGTTAAAATCATTTAAATATTAGTTGCTCATCTTTATTAGGGTTCTCACCACCTTCCCTTTAAAGGCAGCAGGAAAGACCCCCGTCTGAAAGGAGCAATTCATCATGGGTAAATTCTCATCTCTAAAAGATCCATAAAATGGCTTAAAATGAAGTGAGAATTGGGACCAAAAGACTTGTGGTGGGAGTCAATGAGGAGAAAACTAAAAGAATCTCTGCTTCTACCAGGACAAAGCTGTCCAGCATTTCTTCTGTTACAAACGCTCAGATTTGTCTAAAACCATGTGAAGATAAAAAATAAAATATTACATCTCATGGTGTCTACGTTCCCTCTGAAGTGGTCTGCGAACTCCTCACAGTGTGTTTTCTGAAATTATTAGAAGCACAGTTAAAAATTTTGTCAATGGTGGAACAAAGAATTTTGGGATTATTTTTATGATCTGAAGTATGCATTCTTGAATCTCGTACTGTGCATACAATAGTATGCTTTGAGAAGTTCTGTGTATATTTGATGGTTTATCATGATTTTGTTTTCCTTCCATTTTCTCTCTACCACTCTGGAATTTCTTTTTTGATTTTTGAAGTCTTGATTTCTCCAAAGCGATGCATGTTTTAAGTGTGCACTTTTAACTTTTAGTTGTGTAACAGTCTGTTATGCATCATGAAACCGAAGGATTCTTGTACATTTGTGACTTCTATGCCAACCTTTTGTATCCACTGGGCCTCACTGTACAATATGTCACCTGTCTGACCTGCCGTTTGCCTAAGATATGCTTTAAACCCTGCTTTCTGATCACTCGCACAACCTGCAGCACTGTGCAAAGATGTACTATAGAAAGTAGAAATCAGACTTAGCACTCACTTGTGACACAGTTACTAAAATACTGTGACTGTGATGATGTATCTTGTTTTTTATTCACTGAAGTAGTTCTGGCAGCGAGACCACACCGACGACTGTTACTCTTTAGATTACTGCATCAAGGAGTCAGACAGCAGATAATGATCCGATTAAGAACAATCTCATGTGAGGACTTTGGCTCGAGAAGGGTTGAGCTGCTGTAGTTACAAAGCCACTGAGCTCTTGGTTTCTGCTTACAGTAAATGGTCCTCATGGTGTCATTTGAATTTGAAGGGGTACCTTTTTTGCATTCGAAGTCCTCATGAGTGGTATATTAATGGAAGCAAAAATGTTTGCCTGGGTTTTCTTAGAATAAGGAGTAAGATGTGAGAAGGAGATCAAGGATAAAGAGAGATGCTTCAGTTCGCAGATAAATGCTGCCTTAGCAGACGGGAAGCGAGTTAACACCGGGAAAGAAATCCCACAGTAATCCTCATTAACTGCATTAGAGGTTCAGTCATGTCAAAACGGCACGGCCATAGAGTTCAGTCTGGCACTCAAATGTGTTCCATCTTTTTTTATTTCTATTTCAAACGACAGCAATTTGGTTTTTAATTTCAACTTTGACTTGAGGTGTAAGAATAGATAATGGGTACCTGGATTCCCTCTATATCTAATACACACATCCAGCAGACGCAAACCCCCAGTAAACAAACGCCGTTAAGGTCAGTGTGTCATTTATTCCCAAACAGTACAATTTTTGTTACATTGACTTTGTTGGATGTAAATATGTATCAGAGACAGCTTGTGTAGAAACACATAAATGTTTCATATGTGTGCGTACAAACAGAAGAGTGTAGCAGACTCTCCTTGCTCTTTGAACCTGTCTGATGAAACAAAAAAGACAAAAAAACATGTGGGACATGACAGAATGGCTTGTTAGTGCAGTGACGGATAAAGCTACCTGAAGACCTGGCAGCTGGAAGTCTCAAATAGGACATTTGCCTTCATACCTTTAAAGTTTTCCTTTGTCGTCTTGGAAAAAAGAAATACCTCTCCTCACCAGCGGACTAAATACTTCGGCAGCCTTTATTTTGCCTAATCCCCTTATCATATTTACAGGAGCGGCTGCTGACTGATTAGTCTTAAGTGCCTTCCTGTTGTCAAAAGTGGCTCAAGTAAATCCTTCAAGGTGAATGGCTCATCAAGCGAGCTGGCAACGTCTTGTGAAATAGCGAGCTGATTAGCGAACACTTTACATCAGCAAACTGATCGAGCAATGTAATCCTTTTAGCGGCGATTCACAGAGATCAGTACAGACAGGAGTCTTTACATTGACAATTGCAAACGCCATGCAAATCTTGCAAGTTGTTGCAAATCATGATGCAGACAGTTTCTCCAGAGCAAGACAAAACGCCAACATTCCAGCAAAGTAAAACAACCATTACGTTCACACAAATATAATTCATCTGTTGTTGGTTTTAATGTTAGGATTTAAAAAAAATAAAAACAGCTTACAGGGTCCGAGGGATTTATGTTTGCATAGGCATGAACTAAGGTAGGACACAGATGTATATCTACAGTTCTGACCTCAATCAGTTAATGTTAGTGTTGTATTGATAAAGTGATGTACAAAGAGGAGTAACCCAAAGCAAGGAACAGTTGTGGCTCAGTGTTTTTAAGACTTTGGATCTTTGCTACATCTGGAGAAAGTTTAACAGTCACTCTTGTGCCAACTACATAAATAAGGTCCACTGTTTCACTGCCCAGGCCCCCATCCCCACATATCCAGAAAACATATATAGATGGAGGCATTTGGATGAAAACATGAATGTTATAATACTGCATACATTTGGGTAATGGGAATATTACCAAAAAACTACAGAGAATAATTCTGGAGGGGGGAAAGGACAGGAAAAAACAAAAAAACTTCATACAAGGTTATGTCTCACAAAAAGGTGCAATCTGTAACAGTCAAAAGTGCTCTCCCTGCTGTATAATAGTAGCTTTCTACCATATTTATTTGTGATTGTGAGGTTTAAAAACCCAACCCTTGAAAAGGTGTAAACCTTACACATATAAAAACAAAACAGGTAATTATTGTAGTTCAAAACTGTAATAAAGTATATTTTCTGTGTCTTGTCAATAAACGTACTGCAACAACAAAATTGTTAAAATGACAATTTACAGATTACACCTTGTAGAGTGAAGATTTTTTTAAAGCAGCAAAAGATAACATAACACTGTCTCAAAAACGAGGGAAAATACTAATACAAAAAAATCCAGTGACATCCATATGTTTTAGGTTTTACTCACCAGAGATCTGTACATGACAGATAATGGTGCAAACATTGTAAAAATAAATACATAAATACGTACATGGATACATACACATATTGTATCATAAAATAAGAGAATAAAGTAATTATAAAATTCATATGTACAAATGCATAGTCCACATGTGTTACAAAGAGAGCGAGACTTCTCTTTAGGATTATGTGCGGTGTCAGTGTGTGTAATGTGTTGTGCATGGCACTTGTACAAAAATACTGGAGCTGCAAACCAATTTCCTCTGTGCAGTTTTATTTTGTCTCATCTCTGGAGTCCATCGTTTATAATTCTGAAGGTTTGGGTCAAAAATTGAGAGGCACACGACCAGGTGTGTCCGTGGTTTCCAGTGTACGTGTCCGGAAAAGTTGTGTGAGCGAAAATACCGATGAGATGAGCAAAGTGCAGCGTTTGGCTAGCAACCTCACCCCATCTTCCTCCCCCTGACTCTGTCCAGAGACCACACTCCTACCACCATTCACACCACCAGTCCCAGCTGTTTCAACAGCCCCAACAAACTCTTGGTAAAGGCCAACTATCTCCTTCAACTTATCCAGAGGTTGCTGGCCATCATCGTCCTCGTCCCTGTTGACAAGTCTTGCTTTATGGCAGATGTCACAACCAGGACAGGGGTTTGTTTTCAGACATGCAGCTGACAGCTGAACCAGTGCACTGAAACTAGTGGTTAAAGAACGCAGAGCTTCATCCGGAGCCCAGCCAACACGTGTGGCTCGCTGACATCCAGACGCTAGTCGACGAGCTTCTGCCTGGAGAAGACTCCTTTCAGGCTCTGTCATGATGATAGGACTTATTCCAGTGCAGCTCTGACCTGCAGCATTATTGTCTTCTGTTCCATTGTGATTTAGGTCTGTGCTCTCCATTTTTGAGTGTTGTTGAGGCTGGTCAAGCGCCCCCCTCTCTAACACTTGAAGAAGTTGATCTATGTCTTCACGCAGAGAGGAAAAACCACCTTTTAGACCTCCATAGTTCTTGTTAGTAAGGGAGCGAAGACGACCACTCAGTGAAACTGTAGGTGAAACTGGACACGAAACCAGAGGACTCAGTTCAGAGGATGCAGTGGAGAAAGTAGACAGTGGTCGAGGGTTATCCCTCAAAAGTGAGAGAATGTTAGGTTTTGGAGAGGGTGTTGTTGGAGAGGATGCCTGAGCAGGTTTGGGGCGGATGCGGCGAGAGAACTCATACACGGTTAGTTCCTCATCAAAACTAACTCCATCCTCAGTGTCTCCACTGAAACAGTTGGCATAAACCGTGGGACAGCCGCAAGACTCACGATGTTGCTGTGGAGGAGTAGTGTCTGCTCCAGAGGAGGTCGGTGAGTTGCCTCCAATCTGCATGCTTGTTACACCTCCCAGCCCCACAGCTGAGTGAGGCCGCGACTGTGGCTGCTCTGAAGAAACACTGCCACTGTGTGGACTGTTATCTCTAAAACTCAGATTAGGGTGTGAACCATTTGTTCCACTGGCCTTTTTCATATGTGAACTTACTTCTGGAGCCTCTTTGATGGTTGCGATGACAACCTCTGCTCCATCATCTAAGATGCTTCCTTTACTTCCTAATTCTGAGGCAATTACCTCTTTGTCCTTCACAGGGGTTTTGTTTAAGTCTGATAATCCACTTGCTACAGAGAAACCAGAGCCAAAGCCAGATGTGTCTCCATTGATAGAACTTGTGGAGGGATAGTCCAGATTTCCTAGAATCTCTTGGGAACGAGTCATGTACCAGGGTAAAGACTGGATTTTTCCTCTCAGAGCAGAGGCTGGTAGTCTACCTCCAAGGCTGGAGGAGCTAGTTCTTAGATCAGAACCTGAACCAGATCGACCGGATTCTCTGCTGTCCATGCATCCAACACCTTTACAATCGACTGAGGTGGGTGAGGTGGTAATAGTTAGCGGTGCATCTATATTTTTGGGTGATAGGCTCTCATGGCTCAGAGAAACCCTTCTAGGTCCTGACTGGATACTGCCATTGCGATTGCTCCATGGGTGGATTCCATGTGTTGTACTGACAGTATCCTTAAAGTTTCCTTTATTTGGATCAGTGGGAGAAACAGGAGAGCTGGCAGGTAGGGATAATGGATGAAAACTGTTGGAAGAAGTAGGTTTAGGGGGAACTGGAGGGGGAACAGCTAGCTTTGTGCCTGAATTAGAGCGAGGGATAGGGTGCAAGCTTGGTGGACTTTTAGTAAGAATGTTAGATCCATTGACTTTCTCACCAACTTTTGCTGTTTCCTTTTTATCTGGAATTGTTTTGTCACTAGAAATAACATGGAATCCATTCTCACACACCAGATTTTTATTTATTTGTAATTTGGTTTCTTGTTTTTTAGTCTGTTCCTCTGGTTGTGGTGTGGTGTTGGTTTCTGCCTGTTTGTTACACCTCACTGCTGTAATCATTGGTGAGGATAGAGGCAATCCACCCAGTGTGACAGACTTGAATTCCATTGTGTCTGGCTCCATTTCCAAAAGTTCAGAAGACAAATGTCCAGAGGCATCGCCATTGCACTGGGCATAGGCTCTTCCAGGTTGGGGTGACTTGGGAGGCATCGTCTGAGGTTTCGGAGGCAACTGGGGTTTAGGTGCCAGTGGTGGTTTGACTTTAGCATCAGGTTTCTGGGATGGCTTTGAAGGACTGGGTTGTTGGTGAACAAGTTGATTCGTAGAGCCTTTTAGCAACTCAGATTCCTTCTTCAGTTTAGGGGATCGAGGTTTACTGGCAATAGGGGATGATGGTTCTTTTCCTGTGACAGATGGAAGACTATTCCAGGTTCCGCTCAAACGATTAGCATTTCGTCGATCAGCCAGCTCAGCATCTGTAAAAGACAGAATAGGAAAGAGCAAAGAAGATACATAGACTGTTAATATTTGACTGACAAAGATATTTCCAACTCTTTTAATCAAACAAGTCTTAGACTTTTCACATTTTACATTCACTTAAATACTACAGTGCCAACATTGTGTATAGACTTTTGCAAAGAATGTGATAAATAATTGTCTTGTGTAAAAACTTGATAAAACGAACCTGAAAGATCTGGAACTGGTGGAGTAAATCTCTCCTGTGCATCAAAAAACTCATCTTCTGATTCTGAGACATTGTCCTTCAACAAAAGAGATGGTTTTGGGTTTGGCGAAGGAGTTAGAAAGAGACCATCCTCATCTTTAGACAGGCGGTACTCGGCTTGTGCTGATTTAGTTCCAGGAATTGAGCTTGTTCTTACTGGGACTTTGGGGGGAGTCTTTTTCTTTCTTTTAATAGGCAATCGTTCAAAAGGTGTGCTGTCAATCATTCTAAGATCTCGTGAACTAGGGATCTTAGAAATGCGTCTCAGTTTTTGGATGCCCAGGTCTTCCACCTCCTCGTCATCATCACTTGTAGCACCTGCTGGACTAGGCAAGAAGTCCGTCTTTGAGAGTTCTGCAAAGCAAAGTAAAGAGTTATCATTGCCATTGTAGTTCAGGTTTGTGGGTCGCAGGGGCCCTTGACATTTTGGCTCAAGGAGGTAGGGGTGGTGGACATCCAAGTTAGGAGTATCTTCCCCCGGGCTTGAACCACGATAAGCATCCAGGCGAGAAGGGGCTTTGGCTGCAGTGCTGCTTTCATCCAGCGCAGTGCTCAAGGAACTGCTGGACAAGCTCGAGAAGCTGCTCGTGACCCTTGGATCAGTGTGGGACCAACTGGTCTCCAGGTTCATTTCTTCATCCAGAACATTGAATTTACATACATCACTTCCGGTTGCACCAACTTCCTCTTCACTCTCATTTTCCTTGCATTCTGTTGTAACTATTATTTTTACTTCCTGTTTGCCTTTGTGTTCTTCTCTCTCTTTTCTGTCTTCCTCTTTTCTCTTTTCTTCTTCCCCTCTTCTCCTCTCTTCCCAATCCGTACTTGCAAGGTCTGAGCTTTTGTAACTCTGCGAATCCATTGGGTCATCCTCATCTGTTGAGTTGTCTGAGTCACTGCAGCAGCGGGACACATAACCTAATAAACGAACCGAAGACAAGCATAGTGTAAGTTTTCTGGATGTACTGTTGAAGAAAATCATATTTATTAGAACAGGATATGATAGCAGTCATTTTTATTCAGACGCGTATTGGCTAGTGATATACCCTTCTGAAACCCGGAAGAAATGCTTATTTATTTTTAAATGTGGGAATTTTTTTTACTAAAGTATACTTTGTCTCTTGATCTTAATGAGGACTTCTTTGCTCTAAAAATAATTGTGTGAGATTACCAAGCATCAGCCCCAATCTGTTATTTGACATACCTCTCTAAATGTACACACTTTTTAAAATGGCAGATTTTTGGATGATTTTTGGAAGTATGAACATGAGAAAATGTTTCTTAAGTTTGTTCACATATAATGTGACAGGGGAAAATGGAAAAAAAAAAGGCACGCGCAATAACCTGAATGCTTATGTGTGCATAACCTTAAGCTTTGCTGAAGCACCTTTGGGTTCATTTCAACACTAGGTCTTCTTGAAATTTCACTTACCATAAATTATAGTAAGTCTTATCAGTTCAGCTATCCAAATAGGATTTTCAAAATATTTCCACACCTGGTGTTTTTTAAGTTAAAACCATAGCTTGACATTAATCAGAAGAATTGCATTACGGTATCACTTCGGACAAAATACAAAATGTTCCATAGCATTATATACCAATAAATAGTTTGAGGGAAAGAAGGGAAACTAGTGACACTACAAAAACTGGACATTTCTCCAAAGTTACTAGAGAGACAATATAAAAACTGGTCAGAGAGGCTTCCACAAGGCTGACAGCAACACTAAAGGAGCTGCAGAAAATTTCAGGTGTTTGCTAGACAATTGAAGATGAAGAAGAATTTAATTTTTCTAAATCACTGTGAGACCTAACACATAGTCAAATCCACAAAAAAAAAAAAAAACTTCATTAGGGGAAATTTTAACTTTTAAAGTGGACTTTTGCAAGGTAGAGTGGGCAAATATATCTAAGTCAAGATGTAGTTTGATGACAGAATTACAGTATTTCAAGGAAGAATGCTGAAAGCTTATCAAAGGGTGCTTCAAAGTATCTGTCTGATTGTCTGCACACTTATGCAATGGAGCTATTGCATCTTTGCTTTTCTTTAAAACAGAATTGTTTGTTTTCAGTTGAATTGTTGGGAATAAATGTCACATTGTTTATAAAAAATGTTTGTTAATGATTAATTTACTTCTTTTTTTACATCACTAAAATCTACCCTTTTAACATGTGTATACACACTTTTTAGGACTACTGTATGTATATGATTTTAGAGTTTAGATGCATTTTATAAGTTGTACTTCTCAAGATAGTGGCCACTACAGAGGAGAAAATTAACTCTGTGGGTCTCAGGAGGCTACAGTATATTGACATCCGAAGTTGAAAATGTCAAAAAGGCCAAAACCATAAAGTAATAGTTTTAAGTTAAACTGTTTTTTTGCTCACTTGTTAGGGATTCATAGCACACTCCCTCTATTACGGCGAACCTCCCACACACACCTTCTTCAGCAGGAATCCGGTGCACCCTGACTTTAGGGCGCCCCAGACGGAAGACATTAACACTTGGATCCACCAAGAGTTTGCAGTAGCCTCCCAGCAGACACCCTAAGTCTTTGGCTGCCATAGAATCCATCAGTAAGGCAAATGGCTGAGAGAGGGAAGGGTATTGGAGAACATTAGGTGAAGCAGAGGTGATTAAAGCCAAAGGGTAAGAAGAGAAAGGCGAAGGAGTGGGAGAAAGAAGGAGACACTGTCACCTTGGTGTCAGAGAATTACAATGTACACTAACTCCCAAAGGCTATGTATCCCTGAACTCGAGGAAGAATGCTTGACCTATATTTATTCTAGCATGAGATTTGGCACAGAAATAGTACGGTAAGTGCATATACATGTTTTTATCAATGTCAGTGCCAGCATGTTATGAATTATACAGTACCTGGATGAACATGTGTATTTGTGACTTGCATACCTTCATATCATGCAGTGAAATGCGTAGCAGGCTGACTTTGTCCGACTCAGATAGCAGCTCCACTCGGCTGATGCTGCTGAACTCAACCAGGGTGGATATCATGTTGAGCTTGTGGTTAATGACTTGACTCAACCCATACTTGGCTCCTACTAGCAAGCTAACCAGCACTTCCCTGTCCTGAAGCTGAGCACAGGTGAAAATAGACAAAAATACAATAAAAAAAGACATCATAGTTATATGACATTTAAAAGGCACATCTGTTTATTTGCTCATTAACACAAATAATTAATCAGCCACGACAGCAATCTACCTCATTTAGGCATCTAAATGAAGTGAGGAGAACTTGTTGAAGTTCAAACCTATCAGTCAGAAACAGATGATCTACTAGGACGTTCATGCAAAACCATCTTACAGAGCAGCCCCCCCAACCCCCCAAAAAAAGTAGACGCTTTTTTGGCCAAAAAAATATTCTTGATCACAGAGGTCATAGGAGAAATGGCAGTCTGGTTTGAGATAATAGGTAACAATAAGGTATTCAGATTTTGTCTCTGAATTCATAACATGTCAAACTTTGAGGTAGACAAGCTACAGCAGCAGAAGACTATGCTATGTCTCACTCCTGTCGGCTAAGAACAGAAAACTAAAGCTATGATTGACATAGGCTTACCAGAATTGGACAATAAGGACGTTACCACTACAGAATACTCCACCTAAACAATGTCAAGCAATTGCAAAAGCTAACAGTTCGAGAAACTATCACAAGTAGCTGCCCTGTGAGAGCAGCAGGCAAGGCAGCGAGCTATCCAGCAAGTGGCTTTGTATACACTAAACAACTGCATCAGTGCTAAAAAAAAAGAAAGTATATTTCTGTAAATAATATGTATACGAAACTTCACTATTTCTCTTTTGTTCACATTTTCTTTGTGGTTAGACTCACAAGAGACCCAAGACCCATGTTTTCAAGTGAACCAGTGACTGCTTGTTTGGTCCACAACAGAATTTGGATGAGCTTTCACACCTGATTAATGTAGTGTACTGTCTAAGAAAACAAACTCTTCTCTGTTTAAAGTGTACCAAACAGATCTGGCATGAACGTGCCCAAACAGACTGAAAAATGTTGCCTGGTCCTACAAGTCCCAATTTAAGATGAGAAATTAAGATGGTCGGGCCAGAGTTTGTTAAACACAACCTTTAAAGCACACTCTGCTGAGCAAAAATGTTCAAACTACAGTGGTAGTGCCATGATGAGGGGGATATTTTCTTGGCACACTTTGGGCCCTTAAGTACCAACTGAGCATTGTTTAAATGCCACCGCTTATCTAAGCGTTTCTGCTGACTGCGTCTATCCCTTCATGACCACAGTGTACCCAGCTTCTGATGACTACTTACTGTAGGATAGTGCACCATGTATCAAAGCTCTATAGTCACTAGATGTAAGTCAACCAGATCACATTTTGGATGATGTGGAATGGGAGATTCTTAGCCTCGATGTGTACTGACAAATCTGTAGCAACTGCATGATGGCAACATAGAACAATATCTCTGAAATTTGTTTCCAACACCTGATGCCACAAAGAATTAAGACTGTTAAGCTTGAGACTGAAGCTCAATGGGGGTCTAACTCAGTCTTACCATGATGTACCTAGTAAAGTGGCTAGTATTTTTTATTTTAGCAAATGGACTCACACAACTCAAAAAAGGTTCTTACCATCATTGTAGCTGTGTAAGACCGTCCACCATAAGAAATAAGCTCTCCAAGCTGAGTAAGGTAGGCCAATCGAGCCTGCGAAGCTGATATTACCTGGAACACAGGAGTTGACATAAGAGGAAAGTAGATATAGTAAGAACAAGTCAGAAATCATCTGATTGTCAATGTAAATAAGCTCTCTTTAAGTACTCTACTGCCCACTATTTGTTTTTTTCTAACTCGCTTTCTATCATTCCACCACTCTGACCTCAGGGAATATTAGCAGCTAAAATCTACCCCAAAGCCTCCACACTACTGCCAGTATCTGTTTGCTTTGCCTTTTTGTGCTCATTTGTCACTCCTCATCTACCTTCTGCCGTGGCTCAAGCAGGGACTGGATCTTTTTGAGGTGGTAGCTAATTGCCTTCCTCAGGTCCTTCTCCCTCATGTTGCTCAGCAGCGTGGGCGAGATAAAGCTGTCCAGGCCAAACTCCTTTCTGCCAACGACACATACACAGAGAAATGAAAATCAAACTAATAAAAAAATGTTTTAGTTACCAGCACTATTCGTCTTATTTCTAGAAACTAATTACATACTGTATATAAAAGAACTCAAAACCAAGATGATGTGTAAATGCCAACATGAAGCACTACTATTATTGAGAACATGCTAAAAAGTCGTTATTCAATGAAAACTGCAACCATCTTCTCCCATGGGAAACAAAACTTTGCTGTTAGCAAACTGCTTTCTGAAGCTAACATTATAATGTTAACTGGATTTTGTTTAGTCACTTGTCTTTAAAAGTTGGATCAGTTTAAAAACAAAGTAACCAGGAAAAATTCACATTTGTTTAGATGCAGAAAAATATTTTTTTGGATGCCTGGAGAAAATTATACAGAAGTCTTTTTGTGAACATCTGTTTCAAGACAGAAAGCAGAAAACTCCAAGAAAAGCTAAGCTGTTAGAGTACCTCTACTAGATACATTGCTTGAAATTGCCAATGCTAATAAAACAGTAGAGCTAATAGTAAGATTTGTAGCAGTAAATGATAGGACCTGTAGGTGGAGAGTTGTTTGAATGGTGAGAAGAGCAGACACTTTTCAACACTTAGTAGCCACCTGTTCCTTAACCCTAAAGCCAAGTCCTAACCCTAAAGAAATCTCACTGTACCCTTAAAAACCCCAATTACATCCTCAAAGGTAAAGGAGGTCCCTTAAGCTGGTGTATATTTAGCCTATTGTTATTACAATTAAACAAGAAGGGGAGACTAGGGATAGTTGTAGAACTCTCAGTTTGACCAATCAGAAACAAGCTATGGTGATATCTTCAATATATGCCCACTTAAAAAATTGAGAACACTGGCAAGGCCACATGGCTGGGCGGTGGGGTTGTAGGAGATCTGAAAAAGTGTTACAACCCTCCCTTTATATTGACACTTTGTACTGGTCTCCTTTTTACTGCATGCCTAGGCAGTGGAAGTATAAAACAGACATGGGTGTCCCTGCAGATATTGTCCAAAAGGCAGGAACTGAAGTCATCCATTGAAAATCTGCGAGCCGGGTCCACAACATCTGTCACGCTACCCTGTACAGATATTGTGAAGCTGCAGAGAAGCTAAGAAAAAGTTAGATGTTTTGGAGATAAAGTCAGAAAGGCCACATTAAGATGGTTTGGACATGTTCAGATGAGAGGCTAGGATTATAACGGTAGAAGGATGCTGAGGATGGAGCCACCATGCAGGTGGCTAAGAGAAAGACCAAAACTTGGTTGTTTGTAAGGACAGAGGATACAGAGAATAGGACTAAATGGAGACAGATGATTCGCTGTGAGGACCCCTGAATGGAAAAGCTGAAAGAGAAGAAGTATTTATTTCTATTGTATGCAATTTATACTTTTTATTTATTTTATTAATACTATATTTGTAGTTTTACAGGTTTATGGTTCCTTCTTTGGTTATTCTTTAAAGTATTTCCATACATTTATTAGTGTAGATCTTTTTCAATCAAAATAATTGAACTGTTACATCCATCGAAAAAGTAGTGTTACAACTAACCCCAGTACTGGGGTAAGTTGTAACAATTTACCTCTTTGTATTTGACATTAATTTAACTACCGGTAATCTGTGATGGTGTGGTAGAAGTCCAAATCCATGTCATTTAAAGAAGACAAATACAGGTACCGCATATTAAAATTCAAAATCTCTAGCACAAAGAAACACTGAGTTACATTTGCTCAAACAAAAAGGGTTACTATCATCCCCCGTCTCCCAACACATGTACACACACATTCTCAACATTTTCCATTACATTAATAGATTATGTATTAGTGAGCATCTTCATCCTAGACAAATCACAATCCTGAAAGCAGCAGGGCACCTCACTTTCTAGATCATCAAAATCACACACGCTTCAAAAAGACAGCCAGCAGTGACCCTTATATTGTAACCTTAAACTGACCCAGACACACACATAAGACTCACGTAATACTCTTGATAGATGCCCGGGTCTGTCCACAACTATCAAGTCTCTCATGCATGTGCAGGGCAGCCAGGCGGAGCGCCGTGTTACACTTCATCTCCACGGCAAAACGCTCCTGTAGCACATCTCCAACACTCTGAAAACATAAACAACCACAGTGAAATGCATACAAGCACTAAGTACACCTCTTCACATGAATGCAGTGCATTGTTGTTTCTGCTCTAAAGCTCTACAGACATTTACTTTATGGGAGAGATTGAAAAAATACCCAACTACAGAAGTCTTTTTAAGTAAAACCAACACTGGGAACCCCAAACTGTCAGGGAAAACAAACACAGCAGGATGTGAAGACTGCTTTTAAAACATTAAATCATCATGACATAAGTGGCATTCCCGTGGTTTTCATTGTGCAAAGACAATATGCATAGACTGTGTATGGCTTTGCATGTGTTGTTTTCAATATGAGGCCTCAAAGCTGTGCATCATCAAAGTGGCGAATGCTTAGAACAGCAAATTTTCAAGATTACTAGAGATTGAAAGATGGTGCAAGAGAAGAGCGAAGCAATTGTTACACAACAGTAGGGAATCATAAGAGACTGAGACAGTTTGAAATGATCAGAGAGAAACGCGTTGCAGCTGCACAGTTCTAACAAATCCTTCAGCTTTGATGATATTTCTTGGTTTTGGAGCCTTTTTGAAGGAACGTACATTGAATCAAGTCATGAACTGAACAACATACAAAAAAAAATTTCTTTAACTTTATGAGATTATGAAGATTTCTCCAAGCTAGTCTCTAAGATTGAATAAAAACAAAAAAGTAGTGCTGTTGATAGGTTTCTCTGACCTGTAAAAAGAGGTAGTCAAAGGCCAAGGGGTCATCCTGCAGCATGTCCGTGGGGTCTCTGGGAATGAAACAAACCCTGAACAGACATCTGTAATCATGTGAGTCTTTTTTCTGCACCACCTGGTGGAGACAAAACATAGAAGATTCTAAATGCGTAACACCAACACTCAGCTGGTGTGAGACTTCTTCTCTGCCCACCCAGAGATGTATAGATTTGTTTCCAGATCCCTCACCTTTTGTATAAGCTCATCTTCATGCAGTAGCAATAGTTTAGCAATGCTATACTGTTGCTCTAGAACCAGGCCAAAGTACTCAATCACCTGGATGGACAGTTTTTCCTTCAGAGTCAGAACAATGTCCTGGAAAGATTAAACAAAAAAATATAAGTCAACTAAAACTAAAATGCTGCGATGGACTGGCGACCTGTCCAGGGTGTACCCTGCCTCTCCCCCTTTGACCGCTGGAGATAGGCACCAGCCTCCCCCCCCGCAACCCTGCATTAGGATGGATGGGTACAGAAAATGGATGGATGGATAGAACTAACCTGTTTGAATGCTAGATGGACAATCTCACCCCCCTCATCAGGTTCCCCCTGACTTGGAATTAAATAGTAAAATGAAGGGAGTAGAGCCGTTGTAAAATGAAAATGAAAATAAACCTAATCCCACTGGTGGTGAGTTTTGGAAAACAATTATCTATCCCAACATGAAACCTCTCCCGGAGACATTTAGCAATTATCATTCCATAATCAAGGTTGTTTGTAGCAGCTGCAGACTATGAACATTCAACAAAACTAAGCTAAACTATGACATAAAATGAGATTTACAGTGAGGCTTTCACCAACAGACACTCAAGAAAGAAAACAAGAAAACATTTCTACATGTTTTTTTATGTTTAATTTAGGTCTTCTGACCAATGAACAAGTTTTTTCTTCTCAGTTAGGCATAAAATAAAGAGGGACCTGGAAATTTAGCATCTGGTTTCATAAAGTACACTATTGCTACTAAAAATATCTCATATTAGGTTAGAGATTCATCTTGCTCCTGTGAGCAACAACTTAGATCTACCTATTATTAATCAGAAGCTGATATTTTAACCTTTTATGAAAATGTTTCTATGAGCTCACGAAGGGGCATATGATGGTAACAAAAACATTGATTCTAAATAAGTGAATACCCCTACCTTGACAGAGGTTGTATGGTCAAACTTAAAGGCCTTGGTCTGCCCATTCTCTAGATAGACTTTCAGGACATTGGGAAGGAAGAGAAGAGAGTTTCCCTATTGAAAAAAAAAAAAAGAAGCAGTTAGGTAGGCTTGAATAAACAAAACAGTTAAACAAATAGTTAAATGTATAATTAAAAATTCAATACATTTAAAATCTGGGAAATATTAATAAAAACAAATCTATCAATGTTAGGCTTTTTTCTGTGTCAGATAAAATGTTTCTACCTGAGTGTGCCCATTGACCACCACCTCCTCTGCAAAGCGCACTTTAACGGGATTACTCCGCAGACGGGCTCTCTTTTCTGCTGACATAATAGACGACTTGGGATTCTGAAACATAAACGCCATCAGTGAGACAGACTTATCTTATAGCCAGCAGTGAAATAACAAAACCAAGTCTAAGATCACAAATTATTTTAAAGAAATCATAATTTGCGTTTTGCAATTCAGTTTGAAAATGAGGGAAGACCGTTAAAGAAACATACGGTCGAACATACTGTCACGTGTTAAGAAAAAAGCTGCTTTTCTTTGAATGAATGGTGGTTTAAAGGCTCTATATGACCATGCTAATGTGTTTAGTTTCTTCTTTGTACTCACTGTCATGTGCCGCAGAATAGTCACATTGATACAATCCTCCAACTCCCTGGGTGAACAAAACCAACAGATAATAACAGATGCACGCATGACTTTCTGTCTCTTTGTACACATTTAACTTTTTCACGTTCTTGTCATATTACAAGCACAGATTTATTTTTATTTATTTTAGTGCATAAAAGTGGAAGTGGAAGGAAAATGATACATGACCTTAACATTTTTTTTTTACAAATAATAATCTGAAAGTGTGGCGTGCCTTTTAATTATATTATATTTTGTAGAACCGCCTCTCTCTGCAAGTTGAGCTATAAGTCTTCTGGGGTATGTCTCTACCAGCCTTGCACACCTTGAGATTGAAGTTTACGCACATTCTTTGCAAAATATTTCAAACTCTGTTAGACTGAATAGAGAGTTTAAGTTTTTAAGTCTTGAAAAAGATTCTTAGTTGGATTTAGGCCTTGACTTTGACTGGACTATTCAAGCACATGAATATGCTTTGATCTAATCCATTCTATTGTAGCTCTAATTGTATGTTTAGGGTTAGGGTTAATGTTGGGTTAGGGTTAGGGTTAATTTTGTACATTTAAAGAGGTTTTCCTCTAGAACTGCCCTGCGTGTTGCTTCATCCATCTTTCCCACAGCGCTATCCCTGACCTGTCTGGTGTGTTCCCTTGTTTTTGTGAGGCTGTTGTTTTATAGCTGGATTTATGCTGACGTTAAATGACACATAGGTGAGCTGAGTTTACTACTAAGGGAACTTCTGAAGGCAACTGCTTGCATTGGATTTTATTTATAAGAATCAGTATAAAAGGGGATAGTTTTCAGATCATTTGTAAAAAAAAAATTTTTGAAAACCATATTTTCTTTTGCTTTTCTTGAAGTTTAAGATTGAGACATGACAAAATGTGGAAAAAGTTCACGGTGTGTGAACACTTAAGCAAGGTGCTGGAGGTTTTTTCCCACAAACACAAACATGAATTATACACACTCTCAGAAAGCATCACCAGAAAACAGCTCAGATGGCGCATTTAGTCACTGAACGGACCAGCCATTCTTGTTTGCCATAAACCTTAGATAGATATTCTCACCTCAAGATGTTTTCCACCTGCTCTGCACTCAAATCCTCCATTACTTTGTCATTTATCTGCAGCACCTGGTCTCCTGGGAACAGGATCCCATCTGCAGGGCTCCCTGTGTTACACACAAACACACACGCACACAAGACTGAACATATAAACTCTGGCTGCACATGCAGAAACATGCACATGAACCACACATAACAAAATGTCACGCATGCTCATTGAACAGGGCTGACTCAACAGTGTTGGGCTGAGCTCTCCAGGACGTGAGGGGTTACAGTTATTCTGGGTTTCTTCCAGTTCGCCTCTGCTCTGCCTACTCTGGTTATTTATACTCATTTGTCTTCAGGCAAGATAGAGGCACAGCAGTTTTATCTTACTCTGTAGCAAACGCACAGTCACGCGCAAGCCTGCAGAACATATGGGATTGTCAACACACAGGCACATAGTTTCACACAACCCTGCCTGCCACTCATTTTTTACCCGTTAATGGAATGCTACAAGCTTTCACACTAACACACTCTGAAACACAGTTTCACCCTCCTGCCGTCATGCTTTTGTGACAGCTCAGCCAATATCTTGATCTTTTTTGTTTGCTTCCTCTTTATTTATATGTACTTCTTCCTCATCCTTTACTCTTACATTCCTCTTTTTCTGACTCCGCCCATCTCAAAGGTGATACCTGTCTATCTCCTCTGCCTTCCTTCACAGTTTCGGATCTTTATGCCATTCTGTCTGTGTTTGCACTTAATCCGTTCACTGCTGACAAATCCCCCCTCTCTCTGTCAGACACAAACTGTTATCACCTACTTTTCACTTTCTCACCATCTTTCTTTGGAAGCAGATAGCAATTAAAAAGATGTAGGCAGGGTGGGAATCTCCTCTGGGCTTTTTTATCAGCTTATTTTACAAGATGGATGTGAAAACGATGGATCAGCATCTCTGTCTTACCTGCCCCTGATACCTCCGATCAGAGAGTTTTAAATGAAAAATGATTGAATTTAGGAAGGATGAGCAGGTGGCTCTGCTGTTTCAGTGGCCTGCTCTGGATCAATGCCATAAACGATGGGTGAAGGCCAGGAGAGACTGCGTGTGTGTGTGAATGCAGACAAAAATGTGACTTGCTGCAGGCAGAACACAGTTGCATAAAGCAGGTGGCCATTTGGAGAGAAGAATTAAAAAACAAAGTACACTCATCCACATAGATAAACACCATACATACACACACACACTAGATGTGTACCTGGGGCAACATCCCTGACCAGCAGGGGGCTGTCCGTGGAGAGAGTGAAGCCATGTCCGGTGCTTCGGTCCAGAACAGGGTCTCTGGTGATCTGCAGCGTCAGTTTAGCCTGGAAGCTCTGACTGGATAGGCTGTTGGAGCGCTGCGACCTCCCATCGCTGAGCAGACGCTCTCTGAGGAGGTCAGAAAGGGGGACAGGTCATCTGACTGAAGGTGGCAATACTCACCAAGAGATAATAAAACTAAGACTATTTATAGTGTTAATTATGTGCATATTTGGTAAAAATATTTCATAAATTTACCATTTGCGTCATCTTTTCACTTAAAAACACTTTACATTTTAAGAATTTGCTAATTGATTGTGTCACATATAGTTTCAAAATAAATGTTTATCGTTCTTGCTTGAAAGTAACATTTCAACATTACAACAGGTAAAGAACTCATTTTCAACCCAGATTAATATTTATCTGTCCAATGGTCCAACTGCTAGGCGTTCGGATTGTGGTTTAATTATGTAATACTATGAGGTTTTTCACCTTTAGAAATCTAGACAGATAAAAGGATAAAAAGAGGGATAAAATGACAGAAATACAGATAATGTTATTGTAACATGTTATGTGTTCCAGGAAACTAACAATGGGCCTCATTCTGAAAACATCATCTCTGATATGAAACATAGCAGTGGCAGCATCATGCTATGAGGACAACAAGCTGCATGTGGCTAGCGCAACAATGGAATAGTTTAGATCAAAGCACATCCATGTACTAGAATGGTTCAGTCAAAGTTCAGACATAAGTCCAATTGACAATCTGTGGAAAGACGGGATAAAGAAAGATGCTGTTCACACACAATCTCCATCCAATAATTAGAGGACTGAATAATTTCCATACCCCACTTTATTGTGAAACAAACTGAAAATCGGGTATATTTTACTTCCACTTCCAATTCTCTCAATTCTCATAATTCATATTTGACTCATTGTAATTTCAGCCTTGCCACTGCCCTATATAAGTACCCACTCATTTTCTCATACATTATGAATATCATCAGTTAAACTGCAAAGTTTATCTAATTTTGAACGCTGAAAATACTGTACTTCTGCTCATACTCATTCAGATTACAATGTTTGTAGTGCTAATATACTAATGACCCAATTCCTGGCATTTTCAAAAAGTATATTTTGGTAGAAAATGGTCTGACAGTTTTAGAAGACACTTGGTGCACATTGTTTTTTGTAATCCAGATTGTACATAAATGATATAGCTGAAATTATTTGAGACTTGCTCAATTGCTGCAGGATAAACCTCAAGGACTTTTTATGTACTCCAAATCAGGATTCCTTTAATACAAATTGCAGAAAGCAGCTTGAGCCTTGGGTTGGGTGGATATGTATTCTGGGAGCTCTTGCTTCAAATTTGATGCCAGCAGCATCTTCCAAAATAACTCAGCGAAACATGTGAAGGAAGATCTTATTGGTTACTTTTTTAAGCAAATCAGTGACGTCAAAATATTTAAAAGAGGTTAAGTCTTCAAGAAACAAAAATGTGGAGATTAAATATAAGGAAATAATATAACACAAATCAATGTTTTACTATATGTAAAACTACAGGGTTTAGGGATTTCATCATGATCTGTAAAATTAGTTTTAAAAAAAGTGATACTCAAGCATTAAATAGGCATGGATTTCATGCCCTCGGGTAAAAATAAACATCGTTTTGTGATTATGAATGCTGAGCAACAGAAACAGGATTTTAAAGCAACATTCTTTCATCCAGAAAGGCAAGTCTTGCTTTTTTCTTTTGGCAAAATGTCACCAAACCACATTCTAAATGTGTTACAGCAGAATGACTCCATACAGAAGGAGTGTCAACAATGAGCTGTCCTCTAGTCAATAGCTTGTATGACATCAACACTTTGGTCAACAATGAAGAGAAAACTACAACAGAAGAACTTTATTAGATAAGGAGAAGAAATGTAACTTTCAAGCAAAAATAATTATTAGAATCTAATGTCTTTGTTATACTTTCAATCAAACAGTTTGAGGTAACTATTTGTATTGTATTGTATTGTATTGTATTGTATTGTATTGTATTGAATCAACCTCTCCCTGGGGCTTACTGCTACGGTCAGTTGGTAACAACATTGCCAGGCTTTCCCAGGAACAGACACCAGGAGGATTTTTCTGAGCTTCCTCCTTATCAGAAACCTGGTTAGACGTAAATAACGACACATCTGCATTGATAGAATCTACTCCTCCAAATTACAGTTTTTTAAGCGAGAGCAGGAAACACAGATGAGGTGGGGGCGTAGCCACAATTTCTCAGAACTCAATTAACTTTTAAAAGGTATTCCTGGGCACATTTCACTCTTTTGAGTTTCTAGCTCTCCAAATTAAGGATCCTAACAAATCTTTATTTCTAAGTTTATATAAACCCCCAAAACTTAACTCTACCCTCTTCAATATTTTTAGCAACCTTTTTTCCGTAATATGTATCGATTATGACTGCCTCCTCCTGGCCGGCCGGGGCACCCGCGGGGTTGGGGAGGATCTGGCTGGAATAACGTGATCCTTCCACGCGCTACGTCCAGCCGGAGAAATCCCGCCCCGTTGGGTGAAAAGAAGGGCCTGCCCACTCCCCAAGCACGAAGGAGGCTTGGGTTTCAGTGAAGGGCCCCTCCCGGGGCCGGCACAGAGGGAGAGTGGAACCCCAGGACCTGAACTAAGGAGCACTGGGTGATAAATAATGGGAAAAAATCGTGGGATAAAAAATAAAATAAAAATAAAATATGTATCTATTATGACCAGTTAATCATTGTGGGGGACTTCAACATCCATACTGAAAACACCCAAGATAGACTAGCAAAAACATTACAGAAGTGACATTCTTCATAACTTCGGCCTGACCCAGCATGTCAAACAGCCAACACAAAATCAAGGACACACTCTGGATTTAATTATCAGTAAAGCTTAAAATATCGCCAACATTTCGGTAATTGATATTGTATTATCTGTTTGAGGTAACTATTTGTATTGTATATTCAGATTTCATAAAATATGATGCAGCGCATACATACATAATATCACCTCGGCAGAATGAAGTTTACATAAACATAAATAAACACCCTAATTGAAATCTAACAGTATCAACCTCTCCCTGGGGCTTACTGCTACGGTCATATGGTAACAACATTTTCAGGCTTTCCCAGGAACAGACACCAGGAGGATTTTACTGAGCTTCCTCCTTCGCTGAGAATGAGAACTCGCATCAAAGACTTAAAAGAGGATGATGACCTTTTGAATGCATATTTGTGGTTCACTATGGGGTGTGTGTGAGAGTGACAGTCAGAGATTGAATATGTACTCGGCTATGTGGTATGTGTCTTTTTGTAAGTGTGTGGGGAGGAGATTTATTCTGTACTTACACCAAATTAAGAAATGGACCTTCAAATTCCCCAGTTTATTTTTGCTTTGTTTTGTTATAAAGATAAATGTTACTAAAAGTTATTTAAGTTGCTCTTAAAAGATTCTTTAGTAGCAACAACTTTAAATACATATTTAAGGCTTTAACAATGTTTTTCATGGTTGTCGAAGAATATCAGCTCATTCTTCTTTACAATATTGTTTAGTTAGGTATTTGGGCTTTTTTTTATTATCATTTGTATATTTTGTGGCTGCACCACCACCATGTTTAACAGTTGTGTGTGTCCATGTTGATATGCTGTGTGTTGTTTTGTTAACAAACTTCATTGTGGCCGGGTTAATTGGTCCCTCTAAATCAGAGGTCCCCAGGACTGACTATCCTGCATGTTTTTGGTGTTTCCCTGCTGCTGCCCACATGTCTTAAAACATGGGTGTCAATTCTGGGCCTCAGGGGCCGGTCTCCAGCCAGTTTTAGATGTGTCTCTGCTCATACACAGCTGATTCAAATGGTCCAACTACATTCTCAGCATGTCAAAGTTCTGCAGAGGCCTGCTAATGAGCCATCATTTGATTCAGGTGAGCTGAACCAGGGAAAGAACTAAAACATGCAGGAGACCGGCCCTTGAGGACCAAATGAATGGGTGATTAACAGGCTTCTGCAGCTGGAGACATGCTAAGGAGTTGAGTCAGGTGTGCTGAAGTGGGGAAACACATAAAACATGTAGGACAGTGGGCCTGAGGACCTGGGTTGGGGACAACTGCTTTAAACTGCTCTAAGGCAGGGGTCTCCAACTCCAGTCCTCGAGAGCTACAGCGCTGCAACTTTTAGGTACATCCCTGCTCCAACACAGCTGAATGAAATGACTGAATCACCTCTTCAGTATGCCATCAATTTTGGCAAAGGTCTGGTAATGAGTCACTCATTTGATTGAGCTGTGTTGGAGCAAGGATACACCTAATAGTTGCAGGGCAGTAGCTCTTGAGAACTGGAGTTGGAGACCCCCGCTTTAAGGCAGAGGTCCCAAACGCTGGTCCCCAGGACCCACTATCCTGCATGTTTTGTGTGTTTCCCTGTTGCAGCTGCAGTGCCTTAAAAAAAATGGGTAATTAACATGCTTCTGCAGCAATTAGAGGCATGCTAAGGAGGTAATCCAATCAGTTGAATCAGGTGTGCTGAAGTGGGGAAACATTTAAAATATGTAGGACAGTGGGCCCTGAGGACTAGAGTTGGAGACTTTTCCCCTAAGGAATGAGTGTGTGCGTGCATCATTGGCTGTCCTGTGTGTCTCTGTGTGGCCCTCTGATGGACTGGTAACCTGTTCAAGGTGTAACCTGCCAGACACTTTGGACACATCTGTCCAAAGGTCCTTATTCCAAATGTCTTTTAGTTCATTTAGATGCAAATTTGCAAACCTAAGTCTGGCTCCCATATTTACTTTACATAGAAGAGGCTTTCTCCAGGCACCCTTCTAAACAAACCTAGAGGCTGAGATGTAGCTCTTGGATGATTTGAAATTTCAGAATGACAGGGCACTGTCTAAAATATTTTCCACTTGTGAATTATTTTCTCATGGTAGAATTAGGGAGTTCGATTTGTTTTGAAATGGCCTTTGAAATTCTCCAGGTTTTATGCAACAGTTGCTTCTTAAAGGCAATGTCTGCGGTCTTTTCTTTTATGCCAACACACACAAAGCAGCAAACTGTCAAAAGTGCTAATTTCATAGCAGTGGTCACAACTGCTGATGATTAGTAACTAGCAGTACCTGCTTGCTACTTTCCCTCTAAATCCAACTGAAGCAGGACTTATTTAAAGTTATTGTATTTATTTAAAGAGCATTTGATATGTTTTGCTTTTACACTCTTAAATCCTATAGAAGTAGCAACAAAAGTGTACTTGGGTTTTCTTGAACTTTCTTTTTCTGAATAATATTCTGCAACTTTTTCCCATTTATTTTATTTTGCCAGCATTGAAAATTTTAACCTCCACATATTTTTTTTAATAGATTACATATTTCTTTATTTTACCTAGACAGCTATGATGTGTTGGTATTTGTTCTTTTGCAACTGCACCCAACACAGATTGTTCTCTAGTTAATTTTTTGTATAAATTTTCTAGAAATTTTCTCAGCTTTAAAAAGCGTTGTACACTAATCTGTGCCTTCTGTTCATCCTGTACCTGCTCAGAGACTCTCGCGTGCGTCGTATTATTGTTCCCACCACCTGCTGCACCCGATTTGTCCTCCGAGCTGGAGACCTGCTCCTGCATCGCTCACTCTCCTCCATTTATCTGAAAGAAAAAAGAAAAGAGGGAGAGAAATGCTTGAGAGTTGCTGACATAACGGCAAAGAAGCAAAACACAAGTGGGAAGAGGATAAAAGAATCTGGAAGGATCAAATGAAGTAGAAACCACGCAGGGGCTTTGTTCTTTCTGTTTTTGGATTGAGCAATCAGTGCCTGGATTGTCCTCCAGTTAAATTACCATGCTATTTTATATGCAGCACATGTTGTCTGGCTTGAAAGCAATGAATAAGCAGATATGTGAACAGAAAGCAGAAAAAGAATTGGGTGGAGCTTATTTAGAATTAGCAACAGTACATAACTCGATCAGCAGCAACTGAACCATCACACAATATCAGGATTTACATTAAAAATGTCAACAAACATGCCACACTCTGCATGTTTGTTACAACTCAGCAGCTGTGCTTTTTAATGCTTAGCTCGTCCTTTGAAGTGGGGAGCTGTGGTGACATGGTGAATGATGCGGAGGCTCGGTTTAGCCCTCAAAGAGGGAAAACTGGTCAGATCTGACTTCAGTCCAAAAGTCAACTTTTTCTCTTTCCTCAACTATATTTCTCTTCTGTCAGCCATTGATATAAAATAACAGAGGAGGCAGATAGTTCCTTTATATGCTTTATTTCTTTAAAATATACCTTACAAAGCAAGTTGCACTACACATGTTTATTAATATTCTGTGTTAGAAAATAAGACTTTCAGAGCTGTTATATTTGATTTGCAGTGTCATGCAAAACTTTTAATAGACCTTGAGGTTTTTCACATTAAAACCACAAACTTAAATGGAATTTATTAGGATCTTATGGGATAGACCAACACAAAGTATAACATGTTTGTAGAGTGGAAGGAAAAGGACACATGGTTCTCAGATTCTTTTACAAGTAAAAACCTGCAACGTGTGGTGTGCATTTATCCTGATACCCCTAAATAAATTTAAATCAAAGGCATTCAGAAGTCACCTTTTGAGTAAATAGAGCTCACCTCTATAATTAAATTTTCTTAGAAATCCAGCGGTTCTTAGAAGGCTTCAGAGGTCTTTTACAGAACATTAAAGAACAAACAGCATCATGAAGAGCAAGGAAGACACCAGGCAGATCAGTAATAAAGTTGTAGAGAAGTGTTTGGTAGGGTTAGATTAGAAAACAACTGCAAACCAACCAAAACAGGGTCACCCACTTAAAACTGATCGGACAGATAAGAGAGCAACAATCGGAGAAGCAGGCAAGAGGACAATAGTAACTCTGGAGGAGCTGCAGAGATCTACAGGGATCTCAAATTGATCACTTGCCAGAAAGTTCAGCTACACATCATCAAACTACTTAAATGAGCTTTATTAAACATTAGGTCCCTGTCAGGGAAGTCATTTCTAATTAATGACTTCATTTCTGAGTATAATGTACACATTCTGTTTCTATATCGAAAACCTGGTTAGACGTAATTAACGACACATCTGCATTGATGGAATCTACTCTTCCAAATGACCACTTTGTAAGCGAGAGCAGAAAACATATATATCCTGCTCCGGCGGGGTGGGTGATACCTGTAGTCCCCGTCCGTCGGTTCAAGGTCTCTTCGTCTGCCTACCCTGCGGTCCACGAAGTTCCAGTCGTCTCTGTCGAACCACACTGGCATGGTGGAGACCTGAGTCTTGCTTCTACGTTAGCAATATGGCGGCAGGTGCCGTGATAAGCTATTGCTAAGTGTCTAAGCTAGCAAAAAAATTTGCTTAATGTATCGTCAAACTGCACTTTAATAAATCCCTGTTTGAAACAAATAGATGCGTAACAAGCCGAAAGGCTACGTTTCGGTTTTAAAAAACAAACCTTCATCAGGCCATCTTGTTACAAAAAACAATTTACATGCGAGGCAACTGTGCCGTCCAACGTGCAGTATGAGTCGTGGAGGAGTAGCCACAATTTTTCAGAGCTCAATGAACTTATGAAAGGTAGCCACATTTCACTCTTTTGAGTTTCTAGCTCTCCAAATTAAGGATCCTAACAAATCTTTATTTCTAAGTTTATATAAACCCCCAAAACTTAACTCTACCCTCTTCAATGTTTTTAGCGACCTTCTTTCCGTAATATGCATCGATTATGACCAATTAATCATTGTGGTGTATTTCAACATCCATACTGAAAACACCCAAGATAGACTAGCAAAAACATTATGGTAAGTGACATTCTTCATAACTTCTGCCTGACCCAGCATGTCAAACAGCCAACACAAAATCGAAGACACACTCTGGACTTAATTTTCAGTAAAGGTTAAAATATCGGCAACATTTCTGTAATTGATATTGTATTATCTGGCCATTTCTGTGTTTTCTTTTAAAGTACCATCTCTGGTAAACTATCTAGCCAAAGTGAGACCACCATTAAAAAGTGTTTTTTGGGGGCCAGTTCAGTTGAAACCTTTAAACAAATTTACTCTCCCACCACATCCCCTTCGTCTCCCAACTCCAAATCAGTAAACAAGCTGGTGGATCATTTCCTTGCTAAAATTTCAGACATCACTGATTCCATTGCTCCAACTAAAGTGAAAGTAGTCTCAGGTAGAAAGAAGTCTCCGTGGACAAGTAATCCACTGGTACGCAGTGAAAAAAGGGAGTCTCCACAAGCCAAGAGAAAATGGAGGAAAAATCGACTCCAGGTTCACTTTCAAATCTATAAAGAGAGACTGAACAGATATCAGTTAACTTTGAAAGATGCAAGAGAATCGTTCTTTTCGAAAAATCATAAACAGAAACATTCATAATGCACTGTTTGCAATGGTTGAGAGACTAACTAATCCTCCAGTGACAGTAGCCCCTCAATTAAATTCTACCCGGGCCTGCAATGAATTTGCCAACTTTTTTACTGAAAAGATTCTACTAATTAGATGGTCAATCTGTACTTCAGTACTGAACTCATTATCAGTGGCATCCCCAATTAACACCAATGTAGAGAAAATGTTTGAATCTGATTCAAATAGTGAACTCATCCCAACTGTCGGGTGTCTTCCCCCAGGCTTTAAAAACAACAGTCAAACCACTACCAAATAAGAAAAACCTGGACAATACCTTAATGCAGAACTACAGACCAATCTCTAATCTTCCATTCATCAGTAAGATGATTGAAAAAGCTGTGTTTCAACAGGTAAATAGCTTCCTAACAATGACAAACCATTTTGATATTATTCAGTGTGGTTCCTGTCTGCACCACAGCACCGAGACTGCCCTCGTCAAAGTTTTCAATTACGTTCATATAAATACAGACTGTGGTAGAACCACAGTGCTGGTTCTGTTGGACCTCAATGCAGCATTTGACACTATTGATCATGATATATTAATGGAACGAATGGAAAGCTGGGTCGGACTCTCTGGTACAGTACTTGGTTGGTTCGAGTCTTACCTAAAGAACAGGGACTTCTTTGTTTCAATAGGCAATTTTTCATCAGAACAAACAGACAGGCATGTGGGGTGCCCCAGGGCTCCATCCTGGGGCCCCTCCTGTTCAACATCTACATGTTTCCACAAGCCCAGATTATAACAACCAATAAGATTAGCTATGATAACCATGCAGATGATACTCAACTGTAGATTAAAATGTCACCAGGTGACTTTGAACCCATCCAAATGCTAAGTAAATTCATTAAGCAAATCACTAGAGGGATGTGCCATAATTCTCTCCAGCTAAACATAAACAAAACTGAAGTAATTATTTTTGGACCTAAAGAGGAACAATCAACAGTCAGCACACAGCTTCAGTTAATACAGCTAGAAACTACTGATCAGGCCCGAAATCTAGGGGTAGTAATGGACTCACACCTGAACCTCCAGAAGCAATAACAAGGTCAGACTTCTATCATTTGAAGAACATTTCTAGGATTATAGGACAAATGTCGCAACAGGACCTCAAAAAACACATCCATGCGTTGATCTTTGGTCGGATTGATTACCTCAACAGTGTCTTCACAGGTCTGCCTAAAAAGTCAATCAGACAGCTGCAGCTAAAACCAGAACGCTGATGCTCGTATCCTAACTAGAACCAGGAAAGTAGAGCACATCACCCCAGTTCTAAAGTCCAAACACTGGCTCCCTGTAGCTCAGAGAATAGACTTCAAAATACTTTTACTAGTTTATAAATCATTGAATGGCAGAGCACCAACGTATGTTGAAGATCTACTGTCACTATACGAACCCACCAGATCACTCTGGTCCTCTAATTCCAGTCTACTCAGCACCTTGAATTGCCTTGTTGTTGAAAGTGTACTATACAAATAAAATTGCCTTGGCTTACAGCTCAGGTAGAAGAATATGTTGACAGGATGACTATTAGTCATGCACTCCACAAATTAAGGCTTTATGGAAGAACGGCAAGAACCGAGTCATTGTTAAAATTCCCATTTATATTTGACACAAACCATTTAGGGGGCACAGAGATGGTGCTCAGATCTGATGAGACCAAAACAGAACTTTATGGCCAGCATGCATAACAGTATGCGTCGCAGAGAACTAACATATTACTGAACACATTAGGCTCAGAGTGAAACATCCTGGGGGCTACATATTGCTTTTAGGATTTTTTTCTTCTGCAGGAACAGGAACACTGATCAGAGGTGATGGAAAGATGGGTGGAGTCTTTTGCAATTATTCACAATTTTATGTTGGTCTATTAAATAAAACACCTACAAGATTCATTGAAGTTTGTGGTTCTATGTCATAATAGAACCACATAATAGGTTAATAAGAAAACATGGCTTTGTATTATAATATATAAATACTTTTTATGTCTATTTTCTTTTAATCATTATCTGCTGCCTTAACTGCCCTCTTTAAACCATTAAAAGAAATAAATCCAGAATCTTTGGCCAGGATGGTGAGAGGGTTGATCAGGTCTCAACCCAGACCTGATCACTGTGTCTAGTTGATGGATGTGTAACTGAAACATAACGATACACAGAGCAACTCAGCCAAGAGTTTTTCATCAGCTCTCAGAAACGCGGCGCCTGTTTGTGAAAACCAAGATTTGTTCAGATATTAAAAGAAGTACAACTTTCTGGCGGTCTGCCACTTTTGTTCGCAGGATTTTAAACCATGCCTTTTCCAATGAATGAGTAACGCTTTAGGTATTTCAGTGAAATTAGCCTACTGTGCTTTGAGTTCTGAGAAAACAGTATACACTGCAAAGCAGTCAATAGTTGATGCAAAGAAGTGCTGCTGTGAGTCCGAACAGCAGGGTTTAAGCTCATCTCGCTGGTTGTAGGCCAATGCTGACTAACTTTTCTCCCTGTTAGCAGCAGTAGTAGTCCTGTGCCATAAGAGGATTAAATGCCCTGGTAGGGCATGGGTCTGAACTGGTCAGGGTGTCACTTTAGCACCTCCTGCTTATCCGGATTGAAGCAGATTGACATGGATGAAGAGGACTGAGTGAGACTGGATGGCAAAACGAGTGTGGAACTGAGTGTAATTACTGCCACATGTGCCTGTTTCAATCAGCCAAGAGACATAAAATGATGGCAACTGCTTCACATACAGTTGATCACAGAGTACTTCCTGCCTTGAAATGAAAATGTTACAAATGTTATGTAACTGTTCTGAAAATGTAACTATAAAGAGCCTCCAAATAATATTCAAACCTCTTGAACTTCTTCATATTTTGACAAGTAAAAACCACAACATTTGGTGTATTTATTTTGATGTTTATGTACAGACCAACAGAAACTAGTGCATTACTTTAAGATAGTTTTGTAATAAATAAAATTATAAAATGGGTAGAGACCAGTGCGTTTATTAAGCCCTTATTTGACAGCACTTTGCCAAATCACAATTAGCAGTGATTACAGCTCCAAGTCCTTTGGGGTATGTCTCTCCCAGGCATGGACATCTAGAGAGAATTTTTTTTGTAAAATTACTCAAGTTTAGAGAGGTTGAAGATAGTGTCTGAGTAGGGTATTTTTAAAGTCTTGCCACAAACCTGAGTGTACCATTCTAACACATAAATATCTAAGATTGCTCTAAAGTATTCCATAATAGCTCTGGCTGTAATTTTAGGGTTTTTTCCTGTTTTAGGTGAACTTCCAGAACAGTCTCAAGTGTTTTCTTCAAGGATTGTCCTGTATTTAGCTCCATACATCTTCCCATCAACTCTGACCAACTTTCACAACCCTGCTAAAGACAAACATCCCCACAGCACGACACTGCCGCCACCATGTTTCAGCATTAAGTGTTAGTTTTCAATGTCAGTGTTTAGCATGTAGGCTAGAAGGTTCAGTTTTGCTCTCGTTAGACCAGAGCACCTTCTTCCTCATGTTTAGAGTTTTGAATAAAAGTTCCTTGGCCTTCTACTTGCCAGTCTTCTATACAAGCCAGATTTGTAGGGTGTATAACTAATTGTTTTTCTTTCAATAGATTGATTAGAATCTATTGAAGATTTACCAGTGACCTATTGGATGCTACTCTGATTAATGCTCTGCTAGTCTGGCATGTTTCTTTAAGTGGATAATTATGTTTTGCTTCATTATTAGTTGTCCAATGCTTTTTCTCTTGTCAGATGATGGATTGAACAGTGCTCCATAAGACATCTGAAGGTGATTGTGTTTTATTTAGGGGTATCAGCCTAAATCAGGGAAGAAAGAAGTTGGTGTTCAGCAACAATAATACAAATGCGCACCAGACCTTTTTTTTGTAAAAAATAAAAATAAACCTAGTCCTTTCTCTTTTACTTTAGATTTATGTGCCAGTTTGTGTTTGGCAATTACATAAAATCCCCATAAAATACATTGTAATGTGACAAATCCTGGAGAGGAAGAAGAATGAAGACTTTTCAAAGGTAATCTACTCAGGTGGCTTTTTTGTGTTTAAATGCGACAATTAGACAATTTTTGCTGCTGTTCCTTCCCTTGTGTCTTTCATTTTCTCTTTTTGCTCTCTAACCTTCTCTGTCCTTGCAGAGTCAGGTAGTCGTCTCCAATGTCAGTCTCTGTGGAGCAGGAGCAGCAGCTGAGGCAGCCGGTCTTTTTCTATATACGCGCACTTCAACAGCGGCTCCACTGCTTTTGTTCTCAGCAATTACCAGCTTTACCAAAGCAGGTAGTTAGCAGATGCAATAAAAAGATGACCCAGGATTTCTGACTGCATGACCCTGAAATTAATTGTGATAAGTTACAAGAGCGATCTGGATGTTATGAAATGGGGTTTGGGAATTCTAATCACAAACATTCACTCAGAAGCTCCTGGTTTTTCCACATATATCGCCAAAGAGCTTCATGATTCACATTCTAATTACAAAACTGTGAAAACATCACTCACTGAGATGTAGCTTGCCTCTTCAGGACTCCAAAACATGCATGCAACCTTGTCCCCTGAGACATCAGCTCTGTGACCCCTTCGGGATTGGCTGAAAAATGGTGAATAGGGGTCCTTGCAATCATCAGGGCCCAATCTTAATTTGGCACCGCCACCTGTGCAGAGCGAAAACAAGGCTGTCAGGAAAACCTTTCGAAAATTAAAAATGGAGTGTTTGTCCAAGCTTATATTTAGAACTAGACATGGTGTATCTGATTTGTATTTGAATCCTTTTCATAAGTAACAAAGCTATACTCCAGTTGTTGTTTTCAATGTTGAAATGCAAGTATGTCAAGCCATAGCAGATGTGAGCCCAAAGCAGCTATGTGGCTGTGGTTTTCAAGGAGGCCCCTCCTCTAAAAAGTCCCAAAGGTCTCTCTCTCTCTCTCTCTCTCTCTCTCTCTCTCTCTCTCTCTCTCTCTCTCTCTCTCTCTCTCTCTCTCTCTCTCTCTCTCTCTCTCTCTCTCTCTCTCTCTCTCTCTCTCTCTCTCTCTCTCTCTCTCTCTCTCTCTCTCTCTCTCTCTCTTCTCTTGAAGCTGTGGAGACAAGATGCTCCATCTTCCAATTTCTGGTTGCTTAAATTAAATTTTCATACACCCCAGTTTAAGTTAACTGTTTTTTTTTACTGGGAGCTTTCTAGAAAGTCGAAAAGACACAGTGGGGAGAGAAAAAAAGCTGCCATACAAAGATTGATCTTGCCCAAGGGTGAAAGAAGACAAATCTTTCATATAAGCATCAGAGCAGATATGACTGAAACCTAAGCCACCCTCTGTTTTGGGATGGAAACATGTCTGGGGAAAACTTTGCAGCAGCATTAGAAAAAAAAAGGAGAAAACATTTTACTTTGTACTCGAATGTTGATCTGTGAAGTAAACTTTCTGTGCAAAAGTGGGTACAAATCAAGAAAATGACAGCCTCATCCATCCAACTCTTCAATCAGGCCCACACACAATTCCTTCATGAGGCCCATGTGTCCCACCAGAAAAGCCAATGCAGGACCAAGGCGCAGAGAGAGCAGAGCACATGAATAATGCATGACGCTAATGCAGCTAGCTCAGCCTCTGACCGCCTCCTGCCCCTCTGCCAAGAAAGGCAACAAGGACAGCGGCTTGAAGAAGGAGAAAAGCGATGAAGAGGTGGAGACTGTAGAGGGGCTAGGGAAAGGGGCAGCAGCACAGAAAGAAGAATTAGTCAGGGGACCTAAAAAGAGAAAAAGGGCAGGATATTGAGCGAGAAAGCAAAAGGGTGGAGAATTTTAAAGAGGGTGAAAAGGGTAGGGGCAAAGAATTGAGTAAGCGAAGCTGCAGGAGATTGTGGGGGAAAGAACAAAAGTTTCTGCAGGGGGAGGCAAGGGAGGATTGGAGAAAAAAAGGGATGTTAAAGGGAGGACTGCTCCAACATCTGTGAACAAACAGAGCCTGTCAACAGAAACTAATAAATGAACATCTGGTCAGTAAATAAACATTAAAAAGTGCAGCTGAAACACTATCGCGCCATCCCTCTGAACGTGGAGTAAAGGAATAAAATTTTTAGTTTCCAGTAAAGTGATAGCACTCTTAAATATCAAGCCTGACACAGCTATGTCTGTGTATCTAAAAAGCAGATGATGAGTTTGCTCTTTATCTGAATCAATATGGAATCTTAACACTGTCCTCTATTGTCAGGACTTGAAGTCCCCAACATTTGCTTCAGTCGATCTCCCAGTAACTTCACAATGGAGGATAAAAACTGTGACTGCCCTCGGCAAATTAAGCTTGTCTCAGTCCCCCTGTTTCTATGTTTGTGCCTCGTTTTTCTGAGACAACCAACCCCCTACTCTAACTGTTCGGTTTCCCACACAATGTGTCTCTGTCTTTGACAAAACAGTCTGTTATTCAGCCTCTGGTATGAGCATACATGCACTTCATATAGAAGTAACTCCTCTCTCTCCTCAGGAGATTCAGAGGTGGTACTCACAGTGTAGTTTCTGTGGAGCCAACCATACAGAAAACTGTTCTAAGTCTAATTAGTGCTGCTGGGTCGTTCAGGGTCACAGCAGGCCAGAGAAACCTGCATGGATATGGTCTTTGGAAGTAAAATTAGGGCATTAAGTTGAGTAAAGAAATTTGAAAATGGCTCTCAAACAAAGCCTTAGCCAACTTCTATAATTGGCTGAATTAAGATATTACGGATATTTAATTAAGATATACAAATTAACCAGTGTTGGGTTTACACAAAATATCGTACTAGAAGCATGCAATCAAAGTCCATAAGTTAGTATTTCCTTAGTAGAAGCAAATAAAAGCACTCTTATATGATGAGGATGTACGCTTTTTCCAAACAAATCTTTCTGCTAGATTTCCTATTACAAACTAATGTTAAAATCAACCAAATAAATAAAGACAAAGGTCAGTTTTGGAATGATGAGTTAATGTATTTAAGGAAAAGTACCATGCAAAACACCCTCTAAATGAGAATATTATTCCTCAATTTATTAAATTGGGGACTAAATACAACTTTTATTTTTGGAAAGCTGAGCTGAATTTCACACAGCCACTTCCTGTTGATGCATTTTATTAGATTTCAAAGCCGTGCAATATTTAAGGTCTGTGGTCATGATTCAACAATAAGAAAGGGTCTGGGCATATTTGGCAGCTGTGGGAGAGCTTTAAGGCAAAAAGCATTGCTGACAAAAAACATGTGCTAAAAAACTTCCAAGGGATCCCCAAGACTTTTGGAAAAATATCCTGTGGACTGATGAGATAAAAGGTGTGTGTCCTGTTATATCTGGTGTAAAACTTACATAGCATTTCAAAAAGAACGTTATTATCCACATGGTTTGATTGTTTTGCCATAATTGATCAAACCATTAATATGACTCTCTACCAGAAAATCCTGAAGGAGAATGTCCAGCCATCAGTTTGTGACCTTAAACTCAAGCAAACTTTGATCATTCAGTTGGAAAATGAACCAAAGCACACCGACAGGTCCACCTCTGAATTGATAAACAAAACAAAAACAAAATGAAGGTTTTGGATTGGCCTACTCATAGCCTGGACTTCAATTCAATGGGTACTTGATACTTGAATATAAACTGAAACACAGCATTTATGGAGGAAAACTGTGTACCTTTGACACAAACCTCAGCAAAATGAAGGGTTATTCAAGGCTCTTAAACATTATTCAAGTATGTGGGGCACTGCGTGGTACTGACAATCTGCTCCTTACAGAAATCCTTGTGTTGGCATGTGTGAGAGGACACCCCATAGTATAATCCATTCCTCATCTCCTTCTGACACAAAAACAAAGTCCCAACTCTCAAAACCTCACTTTTGAGGTCTTTCTTTTTTGGTCCCCACGAACCTGACAGCCCCTACCGGTGCCGTAAAACTTGGACTTCAGGTCCCACATATCTCATAAACAAGTGCACGTTAAAAACTCCCTCCCTGGTGGAACACAACACACCGGACACAGCTGCACCACAGGAGGCTCAGGGCTGAAGCAGCAGGGGTTGGTTCAGCAATTCAACATTTCATTTAAGCTCACAGTTGTTGCCAATAAAGTTGGACACAGACTTCTGGGAACATTGAGTCCAAAAGCAGCCCACTTGGCCCAAAATATGTGTGACTATCGCTTGAGGTGAGTTGAGGGGGGTTGGATTTATGTGAGACAACTGAACTGTTTCAAATGTCATGTTTGCAACAAGAAGGGAGCACAGACATTTTCTCAGAGATCAAGGAGGAACTCACCTTTTCTACTTTTTATTCAAGGCTTATTGCTGTAAGTGAACATTGTGCTGAATAAGTTGCAAAACAAAAAGAAGTGCAAGTAATGTATTCACACTTCAGAAGGACAGCCGTGAACATACAACCAAAGCTGCAGGCTTAGATTAAACGATACTAATGTTTTATAACGGCTCAGTCAAAGTCCAGATCTAATTCTAATTGAGAATCTGAGGAACGAAAATTGATGTTCATAAATTGCCTATCAAACCTGGAACAAGCTGAGCTATTTTGCAAAGATGTATAAAATTTCACTGTAGATGTGCAAAGGTACGAGAGACATACACCAAAAAATGTACTGCTTTAATTGCAATGAAATATATAGTTTCACAAACTATTGACCTAGATGGGCTAAATACAAATGCATGTCACACTTCTCAGATTTTGGGTTGTGAAAAACTTGAATAACCCAGTACAATCTTCCCTCCACTTAACAATCATGCACTATTTTCTGTTGGTCTGCCACACAAAATTCAAATAAAATATTTTTAAACTTGTATTTATAACATGACAAAAAGCTGAGAAATACCTTTGCAAGGCACTGTATATTCCCTCTGGTCTGGGAACACCTTAAAATCCCACAGAATGAAAGGAAAAGTGTTCCTGGGAAGAGGAATGTCATAGGTTTCCCTAATGGATCTGTTAGAATGTGACCCGATCTTGGATAAAATGAAGACAATGGATGGATGGACCAATATAAGACTGTGTTTTGTGTGGCATCAGAAGCAATCATAGGTGAAATAATTTCCGAACTGAGCTAAAGCTGCTGTTTTATAAACTGATGAAAGCTTAGATGCTTTTCATTAAATGTTAAAGTTGCATTTGAAGCCCAGCTGCAGCTCCTGAAGTTAGATTATCTATCAGTCCAAACTGCCGTTAAATGTGGCATGTGACAATCATGGGTTATCAGGATGAATCCTGCTCACTTTGATCCTACTGTGGCTTTTCTTTGGAGCTCAGTTGTTACTCTAAATGATCGTAACACCTATCATCTTTATCGGAACAACATATTGTGCCATTGCCAGAGACTATATTGTATTACTTCGCACAAAGCTATCCCAATGAGACCATATAACTTCACTCTTTAACTGCTTTTGGCTCATCACTATCACCTGCTCAGTGCAATATTCCATTGTGCATTATATATTTATATTTATTTATGTGCAGTTCCTTTTGTAAGATCATTTTTTGTATTTTAGTCTACTTATTTCATCTTCCACCAGTGTTATATTGCGGTCTGTCTTCTACCTCTGCACCTTATTCCTTTATTTGTTATGTATGCTGCCGTAGCATGTGACTTTCCCCCCATGGGATCAATAAAGTGTTTCTTAATCTTAATCTACTTAATCATTTTCATCTCCAAAAAGTTTTATTTATTTTATGAGCACTGTTTTATCTTCATTTAGAAACAGATTGCAATGGTTGCTTTATTGAATTCTGCTGCTTATTTCCCTGTCCGTTGTCTTCCAGATATAATCACATCTTCTCTTCTATGTTCGGTCCGTCGGCTCGCTCCCCTAAGGTGATGAAGATGGCAAGCTCGCCGTACGCCAGTCATTTCATTTCCCATTTTTATCATTGGACTGGCAAGGCTTGTGCTTCACCAGCTAATTATTAAATAATGCATTGTTTAATGTGATGCATATCATTATAGATCTTTGTCAGAGGTCTGGGTATTACGAAAAGATGTGCGGACAGACCCACACTGATAACAACATCTTGATGTCTGAGGAAGGCCTTTGGATGCAAGTCTGGAGCATTTGTCTTAGTTTTCTGTCTATGCCAATTTCCTTCAAGTCTGCGGTTCTTTAAAGAGCTGCACAATAAAGGCATACCTTTAAGGAAATACAATATGAGAGTCATTGAGTTTGCAGGGGGTAAGCTTAAGCTCTGTGGGCCCTGGAACATTACATAAAGTATAAAGACCAGGGTAATTTTTAATTTAGACCTTAGCTTTTAGCAAACTAGAATTTATCATCTGTAAGACCAATTATCTCTGAAGGCAAGGCAGAGACGCTAACCCTTGCTTTCATGACTTTATCAGTGCATGTTGGATTATCGCAATGCTCCTGTTGGGTGTTCCGAAAAAACTATTTCATAATTACAACTACTTCAAAACTCAGCAGCAAGAATATTTCCAATAACCAAAAAGAGAGCAAACATGAAAACATGACAAAATAGAAGAGCTCTTAATTGTCTTAGACAATATTATTTATCGCTGATGTTTTTGCTGTATGAGCCCTCCAGGAGGTTCAAGTCCTATGGTCACAGAATTTACCATTCAAGTCCCTGAAGACCGAAAGGATGACTGAGTGTTCCTGTTTTTAAAAGAAAACTAAAGAAATGTCTTTTTGATGTCTGCATTTTTCTGGGATTTTAAATAAGCCAGCTTTATAATTGATCAACATTTAAATTACTTTTTAGGTTTTATTTTGAATCTAATAGGTTGAACTGAAATTACTTTTTATTGTATGCACCTTTTAATATTTGGTCTTCTCTTTCTTGTTGTAACTACCATAATCTTAGCTTTTTAGCTATATTTTGCTTATCCACTCATCTTTATTTTTGTTATAGTACAATGATGTTAACCATTTATTAAATAACTGACCCTTTTTATCAAATGTTTCTAATGATTCTTTTATTAATATTAGAATTGTTTTCTCTATATTTAAGTGTATTTTAGTAAACTAGACTATCTTCAAGTAGTTTTTCTTTCCACTCAACCTTCCCTTACATATCTGATTACAGCAGTATGTGTGAAGGCAGCTTCTTTAGCAATGATGTTTTGCAGCTTACCCTACTTGAGGAGGGTGGCAATGACTATCTACCAGAAAAGTGTCAAGTCAGCAGTCTGTCTAATGATTGTAGAGACAAATTTGTATTAAAAGTCCTTTAAAATAATGAATTTATCCTATGTAGTGATTAAAGTTTCTGAATAACCAAATTTAATTAGCTGTAAGCTATGGTAATCAAAATTAACAGAAAAAAGTCCAAGTCCAATGCTTAAAATATAGGTCTCTGTATACAATTAATTTATGCAATATGTGAGTTTCACTTTTTTATTGAAACACTGACATAAGTTAACTTTTAAATGCTATTCTAACTTGTTAAGAGGCACTTTTATTTTGCATTACGTTTTTTTTCTTTTTATGGTTTCCTTGTAGATGTTGGAAAGAATACTGATAGGATTTCGTCTACAACAATCAGACTCAAGCATACATTAAAACTGATGGATTTAGACAAATTTGGTGGATGTGAATCTGTTTTCACGTGTTTTTAGCTTTTTTTTGTTGTCTGTTTATTCACAGTACAAATGAGAGCTCTTATATTTCCAAGATGTCAAACAGTCATAGACAGAGTTGGCCTACATTGTGGCACTGCTGCCAGTCAGTTCAGCAATCACAATGAAGCTGTAACATCAATGAGGTCAGCTCCCCCTTTTCCTTTGGGAATCAAACTGCTACAGTTTGTGTAACAGTTTAAATAGGTCGATTTAATCCCGAATAAATGAGATTAATAAATTACTTTAAACTACAACCAGTCCCTATAATATTCAAGAGTATGGAGACTTTATCAAGCTGATCTACCTCTACATCTAGTAGACAAGAGCAGCAATCACCATCTCTGCTTCACAGTCTGGCCTGCAGACATAGTGGGGAAGAAGGGGGGGGAGAGCTGAGCTGGGCTGGCTGCAAAAACTGGGACAGAGTCAGCGCTCGTAGACTGAGGCATAACGCCGTGAAAGCATCAAGTCTGTCCTGATGTGCAAGTTCTGCCCGTCGTGATTTTCCTCTGGCACAATGACCTCCCATCACATGCTGTGTATACCACACATTCCTGAGTCACACCGCACAGAGCCTGCAGCGGCGGGAACGCACACACGGGGAACACAAGAACGAAAGCAAAACAACCGAGCATCCATTTATTGTATGTTACACAACCAAAATAGTATTTGGATCTGATTGTTTCTTTGTGTGTGTGTGTGTGTGTGTGTGTGTGTGTGTGTGTGTGTGTGTGTGTGTGTGTGTGTGTGTGTGTGTGTGTGTTGTCGGTGGTGGTGGTGGGGGTTTGGAGCACCGATGTGCATGCACGCTGATGATGGACGCAGAACTCTGAACCGCTTTGAGCGCTCACACTGTATCATGTCATGCATTAAATGAAGGCCCCAGAACAGCAAAACGCATCGTTCCGGTCTAGTTGTGTTGCGCAAGAAGAGAACATGTGAGCTGATAGCTAAAGGACACGAGTGGGCAAATGGAAAGAAAGGAAAGGGGACCACCGTTCTACCGTGGCTGTACATCGCCTACGCCCATTCACAATGTTTTACAACCCAGATCCTGACATCACCCCCCTCCTCCTCCCCCTCCTCAATGTATGATCCGATTTAGTCCTTGCGTTTTCAATCGGATGATTTCCCTGCGCAGAACCAAAGCGTGGGTTTCTGCACCAGCCATGTGTTGGCGAACGTGGTGACTTAAATCTGGTGGATTTTTTCAGATGAATCCTGTCTGTAATTCTCTCTCATATTTAGCACCCACCTCACCGGAGACGTGAGAACGAGTCTACCCATAAATGCTTATAATGATCTTAGAATAATCGATGTTTCCCATCACACATACTGGCCGAACATTTACTTAGACAGGTGGGCGCAACCGTGGCCCCAATGTGGGCTGAACAAAGAAAGGGGAGAAAAAAGGGGGTCAGTGTTTCGTTGCCTTCGTTTATAATCTAAATCGGATTTAAATCTCTCTTCACGCCGAGACACGTCGGGTGTGACCCGGAGACGGTGTGGAAGGAGCCCGTCAACCAAATCATCCGTTTCTACGCCGTAAACGTTGAAACGAAGTCGCGGGATTGGAGGCGATCGGTGCCGCCGGTGCGTCACATCCAGCCGAGCGCTCCTCTCATTCAGACAATAACACTGGGAAACACCGAGAAGACTCACCTCGTGGTCTGAGGAGGACACAGACAGATGGACCGGGGTGTCTGGAGGGGGGTTTAATCCCCCCCTAAAAGAGCGGTGATCCGTAGTGTTCCTAAAGGCGGGTGAGGGGACAGTGGTTGCTCGTGGAAAAAATATCCACGGTGTCCAGCCGGAGCAGAGGATGATGATGGTGGAGGTGGTGGCTATTTGCTGGATGCTGTCATCGCGCTGGGACTGCTCTCTCGGCTTTAATCCGCGGCCCTGAGCTCAGAAATAACCCACCCCCTCCCTCTGATCAGCGTCTCTCCTCCCTGCCTCTGTCCGGCGGACCCGCGCCCCTCCTTCCCTAAAAAATAAAGAACAAAAAAATTAACAAATACAATTAATTTAATGTTTTTAGGAGAAGTGTTATTCAAACTGTAGTGCTTCTTAGCCTATTAAATATACATAATTCCTCCCTCACACTTTCACCTTTGCTTTAGCATATATTTACTAAGCTTGGTCAGACTGTAATGTAGTAGGCCTATATTTAATTAAATAATAAACGCGTTGCTCATTTTGATTTGCTTGCTACTAATATTTATTGAGATAGCCTTTAAGTTGCAATGCAATGCCCAGCTGTCATACTGTTGTTCAGAGAGGAGACAGCCTCTGGGTGCAAGATGTGAAAGTATTTTGGTCGGGTATCTTGCAAGACTGTAGAACACCATTCACATGTGAGGTACAAGGGCGGCTGCATCATGGTATGTGGGTTTGCTGCAGGAGGGGCTGGTGCTCTTCTCAACAACACGGATGGGTTTGTGAGGAAATAACCTTGTCTGGATTTATTGAAGCAGCATTCCAAGACATCAGCCAGGAAGTGAGTAGTCCACAAATAGATAATGATCCTAAGCAAACTACTAAATAAGTTGCAGGTAGCTTAAGGACAACAAAGTCAATGTTTTGGAGAGGCCATCACAAAACCCTGACCTTATTCCCAAATACAATTTACATGAAGACTTTAAAAGCTTTCTGTGAGCAAAGCGGCCTACAAACCTTTCTCAGTCCAATCACAGCAGTTTTGCCAGTAGGAATGGACCAGAATTATAGCACACTGAGGATAACGAAGGATAACTAACACACACACACACACACACATATATATACATATATATATATATATATATATATATATATATATATATATATATATATGTTTTTTCCGGCCCTGCTGCAACAAAAATATCATGGTTCTAGTGATACTAATTATTAGTATTTGGTGAACAGAGATGCTAATGGTCATCGTAGTAATATCAGCAGATCTATAGTAGGAGATATTTTGTCTGATGTAATGTCAGACAAAAGGAAATAAAAGGTTACGTGTCAATGTAAATATATTTTTTCTACTATAGGTTTTCTTTAGGCTGCCCTAAAAGAAAAAATGCCATAGTTACTGGCAACGAGTATTTTTTAAATCTGTTTGATTTTTTTTATGTGCAGAAGAGAGATCCGGCATTAGGTTTTATCACCTTTGCACAATATTCTATAGAGCTACCGATTTTGAAGAATACATCAAGTTACTTTATTTATCCTATGCCAGATAGACATAGATTTGTACCATTAATGAACATTATAAAGAATAAAATTCATTTTGGCATTTCTCAGGAAAATGGGGCTTGATAGGTCAAAAGCTTGAGAGGTCATTTTTGGATTTCAGAATACATTGTATCCGTTTTTTAGTGATATTTTTACTTTACATTTGACTCCTTTGAGTGGTTTGTCCCTCCAGATTTTTTTTATAAAATCCCACAAAAAAGGAAACCAAAAAAAATTTACTGGAAGGAGGAAAGAATGGACTAGATTAAGGTTAGGACACGGTGGGCTAATCATTACTTAAAATTATCAGGAAAACATATAGGCTAAGTGTGGTTTAAATGAAATAGCAAAATATTGTTAGTGTGGAAAATGTAGAAAAGAGAGAAATACTTAAAAGACTTTCAGCTGTAGGAATTAATGTAGGCCTGTTATCTATTAAAACTATATGCTACTTGGACAAAACGAGAACTGTAGAATAATCACAAAGGCCTATTCAGCTCGTATGTGATTCAAACTTGTTGAGAATATAAATTATTAGTTAATAATTGGTACACGGAGGTAATCACACCCCTCCGTGTACCATCGGAGGGCACTGTGATGCATTCAGAAGTGCCTAAATCCAAGAAGTTTGTCCCTCTATGGGCCCCGTACCCGCATCCTTTCTTTTTACGTGTTTCCGCTCAGATTTCCGTCGCGTGAAGGCACAAGAAGGTGATTTTTTTTTAAAATCAGAAAACAGCTTCGAGGCAAAACCACCGCAAAAATGTTCAAACTTGAAGGACTCGGACCTAAAATGGACCCAGAGGAGATGAAGAGGAAAATGCGACAAGACGTCATCTCATCGTTACGAAATTTCCTCATTTACGTCGCTCTGCTCAGAGCCAGTGAGTCAGACACACAAAATGACATTGAGAATGATGTATTTCAGTTTACAAATACTATCTTACTTTAAATGCAGCGTGCTGCGTTTAATGTTTGCACAGAAAAAAAAGAATTTCCATTTCATATTATAGGCCTACATGTAAATATACCATATCATAAGGTAGAATTTAGCCCATGTTTTAATATATTTTCCGCTCTGAAATGTTTTATGTTAGCATCTCAGAACCATTATATATTTTCATTAGACATTTTAATTTTTACTAGTTTTTATATAAAGAAATTTGCATTATTTAGCATCTTTCTCTTCAATTTTAGCTCTACATTAGGAATGGGACTGTCTAAGTGAAAGGTAGATTGTATAATACATTTTTATTTTAAAAAAGTGTTATGATTTAATATATTTTTACCACAGTTTATCAAACTGTGAGAATATCCAATCCACTAATGGCTGCTGTGGATGAAAACAAGCTCCTACTGGAAAAAACTAGTTTATACTACAGTTGT
This sequence comes from Valencia hispanica, assembly GCA_963556495.2. Lineage (NCBI taxonomy): Eukaryota > Metazoa > Chordata > Actinopteri > Cyprinodontiformes > Valenciidae > Valencia > Valencia hispanica. The sequence continues at coordinate 30,444,107 of OY747702.1, read as the reverse complement.
TCACTTAGGTTTTCTATAATATATTTTTGTTATTATTTTTGAAACAAGGACTGGATCAAAATATACAACAAATGTTCAGTTTTACATAATATTTTACCTGTTGGTTTATGCTGCATGATATTAGGAAAAAATGAAATTGAGATATTGGTAAATATTGCGATTGCTGTAAGACTTGAAGTAATCCGCATTTTCCTCGCCCTTTCTTTTTCTTCCCACATCATGATGTCCCCACCACACTCTTTGAGCTTTAACTACTCGGCACTAAGATCTAGAGACCCATTCAATAAATTAGAATACTATTGAAAAGTTAATTTATGTCAGTAACTGAGTTCACTAGTTGAAACATCGTATAGATTAAAGACAAATTGCCTTCAAGCCTTTATTTCTGTTAATTGAGATTTTTCTGCTTATAGCTAATTAAAACACAACATTTTAGATTGAATACTAAATCAAACCAATAAAACTACATTTTTAATACAGAAATATGCGCCTAACGAAAAGTATGTTTAACACCTGGTTAAAGGCTGTTATTTTTAAAAAGTACTATAAATACAACAAATGAGCCTGATTGAAGGTCATATCCTAGTCTATTGAATATGACTGTATATATGGCCAAAATCTATTTTGCCAGATATGCTATTTGTAAACAGAATTTGAATGCATCGTACAAGAAATATAATAAGCTGCCAGATATTGCATTCAAGCAACCTTTTGCGATTGCAAAGTTGCATGCATTGAATTGCAGTGATGATTGAGGTTATATTGTGCAGCTCTATTTCCATCAGTAGCAACGAGTGGGAGAAAGGTAGCCCTGCATTACTGTTTGCTGCGCACAGCTGGTAAAACTTTCTGCTCTTTCCGGTGCTTCCTCTGGTATCTCAATAAAAAGCTTTTAAACCACAGGAGCAGCAGTTTTGAAACGCATTTAAAACCTTGGTATTTTTTGACCCAACCCAAACCCAGGCACAGCACGATTTTTGTTATATATCTTTCATTATTGATGGAAGGAGTCTGTCTACTGTGCAAGGCTTTCTCCAACTTATCTCATGATGTAATATTTTATTCTTGTGTTCACAGCCCCATATGTGTTAAAGAAACTGGACAGCATATGAACCGAGTTCCATGGTCCATGCCTCCATCCACAGTTTCCTACATCAGAGACGGCGAGGACCTCCTCATGAAGTCAGCTCGGCCCGTTCCAGCATCACACTGGAAATGTACCAGTAGTTTTCCTTGGCTTCTACAAAGACTCCTGCTGTTCTCACTCTCATCTTGTAAACTGTAGTCTTATTTTTTATGTTTAAGCAATATATCACAAATAAAACTACGTTCCTTTTGTCATTTAAACTTGTGAAGTTAATTCTCCGTTTTTGTCTGTGGTTTTACCAATGTTATCTGCAATATATGCGTTATTGAAGTTATTTAGATGGCCATAATCTGCAGTAAACATTGGCAGACAACCTTTAATCTGCAGATATAGATTACTGAATATATGTTCCTGTTTCTTGAGTGTTAATTTATATTGTGCTTTCCTTGTCTTACTGGACATGCAGACATGTTGCATATACTTTAAACATCACTTACATGCATTGTCCACTCTTGTATTAGTACAGTTGCTCCGGTAGATTCAATGGAGAAGCCAAACACGCATCCTTCGGATGACTTCTCTTTGGTGTAAGACACAGTCACGTAATAAAGAAATTACCTTCTTGGGATATAACATTATATTCTCAACACAAGTAGAAAACACTATGAGAAAATATTGTCAGCAGATGAACGAACATGACCTGCAGATGAATACATGCAACACACTTATGGACAAAGAGTTTGTTTTCTCTCATAAGTGGAATATCTGTACTAAAAGAGAAAGCTACAATGCCAGACCAAGGTTTACCTACACCCATCACTGGTATGGATTTCATTTGATTTGGGGGATTTAATTGTTCATTTGAACCATACTTCTTCCAGGATACAATTTCAATTGCTTTGAAAATAAAAAGTGAATTTATTGTGGATTTTCTCTAAACTACACAGATTCAAAAATATACGTACTGGTTTAAATATAACTACAGCCCTACTAATATTTGGATAAATGTCCCTTAGGAGGTTGCATCTGCAGACCACACTTTTCATAGCCATCAACGTGTTACTGGCATAATTTTGGTTGGATATTTAAGCCAAGTTATTTGGTAGAGCTCATTTAAATTGGTGGATTTCCACACACCCAGCATCCAAGAATAGCCTATAACGTAGGGGTCATTCCAGAAGCTCAGTTTTACTTAATCTGTTCAAAAAATCTATTGTGATGCGTGTTTGGGATCAGCTGGAACACCCATTTGTGTCAAAGGTTCATCGGTCTGACCCAAACTGTCACCCTCAGATGAAAGGATATTGATTAGGAAGTTCAGGAAACAGCAAGGCTCAAGTATTTGATAAGATGGGAGATCCTGGAACACCAGTGCCCACAGAGAACCCAGTTTAATATTAACACGGACTGAGAAGGTCCCAACCAAAAAGAAAGCCCCATCAAGCGAGGCTGAAATGTACTGATACCCATAAATGTCTTCTGATAAAAGGAATTAAATGAATAACTCTGCCTTTCATTTGACAGACAGTTCTATGGTTGTGACATTTCTGATAAGGAGAGTGGTCAATCCATTCCCAGTCAGAATTACTCCATAAGCTTGTTGATAGCTACTCAGGCCTACTGGGACAAATATTATTTGTGATGTTTGCAGACATACAAGTTTTTTTTTTTCTCATTTGGTGTTTAGAGTTTGATCTTTTTTTCTAAGGCGAACCCCCCCCCCACACTTGAAATGTCTTTTTATTAACCCAAGGTTGTACTTCCCTAGGTTTACCACTTGGGGGCGCTGCTGTGTAGCTGAAGGAGTCAATGAATGACACTAAGCAAAGGACGGGAGGCTCAGACAATGGATCTGATTAAGTGAGCGCTTTGGATCAAGTAGCGACTTTATTACAAAGAGGCATGGGACTTAATATAAACCGAGTGTTTAAGCAGCAGTAGAGAGAGAAATGTACCGACTCTGACTTTATTCTTATATTTTGGAGGCAAAGCTCGCGTCTGTACCGCATCTCTCCGAGTCATTGTTTATCCAGGCCCGCCCATACTCCACAGCATCTCCGGGAAAAACCGAGGACAATGCCTATCTATTCATTATAACGGAGGCAGGTGAGTCTGCCGATGAAGCAGCTTTAAGATTAGACGTGGTTCGTTTTAATAACCTGAGAATAAATGTTTCTATAACGCAACGGATGCTCGAATATTCTAAGTATTCATCACGAAGCTCCACTTGCTGTGATGGACTTTTCGGGTCATTTCCAGCATATTTTTAAACAGCTCAACCAGCAGCGCCTGCACGGCCAGCTATGCGACTGTGTGGTGGTGGTTGGAGGTCAGAGCTTCCAGGCCCACCGCTCCATCCTTGCTGCCAGCAGCTCTCACTTCAGGGCTCTCCTCACCTCTACTGATGAGGGCTCAGGAGCTCAGGCAGAAGGAGCCCACCATGTGATGGAGCTGGATCCGGAGGTTGTGACACCAGAAGCCTTCTCCACCCTCCTGGACATGATCTACACCTCCACCCTCTCCTTAGGGGCCTCCAATGAGATGGATGTGCTGTTGGCAGCCTCCCATCTCCACCTCAATGCCGTGGTCAAGGCCTGCAAGCTGCACTTGTCCAGGAAAAACTTTCCTGCCACTGCACCTAAAGGTTGGAGGTCAGTGCAGCAGCGGCAAAGTCCGTGCTCCCAGGCGGCAACCGTACCTCAGCATCAGGTAACCTCAGCCACCGAGGAAGACTCTGAGATAGAAGATATGGGAATGGAGGTGACTCAGTCTGGAGAAGATGTCAACGAAGGCATGGGGAGAGGTGAACAATTCACAGAACCATCTTTGAGACAAAAAAGAAAGTCACATGAGGAGATGCTTGGTGACAAGAAGAGGATGTTCAGCTACAAGGAGCGTTCACCCACTGTGACCAGGAGCACAGAGGAAGGAGAAGATCTGTCATCATCAGCCTGCCTGAAGACGACTGGTAGGCAATGGGACAACCAAGGCGATGACGAGGAAGAGGAGGAAGAAAAATATGAGGCAACCAAAGGGGAGTCGGAAGAGATCCAGCTGCCGACTCAGTCTGACAGCAGCACAGCGGGGACAGGGGGATGGAAAAAGTTTGAAGATACAGATGGAGACCCTTTGGTTAAAGTTCAACTTGGAGAAGAGCAGGATGAGCCAAAGATAATGATTGAGGTGAAAACGGAAAATATGAGTTCATTCTCCAACGATTTAGACACAATACCAAACAACTCCCCTCCATCGCCTCTAGAGGCACAGAATGGTGATGAGAAAATGACAATTGCTGACCCAGCAGAGGGTGATGGTGTCACGTTATCATCGCAGCTGTGCACGGATGTTCACACAGATGCGCTGACGGGGACTGGAGATCTGGGTGGGGACACAGTGGATGGTGAAGGCCTGGACAGCTTCTCTGAGCTTGCCTTTTCCTGCTTTCTCAATCCCAGCACTGAAAGTGTAATGGGAGCTTTGGGAGAAGAAGATACTCTAGCTAGTCTGACAGCGGCCGCTACTGCTGCTGCTGCTGCCAGTGACACACCTACAGCTCCCGAAAGTGCAACTACACAGAGCCAAGAGTCAAAAGAAGAAAGCATGTCTTCTCTCCAGCCCTCTGATTGTTCATCTCTCGTTTTTCCAGTAACCCCTGTCCCTTTGCAGCAGATTCTGCCAACTCAGAGCTCTGGATTCAGCGACACAATCATCCTCCAACCTAATCAGAACTCTTTGGCTGGGTTCTTGAGTGGCATCAGACCAGGTCTCAGTCTGGACGCCACGCTCGTCCAACCCTTGAGGGCTGGGAAAAGCTCTGGGCCTCCTACTTTCCGTCGCATCGCCCCCAAAGTAGCGCCTGGATCAGAATCTTCCACAGACGCTCCCTCTGGAACAGCAGGTGACGGCCCAGATAGGCCATGCCTGACGAGAGCTTCTGAGGACGTTCTCTCCAAGTGCAAGAAGGCGGCTGCTGAGGACCACGTGCTGCTGGTGGAAGGGGAAAAGAAATACGCCTGCAAGATCTGCTGCAAGACCTTCATGAACCTGACAGACTGTAAAAAGCACATTCGTGTCCACACCGGGGAGAAGCCCTATCCCTGTCCGAAGTGCGGCAAACGCTTCAGCCAGTCCTCCCACCTTTATAAGCATTCAAAAAACACCTGCATGAACTGGAAAGATGATCAGGCTTTCTCAGACTCTCTGCTTTAATCGGCGCTAAAGACACAATCTGATAGACATCGTGGACATTTATCAAACTGAACTCATGAAATTCTGCATTCTATCTGATTTGAAGTATAAGAAAAGTGATGTCTTTTCCTGTTCTACACCATACAATGATTTCTTGTTGCCGTCATTAGAAACTAAGGCAACAGTGTGGAAATTCTATGAAGACAACCTAATTCAGACCAGAATATATGAAAAAAATGAAAGTAAAATGTTGCATTTGGTCAACTTTTAATTATGAGACTTAATTAAATGCTAAAACATGAATTTTTGTACATTTAAATGACATTTAGTTTATTTTCTTTAAAACAAAAAGCTAACTTGATGCAGAGTAGGAGTGTTGTATTGTTTAGTTAAGTGCAAATTTGCAGTATTAATGTCTGAATAAATTACTGATCATCACATGCAATGTTGTACTTTATAAAAATCACATCTAATAACGTAGTAAAATATAAATTCTTTATTATTCTTTACTTCCAGATGTTATGATAAAAGATCAGTACCATTTCTAAAAAAAAATATTTGACTAGTCACAGAGGTACTGTGGGGGAAGTCAGCCTTCTTTCCAAGAACTTTATTAGAAGTACAAGTGTGATCAAATCAAATTCTTAAGGTGTTAGAACATGTCTAGACAGCTTTAGTACTCCTACTGTTATTTTCTACCTCACTGTTATGTTTTCATTCAATATTCATGTAACACCAGAGCAAGCTGTAGGCACGTCGGTTCATTCTCAGCATCTAAAAGCTGAGTTCGCTGGGCATGTCCGAGCCCTGCAAACCTCCCAGCAGGTTCTGGGCAGTCAACGCTGACATGACACCTCTGGTGTCGTACGTGGCACTGCCTATGTGAGGTAACACCACTGCAAAAGAAAAAGAAAAGTGAAGGCCAAACATTTGCTCATATTTATAAATATATATAAAATAAAAATGGGACAAAAATGTCTTTGTGAACCATAAACATCAGTGCATTTTAGGGAGATTTTATTTGACTGACCAACACAAAGTACTACATAATTGTGAAGTGGAAATACAAATATTTATTTAGACCGTTTAAAATTCTTCACTAATAAAAATCAGAAAAGTGCGGCATGAATATATATTCAGCCTACAGGATTCAAAAATGTGCACATTTTGCTGCAGCTTTAGCTGCAGGTCTCTACCAGCCCACTCGTTTTCGCAAAACATCTTGAGCTCAGCGAGACAGGATAGAGGATCTGTGAAATACATTTTTAAAGCTTAAATAGATGTAGGTCTGGATTTTGACTGAGCCATTCTAATACACGAACATGCATTGATCTGAATCTTTCCATTAGAACTCTGGCTGGGTGTTATGGTACTCCAGATCTGTCTTAAGACCACAATTTCAACGTAGTCTTGGTCTTGTCTCAGCTTCATTTTTAATCATCTAAAGCCTAGATTATACTTTTCTGTCATCAGGGGGGCAGAGACACGCCGTGCCATCATCAGCTGACGCAAGCGCACATAGGGTGAAGGAGAGATGCCCACGTCTGTGATTGGTCAGCATGCCACTTCGTTTAAATTTGTCAGCAACAGCGCCATTTCCAGAAAAACTGTGCTGAAGATATCTGGCAGCAGGCATGGAGATTGTTCATAGTGTTCAGCGTCCATTACAATTCCGAGTGAGGAGCTTTTTATTCATGTTTGTCCATGAAAAGCTCTTTTCGAGTATAGAAAGAGGCAGAAGTTGTTCAAGGGAAGAGTTTTGGTGTAAAAGTAAAAAAATAAATATACTGCTGTTGACCAGGGACATGACTGCAACAGTAGCAGTGGGTTCTGGATTTTTCTCAAAACAGGTTGAGACCAAAGTAACGACATCCTTTTTTACTGCAACTTAAACCCTTAGCTGTCATGTGAGAAGAGGGATGAGAAAACAAGAGGACGAAACATTTTCCAGTGGAACTATACAAATATTTTTCTGTCTGTATAACTTGCAGAAAGAAAGAACGCTAAGTGAGTAAGGTCCTCCACCTGTCCCCTCCACTCTCTCTGCCTGCAGCTAATGCTAAGTCAGTTAATGATTAGCCTGATATATGCACTCTTCAGAGTTGTCTGGTTTGTCTGTTTAACTTTTTACCAGCTTGTCAGATTTATTGGACAAGTGCCATGAAGCTGAGGGTCTGCTTACATAAAAGTTTGGGTTCAACTAAATGTTGTGCCAGTGTAACCAGTTAGTCTGGTCCCTCATTGGTTTGGTCTTGGGTTCTGTCCCCTGTGGCCTTGGTCTCATCTGACTCCAACACCAGATGAGATTCATTTTCCGTCCAACTCCCAAGTCTTTTGCACCATCTACAGGGTTTAACTTATTTTAGGATTGCACTGTAGCTCCATCCATCTTCCCATCAATTCAATTCAATTCAATTCAGTTTATTTATATAGCGCCAATTCACAACAGATGTCATCTCAAGGCACTTAACAAGAAGTCATTTCAATACATTTATACAAACATTCCAATCAGTTAAAAAGTTTCCTATTTAAGGAATCCCAGCAGATTGCGTCAGTCATTGGCGTGAGGTTGGGCCCCGTTGATGTAGACTTTCCAACCACAGCAATCCTTCAGCAATCCCTCATACTGAGCAAGCATGTAGCGACGGTGGAGAGGAAAAACTCCCCTTTAACAGGAAGAAACCTCCAACAGAACCAGGCTCAGTAGGAGCGGCCATCTGCCACGACCGTCTGGGGGTTTGAGAAGACAGAGCAGAGACACAGAAGGAACAGAAGATCTGATATAAGAGAACTTTCTATGTTACAGAAAGTAAAAAGTTAATAACAGGACACAGTGGATGTTCAGTTACTGGGGGGATCATCCCAGTCGATGCCCCCCGTCCAACAGGGCATTGCAGCCAAGCAGGATACCAGACCAGGTATATCTTCTCTGATCAGCCACCCCACAGCATGATGCTGCCATCACCACATTTCTTCATTGAGCTAGTGTGCTTAAGGTGATGTGCAGTGTTAGTTTTCTGCCACACAAAAAGTTTAGCCTGGGTTTCATCCGTCCATTCACGTTTTCTGTGTCCTCTACATGGCTTATGGACAATTGCAAATGTATCCCTAATATCTGTCTGGTGTCTTCCTTTCTCTTAATGAAGCTGTCAATTACTAAAGTCCTCAAATAAACACGCAGCAGTTGTATTTACACTGAGAATAAATTACACACAGATGGATTTTAATTATTCATTAAGTCATCTTTTTTTAAGATTTTGTGGCCACAGTGGCATTTACTTGACAATACAGAAGGGGGGAGAGAAGTGCGGTATGACCGGCGGGAAAGGTCTACAGGAACGGGACTTGCACCCGGGACAACTGCCTCGAGGATCAAGGCTTCCGCATATGGGGCGCCCGCACTAACCACTACACCATGTGACGCCCCAGGGTCACTTCTGAAGCCAATTAATTGCACCAAATTTTATTTAGGGGTACCAGAGTAACGGGGGCTGAAGAAAGATGCATCTTTTTCCTTCTACTTCACAATTATGCACTGCCTTATGTTGCTCTATTACATCAAATCCTATAAAAATGTTTCAAAATGTGCGGTTGCAATGTGAAGAAATGTGAAAAGGTTCCAGGGTTATAAATACTTTTGTAAGGCACCTCTCTACTTACCGCAGTTCTTCAGAGTAAGGAGCGGATGGTTTGTTGGGAGTGGCTCGGGTGTTGTAACATCCAGTCCGGCTGCAGCTATCTGTCCGCCGCTCAGAGCCTCATACAGGTCCTCCTGGTTCACCACAGCTCCTCTAAAACAAGGAAGTCCTCACATCTACATGCGCTCGTGCATCTTAACAGTAAACACACCAGCATGTGCATGCCAAGTCCTCGCCCCTAGTTATCAGATGTCTACCTGCTTGAGTTGATGAAGACGGCAGTTTTTTTCATCTTGCTGAAAAATGCCTTGTCACACAGGCTCTGAGTTTCTGGTGTCAGTGAGCAGGAAACCACAATGAAATCACTCTCTGACACAAGCGTGTCCAGGGGAACTGTTCAACAAAGAGGAGATGGAAATAAAGGTAGAAGGCAGATGGTCGAATAGGTTAATTCATTTGTAAATGAATCCTTTGGGTAGAGTTTTAACTTGTTTTTGCACTGCCATGTCCTCCTTACCAGGTTTTTCATAATTTCCACTTTGACTATGTATCATATTCATTTTTTTCTTACCAAACTCTCCATTCACCTCTGCAGCGTGGGCTTTCGCTGTCCGTCCAGTATACAGCAGTCTCTTAACTCCAAAAGGAAGGAGTCTCTGAGCTATGGCCATACCTGATCACACATTTACAACCAAACAAGTCTCACCTTTAGAAGGTCAAGTCATATTACACCATGTTAGTTGGATGACGCAGAATCTGTCACATAAATCTCGAGCTTCCAAACTACATAAAGCAGCTACAGAAAAACAGACCAATGCGTCCCAGTCCGATGATTCCCACGGTGCTGCCCGACAGGCCATAACCACACAGCCAGAGAGGTTTCCACGAGCTCCATCCTCCACTAAGGCAAAGAAAAACACGTTTATCTGATACGTATGTAAATCAAAACAGTTGCTGCCGTTTTGGGTTAAAAAGTAACTGAAACACAAACTTAGAAAAGCAATTAGCATAAATGAGTAACTTGGTGAGGCTTACTTTTTGACCTCCTCGACGCCCTCTGGTAATCGGCGAGCGGTGGCCAGAAGCAGCGCCACAGTCAGCTCTGCGGTGGCGTCAGTCAGGACGTCTGGAGTGTATCCGACACGTATGCCTCTGTTAAAAGAAAAAAAAAAGGCATTTATCACTGAGAAGCCATGAAACATTTCCTTTTAACGGGTCGGTTCTGTTTACTGAAGCTCACCGCTTTTTGATCTCATCTAGAGCCAAGTGGTCGAATCCCACAGACATGGTACTGATCACTTTCAAGTTTGGGCCTGGAATCAGAGAGAGAGCAGCTGAAATGTAGGAACTGTTGTGCAGATTTTGTTTTAACACTGGATCAGAGCAATAGTAATTTCTGATTAAGTTATAGTGCCTTGCAAGTATAGTCATACACCTTTTCAGGGTTTTTTTTTTTGTTGTGGTCTAAAATGAAGCAGCACATAACTGTGAAGTGGAAGGAAGAGAAACCATGTTTTTTAAGGTGTTTTTTTTTTCCAAATCTAAAAAGTGTGGCATACATTTATGTACCTCTACTCTGATACCCCAAAATAAAATGCAGTGCACCCAGTTCTCCTCAGTTGTTACCTAATTTGTCAATAGACTCTGAAATTTCCCATCTGGCTGAAAACTAACACTGCACTTCAGCGTGAAAACACCATCCAAACTGTGAAATATAGAAGTGGTTGTATCATGCTGTAGGAATGCTTTTCTTAAACATGCACACCAAACTTCTCAAATTTTTGTTTGCAAAAAAAAAACCATTTGAAAACCATGGTTCCTCTTCCGACAACTCTGTGTTGCTCTGTCGCATAAAATCCCAATTAAGGACATTGAAGTTTATGGTTGTAACATGACGAAATGCGAAGGTTTAAACTTCTCCAAAGCACTGTAAATACAAAGGAGTTATTAACATCTGAAAGTTTGCATCCACAAATTAACAAAATATTTTAAGGAAATGAACAAAACTGACCTATTTTTGCTGAAAAATGAATCTGTAGGTCATCGTGAATACAAAAGGCGAAAAGAGTCCTGCAAGTTTGCCTTACTAAAAGAATTGTATTTATTTTTGGACAGATTGTTTTATTTTCTTTCTGGTCCATGAAGATTTTTCAGTGTTTATCATCATTAACTAGATCATGATATAGGTCACTCTTTCGTTAAAAGGTTTAGTCGTATTTAGCTATGTTTACTAATTGGGTGCACTAAATCTGCTTTTGAGAAAAAGTCACTGAATAAAAAATAAGCAAAACGTGTATATTGATAAAAGACATACTTTGTGGTGCACCCTACATTTTCCGTTCAAATAAGATTTTAATTTGTCAGTGAAAATCTCATCCTTAAAATGTTTTTCAAAGTGAACACCTGCTTTAACAGTTTTTGCTAGGGCTTAAATGTGTACTATACTTGAACTGTACTCCGCACAAAATCATTCAAAGGGCCACATATTACCGCTGGGATGACCTTTGGACACATGACATCCTCTCGCGCAACCCTTCAGTCTCTGATGTACTATTCTAAGACACGTTGATTATGTTTAAAGTCGTTTTGTGTGTGTTTCAATTGGATGACTGGATAGTCCAGCTATCAGAGGACAAGAGCAACGGGTACCTGCAGCATCCAGAACCTCAGCATCGATCTTGTCAGACAGCAAACACAGAAGACCATGAGCTCCCTGAACCCCTTTGAGAAGCTCTGTCCTTGGGACAGGCTCATCCGAGTCCCACTGAGACACCTCACACCTGTTTCAGTGGAGACAGCGAGGAAGGTAAAAATGACATTGGGATTTTTTTTTTTTTGTCACTAATGTAAACTAAATAAACAGAATAAGTTGGCAGTCATCTTAGCTGGAAAACTGGCAGTGGAAGATCATTTGTGAGGTTTGAAAACATGTTGAGTTTAGGGTCAAATTATCTCAATATGAATGGACTCTAACATTTTTTTTATTTATTATGCTGCTTATTGAGAGTGAAACACGAATTTGCGAGTCACTGTTAAATGTTAAAGTTACTGTTAAAAACCCTTCTTACACTCCAGTTGCTCCTGAGAGGATCTTCATTCCCTCTTGAGGGATGCGCCTCGTTATGAAAACCTTCATCAGTTCACCTACAGCTTTCATCCCAGATCAGGAACCCAGATTATTTGACGTCCTTTTCGGGTAGATAACGACTGAACGTGGCAGCTTTTTAAACCATTTAACCTTCAGTCTGCAGCAGCACTACTACTTCTACAGCCAGGCACAACACAGGAAGTGCCCAAGTTGACGCTTAGTGCGCATGCGCGGTGTTTTTAACTCTGTGGGAGCCACTTTCCCTCTTTAGTTTAGCGTGAAGTTAGTGAGAAAAGTGAACTTATTGGTCATTATTTATAAAAAATGCGCATACTGGTTTAAATACAAAGCATATAACCGTGTCAGGTGGACAATGGCGTGTCTTTGAGCTCATTAGGACCGTAAAGCGCATGCGCAGTTTTCCAAACAATATGTGTACAAAAATCTAAACTAGAGATTTTTACTAGAGTAATAGACTACTTACCTGAAATAAGCGAAGCACGCTCAAGGCGGACATATTTTATGAAGCAAAAAGTTTTTCTCCTTACACATCAACTCCCATATCCAGCACATTTATTTTACACCAATGACGACATTATTTCACAAAGATATTAGGCTATTGGCTATTTTCTATTAGATGTAGCCTAGTTAAAGTTAAGGAAAGTTCTAATGAGAGGTATATATTTATATAATATTTATTTATTTCAGAGGGATTTTGTACGGTTTAATCACAATATTTGGTTGTCTTTATTTAGTATTTTATTTTGAAGGTTCCCAGTCTTTCATGGTAAATGTTTTTACTGTTTTACTCCTTTTTGTTTTTTTGTAATAATAATAATCATATGGGTGCTCCTTAGATCTGACTAAATGACCAGTTAACTGACTGTTTTTTGCAATAATATCAGCCAGAAAAAGTAAGAAATGGTATCAAATATTCTTGTGCATTTTTGCAGTTTCACTAGATCTACTTGTCACTAGTGATTCTTTTCATCCTTTGGCCCACAGTGTAGGCCTACTGATAATAGAGACCAAAGACCTTACTGTCACTGTATGAAGTACGTCACTGTGATGCTATTTTCTAATCATCTTTTTCTAAATATGACAACAAAAAAACATTATTAGTAATAATTCTATGCAACAACTCTGCATTAATCAGAAATATATCTAGAGACCTAAGAGGCTGGAAACTCTAACTCTGGAAGAGCTGCAGAGATTTACAACCCAAGTTGGAGAATCTGTCTTTGGGACAGCTATTAGTAGACCTAGTGCACGCCACAAATCTGACCTTTTCCAGAAGAGCAACACAAGGAAAGCCAAAAGAAGTCCGACAAACCAGGAGACACAGTTCTGGTCATAGCAGGCCACAATTTTGTCCGACGTGCAAAACATTATGTGGCATACCACTTGTTCGTATTGACACTGTATTGACCGACTGACCCAATATCAACGTGATCTGCACGTCAATACGACAACCAGTTTAGTTTAGTTTCCTTTGTGAAACACGAGAGTGGCAGCATCATGCTGTGGAAATGTGTTCCTTCAGCAGAGAGTGAAATTCCTGACCTAACTCCAAAAAAGAATGTGTGGCACTGATGCTGTCTTTCGAATCTGATGTATTTTTGGAAAAGCATCGGTGCAAATACTCCAAAAGCTGTAATTGCAGGGGAAAACATGGTTGATTGGGCTAAATACAAAGGCCTCGGACTCCTTCATATTTTATTTGCACAATATTTTGAAAACGTTTTTATTTTCCTTCCACTTCCCAAACACAACCACTCGATGCCTGTCTGCCACAAAAATGCCAGTAACCCGAAAGTTTGTGCTTGTGATTTGATAAACGTAAACAAGTATGAATACTCGAAAGTTTCCTGCCACGCCACAGTGTCTACCTGATAAAAAGTGAGCGAAGTGATTGTTAAACGGGTTAATTATTTTTTTAAAGGCTTCCTCCGTGTGGCGTCACCTTTCATCTCCTCCTCCTCCTTCCCAGTCCGGCGGAGCAGCTGCCGCTCGCTCGCTCGGCTCTAAATGGTCTGTCGACAGCAGCAGAGGGCGGAATAAGGAGCTCCGGGTACGGAAGACATACCCAGACGCCAAAACAGGAAATTAGTGCGGAGAAGCCAGTCTGGAAAGGTAGGGAAACGGACTTATTTCTAGTAACCGAGACACACATTCCTGCTGTCTTTGAGAGCGCAGCAGTAAAACCTGACTGCGTTGCGTTAGCCAGCTCGGTCTGCTTGTTGTTGGCTTCACAGATTCCGCTGCTGGTTTGTTGTTGCGTGTTTTGTTCTGCTGCCGTAACGAACCGCGGAGTTACTTTTAGCGCACTTGTTAATATCGAACTGCTTATGTGCAATAAAGCGAAATGTTAACTGTACAAATGTAGTATATATATATTTTTTTAATCTGCAGGACCGAGGCTTTTAAAATAGCGTAATTTCTGCCTTATATCTGCTAGTGTTCGTACATTGATGAGCAGCAGACCACAGTACACACTGTGCTTTGCATGAATAACGGGGAACGCTGGCCAGGAAGTTCTGTATGTATTGTCATTTGCTCTGTTAATAGTCGTTCTTTGATATTACTCAACTCCCCTGTTACGCAGTCTACCTTAAGGTATACGTAAACTTCTGAATATTAACTAGGCATCCATTTTCTTTTAAAGTTTTACTTCTCTTTAATCGTAAATTTAATAGCCTACTTATGTTCATTATAACCTGAGTCCGTTTTTGTTCCAACATTTGGCCAAATGGCATAAATGTTATAAATAAATAAATGAGTTGTATTGCATTCAGGGTGTGCATTGGCTAAAGACGCCTTGGACTGCAGTATTTGTCATGCATTGATATTCTACACATCAATTATCCTTGGACGCTCATTACAACTGAAGAGTCAAAATAATAAGATTGATACTGATATATTTGCATTATTTAACAACACCATCGCTATCTGGTGTTTTTCTGTCATGGTTCAGCTCTAAATTGATAGAACTCTTTAAATACACGAGTTATCATCTTAAACTTACAAAGAAGTAGTTGCTGATCCTAAACTACACCTGTTTCCCTTTCTGGACAATCATCCAATAAAATTAGAAATACAGTAAAGTGATATTGTAAGGGTTTTTGTCAAGAATGCACGGATCAGATTTTGCTTGCCATTACCGATTTCTGGTTTTCTTTGACCTGCCAATTCTGATTTTGATTCTGATTTGTTGTTCTAATGACTGAAACAAACAGAAACGTATGTACCACAGATTTCTTGGTAGAAGGGGTAGGTTTAAGACTGGCTAGGCCACTCCAGAATCTTGAAATGCTTTTTACGTAGCCACTCCTTCGTTGCCTGTTGTTTGGGATCATTGTCATGCTGAAAGATTCAGCCACATTTCATCTCCAATGCTCTCACTGATGGAAGGAGATATTTGCTCAAAATTTCACGATACATGGCCCCATTCATCCTTTCCTTAATACGGATCAGTCGTCCTGTCCCCTTTGCAGAAAAGCAGCCCTAAAGCATAATGTTTCCACCCCCATGCTTCACAGTGGGTATGGCCTTTTTTGGGATGCAACTCAGCATTCTTCCCTTTCCAAACACAGCGAGTGGGATTTATACCGCTGTTTTGGTCTCATCTGACCACATGATATTCTCCCAATTCTTATCTGTATCATGCAGATGGTCTCTGGTAAACTTTGGACATGCATGAACATTTACTGGCTTAAATGATGACGTAGTGTGTTACTAATAGTAACCTTTGTTACTGTGGTCCCAGGTCTCTTCAGGTCATTGATCAGTTCCCTCTGGATAGTTCTGGTCTGTTTCCTCACCCTTCGCAAGATCATGTGTACCCCATGAGGTGAGATCTTGCATGGGGCCCCAGGTTGAGGGAGATTGTCAGTGATCTTGTATTTATTCAGGTGTACATTCTTATCCCTGGTGTCCTTAGACAGCTCTCTGGTCTTGGCCATGGTGGAGGTTGGAGTCTGACTGTTTGAAGCTGTGGACTGGTGTCTTTAATACAGAAAACAAGTTCAAACTGGTGCCATTAATACAGGCAACGAGTGGAGGGTAGAAGAGCTTCTTAAAGAAGAAGTAACGGGTCTGTGAGGGCCAGGATTCTTGCTTGGTTGTAGGTGCCAAATACTTACTTTCTGCACCATTGTACAAATAAATTCTTTAAAAATCATACAATGTGATTTGCTGGATTTTCCTTTTACATTGTGTCTCTCACAGTTGAAGTGTATGGAGGACTACGGGGGTCATTGGAAAAGCAATACAGCATTTTGACGAGGAGTGCTTAATTGTGAATTAAAAATATAGATTTCTAAATATAATTTCAAATTCAACAATTAATCCATACAAAAGACAAATTTGAAAAGCATTTTGTAATTACACATTTTAAATTGAAATACTAAAGAGGAATTGCAAATTGTATTTATTATTTGATTATTAAATACTGTGATTTGAAAATGTTTCTCAAATCCTATTTCAAAATTGTGAATTAAATAACACAATTAATAAATGAGATTGTAAATATCTTTCCCTTTCATACATTTAAAAAAGTTATTGCCTTTTCTACATCCGTTATCTCTTTCCAGCTCTCATTTTCAAATCCTTTTTGCAATTGCATTTCCTAAATGGTTTACCCTCTCCTTTTAGCATTCGAGTGACCCTCCTGGTCCCTGAGCACACTGAAAACCAAGTTCAACCAATCACAGCTGCTCCTCGAACGTAACCAGCTCTCTGATTGGTTAGACAGCCATATTTGGGTGGACCTTGCTGAGCTGCACAGCTCCTGTCTAACCAATGAGAGAGCTGGTTACGTTGCAGATTATAAAAAGAGGTTTTAGGAATATAAGATGTCTGAAGCAAATTGGCATGATCTGATCTTTCAAAAATCTTTACCAAGGCCTTACCAGAATAATTACTCTGGATATTTTGTTGCCTCGAATAAAAACTGTATAATCCCAATTACTCACATCTTACTTGGAATAGAAAACTTTTTTTTCTGGTGCAGCTTGATGCATTTTTTTCAACATTAGTTCTTCTAAATCAGTTCCCTCTTTACAGTGACAGAAAAGTTGCTGCCAAGACATTTTTGTTCAACTGCATTTTATAATAGGATACAATGATTTAGCTCTTTTGAAAGTGTCATGTTAACCACCAATAAAGAAAATGTAGTGGACAAAAAAGCAGATGTATGGCCAAGAATGTTATTTATTGTAAGTAGTCTAACCTTATCTGTTTGCGATTTCAGAAAAAAAAGTGCCCTCGCACCAACGGCTTTCTGTTGGCAGAGGAACCTGCAGAACCTGTCTGGGCCTGCCAGAAACCACTGGCCTGCTGGAGTAAGACTCGTACTGTGCAATGGCTCTGTTGACCTTGCACAGGATCCCATCCATCTCCACAGCCCCGGTGAGCCTAGCCATCCCCATGCCTTGCCGTACTTACTGTCTCTTCAGATATTCCCTTGTTTACTTTATCTGCACATAGATCAGAGCATGTGTGTGCAGAGACCTGTAACGCTTGTGTGAGGGAAAAAAAACAACTCTCTGAATTTGTCCCTTTGTGGGTTCCCACTTAAATGTTTGCCTGGAGGACGAGTCCTTTGTTTATTTGTTTACCAGGGATTTAATTTCACTGATAAGTCTTAACACAGATATCATGAGCTGGAAAACATTAATTGTAGCAGATGAATCACCTTATTTCTGCCTAAATGCTTTTTGAGGCAGTTAAACACATATACATCACACATATAATCATGTAAACACATTAACATTGGCCACTGCTGCTTTTTCTATCTCATCTCTTCCACTCAATCATGAAAATAATGTCAAAAGTCTGACTGTTCTGTTTTTTATCATCACCCACTAAACCATAAATGGTTTAACTCTGATTCCAAGTCTCATTCTTTGCATATTTTGTCGCAGAAT